>OX104124.1:21810419-22410558 GCA_944474755.1 Limnoperna fortunei
TTTTTCTCTTATGAACTATACAAACAGCTATATGTATGTGGAATAGAACCTTTTTAGCATATCTTATTCCTTGAAAAGATATGAACGCCATATTTTAGATTAAGAGTAAAACTTCTCTGACAATATGAGAGTGATTAATAGAAATATTCATTATAACAAACTAATAATGCCAAAATGTATATTCATGTTTAATGTTACTTACTGTTCACATTACTTAACCAAGAAGTTGTTGGTGACTGTGTTGACGAATCTAAGACAAATAAATGTTCAGCTAAAGTAGACTGTTACACTGTAAAATGACACAGTACCCGCCGATACACCTTTTACAGACGTAGAAAACTACCTATTGTAATGTGGTCGTCCCCACAACTTAGGCGATCAGACAGGTATGCTTTCTGCTTCCTGCTTTCTTATTTCAGATTTGTTTTCTAGACATGGCGATTTGTAAATGGATAGGTGTTTAATTAGGGGTTTCTTTGGGTACTCCGGCTTCCTGCCCTACTAAAAACTGAACACTATGATATAGATGAAAAATTGCTTAAAATTGGCGTTAAACAACATTCAAACAAACATACAAAACAAATATAAATAAAATTGTAAGAAATTGAATCCTTATGTTTAATGATAAAAGTACACAATGGGATAAATTAGAATTTTTCTTTAATTTCATTTTCAGGAAATGATGTGTTTCAGTGTAGTTTACTAATGTTGACGAATGGTGAATAACGCCTAAATTGATATATCGACACTTATTTTTCTCTTATGAACTATACAAACAGCTATATGTATGTGGAATAGAACCTTTTTAGCATATCTTATTCCTTGAAAACATATGAACGCCATATTTTAGATTAAGAGTAAAACTTCTCTGACAATATGAGAGTGATTAATAGAAATATTCATTATAACAAACTAATAATGCCAAAATGTATATTCATGTTTAATGCTACTTACTGTTAACATTACTTAACCAAGAAGTTGTTGGTGACTGTGTTGACGAATCTAAGACAAATAAATGTTCAGCTAAAGTAGACTGTTACACTGTAAAATGACACAGTACCCGCCGATACACCTTTTACAGACGTAGAAAACTACCTATTGTAATGTGGTTTTCCCCACAACTTAGGCGATCAAACAGGTATGCTTCCTGCTTTCTTATTTCTGTTTTTTTTTCTAGACATGGCGATTTGTAATTGGATAGGTGTTTAATTAGGGGTTTCTTTGGGTACTCCGGCTTCCTGCCCTACTAAAAACTGAACACTATGATATAGATGAAAAATTGCTTAAAATTGGCGTTAAACAACATTCAAACAAACATACAAAACAAATATAAATAATATTGTAAGAAATGGAATCCTTATGTTTAATGATAAAAGTACACAATGGGATAAATTAGAATTTTTTTAAATTTCATTTTCAGGTAATGATGTGTTTCAGTGTAGTTTACTAATGTTGACGAATGGTGAATAACGCCTAAATTGATATATCGGCACTTATGTTTCTCTTATGAACTATACAAACAGCTATATGTATGTGGAATAGAACCTTTTAAGCATATCTTATTCCTTGAAAACATATGAAAGCCATATTTTAGATTAAGAGTAATACTTTTCTAAGAATATGAGAGTGATTAATGGAAATATTCTTTATAACAAACTAATAATGCCAAAATGTATATTCATGTTTAATGCTACTTACTGTTAACATTACTTAACCAAGAAGTTGTTGGTGACTGTGTTGACGAATCTAAGACAAATAAATGTTCAGCTAAAGTAGACTGTTACACTGTAAAATGACACAGTACCCGGCGATACACCTTTTACAGACGTAGAAAACTACCTATTGTAATGTGGTCGTCCCCACAGCTTAGGCGATCAGACAGGTATGCTTTCTGCTTTCTTATTTCTGATATTTTTTCTAGAGATGGCGATATGTAATTGGATATGTGTTTAATTAGAGACAGGCACAATGCTTAGTTGTCCTGAACACCTCAATGCGCCATGTTTTTTTTTCGGTGGGGTGGGGGGTGGGAGAGGTTCTGGTTGCTTCTTTTTTGTTTCAGTTGTTTTACTTTTCCTTGCTGTGTCTTGTGTCTTTGTCTCAATCCGGGTTTATTCCCTGTCCTATGATTACTGATTCTTGTTGACGATCGCGTTTCTTTTATTTTTCTTTCTTATCGTTTGTCGTTATTGTATCTCTGACACAATATTGTGTTGTTAAAATTTAAATTACTTCATAACGTGGTAAATAAATCTTACTAAATTAAATTAAATAAACAAAGGAATGTATGTCATTTATGACAAACACCACCCTCAAAACTTGACAGGCTGTTAAATTTACTTGTTATATGTCTAGATTGTAAACAAGGCATATACTTCATATCTATCATACGCTACACTACAAAACTTTGAAGAAAGATATTTAATTTACGAACATATATGTCTTTTCAGTACAGTTCTTTGTACAGTACATATAGATGTGTCCTGATTGTATCTTTCGTACATAGCCAACATGAAAAATGTGAAAAAATTATCAAACTTAGCACATATTTGTCTTACATAGCACATGTAAATATTTTTAGATTATAAACAAATGAATATTTCTTACTTACATATACCACACCACGAAACGTGAATTGAAAGCCATTAAATATACTACATAGTCTTAAGTAGCACATGTAATTACATTTTAACCAATACTAGTTAAAATTGTAGCTTATAACGATATTTTATCTTAATATTATTTGTAATGTTTGTATATTTTTATTTGAAGTTTTTTCTATGGGTGACTCATTTAATTTTTAGATTCGCTTTTGGTTATTTTTAAAGTAATTATTTAGGTTTACCAATCAGAAAAAAAACCTTAATCTATTTGCAAGTGCGAAATAGTACTTACCTTGAACATTTATTTTCATACTTATTGTCCGTACTGTTGACGAATCGTTTTGATGTGTTATTATACAAGTGTATATTCCATCGATAACATGATTTTGACCAATCACTACATCTGTAGTCGTGTCACTGACAAATCGTTGCCATTTGTAATTGCATTTAGGATAGCATACCGCCGTACAAGTAATAGGACCAATCGTGTTTCCATTTGTTGCATTTTCACCTAGTATAGATAACCGAACGTCATCCGGTCCATCTTAAAAACAAAATAAAACTCAATTTAGTCCACAAAAAAACTTTCATTGTTGATTTCAGGAGACTTGATAATTGTAAATTGTGTATTCAGAATTGTGTTTTTATTCTCGCATAGTTCTGTAAACAGCACATGTATATAACAAAAATACTTATAAAAAGATTTCGATCTCAACCTACCATGTATTGTGGTAAAAATGACCATGATATTCTCAGAACAACATACTTATAGTTGCATCTATACAATTTTCCAATCAGATATATTACTTACAATAAGGATCAAGCAAGAATGGATCACAAGAATCAGAAACTTCTTCTTTATCATCTACGACTCTACAAGAAATGTTCTTGCCCTTATCTGCCTTGGTAACGGGGTTCATTTCCAGAACATTGGCTTGTTTTCTGTTATCTAAGGACAACACACATTTCCAGCTGCATGGCACAAAAGAAGGTGATCGTTTGCATGGGAAACTGCATTTAAAAGATGTGTTTCCACCAACAAATGGATATTTGTCATATGCTAATTTAGGTTTAAGTGGTTTTTCTGCAATAACAAAGCAAAAATTAAAAACTTATACATGCAGAGGTTCCTTTCAGTAACACGATGAACGAGTATTTCAAAAATACACTTCATGGAAAAGCTCAAAATTAAACACATCAGTCAAGACTTTCAAGATATCTACATTATTTTGCATACTTTAATATTGTTGTTGGCTTATTTACGCTGAAAAAAGTAATAACAATATTAATAATATGGAATTAAAACAATTACTAAATACCTGTAACAACTAACAAGGCACAACCGTATATCAATGAAGAGTCCAATTTGTCGATAGATTTGTACAGACCAACGTCCTCTTTGACAAAGTTGTTTAGAGTAAATTGAATATATTGTCCATTTTGCAATAACCCGCTGTATTTAGAAGCGTCGTTTTGAAGAATTCTATCAGAATGTATTATATTATCATTAGTAGAACTGTCAGAGAGTTTGCTAAATGCCACGTTAAAATTTGATCGATTTGTTGGTGTTGTCCATGATGCATTAAATGATACATTAACAGAAGTGGCTTGTGTCGTGTAAATACGGTTATCTGTAAAAACGAAAAATAATATGCAAAATTTATCATAAGGATCTGTACACAGAGGGGTTGAAACTTGAAATCAATATTGTACATGGCAAATTTCAAGAATTAATGTTATGTTAACCTGGTCTACGAATAAGTCTGCATGACTGCCCTGTTCGAAGATATTATGTAAAATTTGTTCTGGTCATGTACATGTAACGCTATCCGGTTACATTCTTTTTTGACGAAAAATTATCTTCTAACATTTACGTTGATGTTTGTTTGTAAAAATGCTACTCATTATCAGATGCTCTAAAGTGTCTGAAGATCCACAATAATTTTCAATTATGAATCAAGATGTGCATTGCATCAATATCTAACTCACATAGTAGTTTTCTGACAGTATATTCATTGGAAACTCTGGCTACAGCGCACATGTCTTAGCACAAATACAAATAATCGATTAAGGTATCCGGACCATAATTGACCACGTGATCATATTTGGTGTCCCGGATGTCCATTGTTTGTCAATGGAGCAGACCTCGGTAATGTTCGGCAAACATCGGAACTACTATTTGAGCTACTAACGTTTAATCCTCAAAACTGTTAACATTGACTCAAAGTAAAACAATATATTTACTTTGTATCATTAATTAGTAATATATTGAGTAAATAAATTTGCATGTCTTGGTCTAAAAAACAAAATTAAACGGTGACTTCAATTATGGGTCGGATACCTTAACGTCGAATTCATACTAACCAGTTGGCCAAAAGGCCACTTCAATGGGCTTGGACCATCCAAGTTGACGGTATTGACAACTGAGTTTAACTGTGTACAGTTGACATTTGTTAAGCTGGACTGTTGTGATTGCATAAGTAGTTGTCGTTGCATTGACAGTTGCAGAATAAGTTAAGTTGTTGTCTTTATCATATACTTTTAAATCGGTTCCATTGAGAATATCTGTTGTTACTGGGGATGTCCATGAAATACTTACACGGCTACCCACAACATCAATCATTATTTCAGTCGGTGGTTCTAAAAAGACAGTTGTAATTGTAAGAGTCATGTAAGAACATTCTACAAATGCACAGAAAAAAAGAATATTACTGAAATATTACACTTAAGGTATCCGCACGGAACATTTTAAAGACTTATTTTCCATCTCTAGTGTTTTTGTTGCTTGTAAACTTTTTTTTTCATTGAAGGTGGTCCCAAATAGAGAATTAAAGTAATAAATGACCAACTGAAAATGACATTACCAGACAATTTTGTTTCTTTATATATACAAATACATTACAAAGACATTTCAGAAGAATAAAAACAGCAGAAAATTCTCGTTTATATTCTTACATCATTATTATTATAAAAATACAGTAATTGTCTTAATTTTATGACATTATTTTTAATATATTCCTTCATCAAGTATCATTTTAGGATATTTTAGGCTTGTTTTTGTAATTATCCAGTAGGGATTACATATTTTTAATAGTGGCAAGTCTATTAATTAAGTGAACCATAATTTTTTTAATTTTTAAACGTTATACAGCCTGTACACTGGCGATGTGTACCTAACTTTTCCATAAAGTTGTACTAAAATAAGCTGACCAACATAGCACATGTATAGCATATGTAACATTGTGGGAAACACCCATGCCCTAGTTTGTACTACTATGGCATAGTCCATAATCTAGTTATTGTAGAACCTCCAAATACGATCAAATCTTAAAATCATGTAAATGGTTTAACACTAGCAATGTGTACTTCCAGAAAGTTTATTGAAATTAGATCACTAATGCTGGAGTAGTGAAATTGACATGGGGTCTTATTACTTGTGGACACTGCACACATCGAAAAATGGACAGATGGACAAACAACTAAAATACATATACACCCAGCGGCTGAGCAGGTGTAATAATATAACAAACATTTGAATACATTTCTCCTGACTCGAATTTAAACAGTAGAACTAAGTACAGATATATAGTATTTCAAAAGATGCATAAATATTGGTTTCTGGTGTTTACGTCAAGGGTAACCGTAGCAACCAAATCTGAACTATTTTTTAAACTAAATACATTGGTTTCAACTTATTGTGCTTAACCTCTGTTATTATGCTGACACCAAGTTATAATTCATAATACAACAACATTAAAACAATGAGCAACATGTATTTAGAATCATATATCAGGAAAAATGTGTTTGTAACCTGGTCACTTTCCAATAATGCATGTCCATAAGATTGGGGGGGAAATGTGTTCTATATCAACAATAACACCTGAGGATATTACTGCCATAAAGAAAATCATCTATTTGCCACTTATATATAGACATTTTAGTCTACAACTGGCGGAGGACTTCATAATTATTTTCTTTCAGCGGTTATGGTTATTGATAGAGAATAAAATCTCCCTTTATTGATTTAAATGTACCAAAACATGCTTTAAAATATTTAAAAATACCACTTATCACCCGTTATTTAGATTTATGTGTTTTTATTAATAAAAAATAAAAAATATTATGGTCTTCCCCGTCTCAGCATTTTAATTTTTAAAAATGTTCAATTTTAAATTTTGGTAACCTAAAAAGCATTTACAACCACCCATATAGTAGTGCTACAGTATTTAGAAATTTTAGCAAGCTGCTCAAGTTATATTAAAGAAACATTGATATCAATATACGGTCTCATATATAGAATCTCGAAATCGTTGAAACAAAAACAAATGCATTTGCGGATATTGTAGACTTCATATGCAACTATTACTGTCATAATTAGGTGCGATAACTCTGTTTTTCAATGAACGACTGTAATGTATCATTAATAGCAAAAATTTTAGAATAGATCAAACTGCTATATGTATAACACTTGTATGATTTTTTTTATCATACAGTACTTGCACCAGTACACGCAACACTTTGACTGATTGATAACTGATTGCTGACGGATTTTGGAACGCTGACGGATTGCTGATTACTGATCCGTCCAAAATTATGAATCCGTCATAACCTTGGTAACCGTCAACGATCAGTGCGATCAGAATCCGTCATTTAATTATATGCATAAATCGGTCAGTTTATTGACGGATACGTGTAAATTAATAACTTGAAGATGAAACGAATTCTGCGTCATTTGTATATTATATATGAATTGATAATAAAATGTATAATAAAATAAACGCAAGTATTCAAAAGAATAGTTAATACAAATGTCTCGTTCTAAAAGAAAAAATAAAATAAATAAACATATTAAAAACAAAAACGATATATTTTCGTTATATTATTTAGGTAAGCAAATGTCTTTAAGGCATGACATATCTGCGGGTCGAGCCCTATAAACCCTAATGAAAAATCCGTTCAATTTAAGGCACATCAGTAGCGATGAGGTAAATGTTTCATTTTCGTAATCCATTATTAATCCTCTTTATTTCCGCGACTGACTTGTGATTTCTGCGTATTTTATCTTCTGTGGCCATTTACATGTATATTTTGTGTCGTATATTAAGCCGACCCGTCCCCCCAATCAGTAACAGATTTATTCACACTTAGCAAAAGACATGGCCTCTTTTTGACAGACATCATTTTTACATGCAGTTAGAAAAAAGTCCTAGTTACTTAAATCTATGCATGCATGTTTTTATTTAGTTTACAACATTTTAAAATTCAATTATAAAATTGTTATGTATAAACAATTGTTGAACCGTTTTATTTGACATGCAATAAAAGTAGTTAAAAAGTATGCTTACAATTACGCTAGATTGTTTGATTGTTTAGGTTTTTCAGCAACATTTAAGTTATTTCATCGCGTCCAGTTTTTTTATTGGGGGTGGGATGAGAGGAAACCGGAGTACAGGCTAAAATTGACAATCTTTGTCAATTGAGTGGGAGTCGGGCACACCCTAACTGTATTCTTATTACTAAATACGCACAATCCTGACCACTAATGAACACTCGCGTGTACAATGGTAACCACGTGCGTACACAACAGCATGCTATGTAACTGTTTTATTTTCTTTATATGTTGATATTTATTACCAACAAAAGATTCTAAGGTAATCATTTATTTTGATCATTACATCAGTTTATCGCATTTTCGGAAACGTCAGTCAACGCATGTAAGAACCAACGAAAATGTAAAATTTCACCAAACCACGAAGAAAAGTACTTTCACAGTAATAACAACGCTATAAAGCAGAAAGGCCTCTGTAATAAAAAAAAATACATCAGAAATTCGTTTGTTTTTGTTTGAATGGTGTTTAACGCCATTTTCATCAATTTTTCAGCTATATCATGGCGTCCAGTTTTTATTGGGGGAGGAAGCCGGAGTACTCGGAGAAAACCCCCGACCTGCGGTAGGAAAACTGACAATCCTTGTCAATTAAGATTGGAGTCGAGTACACCCTGCCCGCAGTGAGAATCGAAACCACAGTCTTAGTGTTGACAGACCACATGATCAATGGTAGACGAACAACCTTAATCAGTCGGCCACCGAGGCCACTATAACGCCGGGGAGAAAAGTTTTCTAATACTGCAGTTAAGCGTAAAAATGTGTTTCAGCTAGAAACGTTTTATAGTACAAAATAGTAAATTTTTTTAACGATACGTCATTAACTTTTTAGGTCTATAAAGATCGGTTTAAACATTGTCATTACAGTCATATCGATAAAACAGAACCTTTTCAAAACTTGCCCTTCAAAAGAGCGTCCTTCAATTTGAATAATAACTTATTTCTTTTATTGATTGATTGATTTCATGTTTGCTTTTCTTTCAGCGAGCAGTATTTCAGCTTTATTCAGGACGAGAGCAAGTTAAAAAAAACAATCAATTAGAGAAAGATGAACCAACGGGCAAAAATTTTGAATTCCACTGAAAAAATATGGGGTATGATTAGGGGCGGAAAATTTACCTTTTTTGAGCCTACAAAAGAGATCATTATCGTGACACTCTCTAAACACGTCACCCAATATGGTCTGCATCCAGGCTTTTCCGTATTGTGACCCGAAACCCCCCCCCCCCCCCCCCCCATATATGAGAACGCGCTGGACAGCTCTGTGATTGATTTAATGATATGTAAATATATCATATTTGACATTGCGTGACAATACTCTTTGCTAATTTAGGAATGAATCGAGCACACCCGTAGTACTATCTTCTATTGATCACCGAGGTTGTCTGTTCGATTCTTCCAGCGATAGGGTGTGCTCGACTCATTCCTAAATTTGCAAAGAGTAACAGTTTTCCTGTCGAAGGTCGGCGGTTTCGCTGGGTATTCCAGCTCTTCCCTGTAAACACTCGACGCCATGTTATAGAGACTAATATAGTTTTTGTTTAATTTTAATTGAAAACTGTGTTAAGCAAACTTCAAACATACATACAAATAATTGTAACGCGAAAGCGCTAAGTGAAAAAAACGTTATGATTCAACCTTCACATTTTCTCGCTTTTTCCGCTGTAAACAATTTTGAAGACAAATACGAGAGGTACGCCTTTTCACGCAATGTCAAATATGTTTTTAAGTCATTGAGTTTGGGTTTTTTTCATTTATTTTTTTTATTTTTTATTTTATTTTTTTTTTTTTTGATAAAATGACACTATGTGATGTTTATATTCCGTCATTAGTTATCCGTGATGCATTTGTTATAGATTGGGGGAATTTCATTTTATCCTTTATAACTTTAGACTAATTTTTTTTTTTTTTTCGCTTAAAAAATTTCGAAGAGAAATTCGAGACGTACGCCTTGGCACGCGAGGTCAAATTTTGTGAAGTCATTTTGTGTGGGTTTTTTTTTAAATTTATTCTGTTTTAATTATTTTGTTAATAAAATGACACTTTGTGATGTTTATATTCCGTCACAAATGCATTAGTTATCGATTGAGAATATTTCTATTTAGATCGTTTATAACTTTAGACAAGTTTTAGAATTATTTTTAGGTCAAACGAGCCATGAATGAAGAAATAACAGTTGACATTTATATACTTATAATTTTTACGAGTGAAACGAATTTCCAAATTTCGCAATATTAATTTACACCGACCGGAAGTTGAATGGACGGATTGGAGCGATCTGTCAATCCTTTTACTAGTTTTAAATTTAATTAATCACATAAAATTATCAATGAATTGTGGTTACCTAATAAACATTTGTGATAAATGTGTTATTTAAAACACCTTTAAAGTATTGAAATTTAACCCATGCTGTGTCCTCATGATAAAGCTTGTATTGTCATAAACTTGTGTATTCTCTGTACAGGATGTTTATTGAACAGCTTATTCCTTAAAACTAGCATTTCGACTACCTTTATGGCTGAGAAAAATGGGAGAAAAAATGAGGATATTTTTGTAATTAACTTTTATAGAAATGTAACAAGAAGTCAGAAAATAATGCTTTTTTCAAACAAAATGGGAAGTATTTTGCGCGTAATTTATACAGATAAAACGTATATCATTTGAAAGATAAGAGACGTCCATATGTTTTTCTATTGAGTGGAAAACTCAATAATGCTGACAAAAATACGTCACACAAGTCACGTGATGTCGCTAATATTTGTATATGGTTTGCATTTAAATTATTTAAAATATTCATTAAATTTGTGATGTCATCTTTAGGATTTTTCCACATTACGTTTTAATTTCAAAATGCATGTCACTGACACAAATCACATCTCCAGGAAAATAATATAGTAAATAAAGTACTGAAATAATGTCTCATCTTGTTCTGCTGAATGACAAAACTGAAGAACAAATACCACTCCAAGCAGAGGAAAAACTATCCAATCCATATTTTTATATTAAAAAAAACTTTTAAAAATTTATTTTTACCATTTCAATAAAATTTCAAAAAGTAATAACAAAACTTGAGTTTTGTTAACATTAAAGTACATAAACACGAGAGGAAGTTGAGATATGTGTATAGTTAAATTTCTTATGAAATGTCGTCGAATAAACTTTCATGTAACATGAATATATGTGTATTTAAATAACTGCACTGAACAGAAAATAGGGATAAAATTAAAGTCCGCTTCAGTGAATATAAAGAATAAGTCAAGATATTCATGTCTTCATGTAAATTAACTAAAATCTTTGTTTGAAAAAGTTTCACAAAAGTTATCATCATACTCTCGATTTCCTTAATAAAAAAAAACAATCAACTTTCAGAAGATCACAGAAAAAGGAATATTGCGTTTAAAGTACAGGTGAAGACCGTTTTAGAGAAAAAAGATGAAACATTTATACCTTGTAAATGCATTACCAGAATCTAAACAATTTAAGTCTGAAATTCATTAAAATAGCAAACAAAAATCACGACTTTAGTTGATTTTTGCTATTTATAGTAATATTGAAATTAGAGGCCAACCTCTGATATTTCAATCTTAGGACTCTAACACTGTACTATACTATATTGCCAACGAGACAATGGGAAAAATATTGTTACTACTACTCAGGCAGCATGTCCCTAGTTGGTACAAGTTGGGTCTAGAAAATCATTTCTGTAACAACATTAACTTTTTCCCAGTTTAAGGATACAATTGGGTTATTTATTGAACAGAAGAATATTTACATGAAAAAGATCAATTTTCGCTGTTATTTAACATACAATAATATTTCTTATTTTTTTATTAATTGCACTCTCCGGCACAGAGAACATAACTGGTTCCCAGATATAACCTCTGCCACACGTCATTCCCCATTTACTGCGGGACAAGATTTGTCGTCTGCTTGTAACGTTTGTAAACAAAGAAGGATGTTTGTAAAATAATACACGAGATCTTATTTATTTTTATATAGTTTATTTATACACTTTTGACACAGTGTTAAATTAAAATTACTGCGTTTGTACGCGAAGCGTATCCGTCATGAGAGATATCTCTCACAATGTCAACCAATGGTATGGCAGAGGTGATTGTGGTTGACGTGGGATACCCAGAATCCTTTGCGTGGAGATTGATTAATTTGATGTTCAACAAAATATAGTTAGTTTTTATATAAACTGGTTATAAATCCCGAATGGGCTTCGATCGTCGAAATTTCATCAAAGTAATGATGGGGTGTCACAAGGGACAATATTTATTGAATATATTTTGATTTTATCAATAATAACGAAATTTGACCAATTCCCGAGTGTAATTTTGTTTTATAAAAACTAGTAATAAAATGCATTTAAAAAAAACATTCACTTACAACGCATATTTTCCAAAGAAATATGGATAACTTGAACACGTTTCTAAAAGAAATTACGCCATTTACATCGTTCTTTCTTAAATATTTACCCAATAATGCTGACAAAAATACGTCACACAAGTCACCTGATGTCAGTAATATTTGTATATGGCTTGCATTTAAATTATTTAAAATATTCATTAAATTTGTGATGTCATCTTTAGGATTTTTCCACATTACGTTTTAATTTCAAAATGCATGTCACTGACACAAATCACATCTCCAGAAAAATAATATTGTAAATAAAGTACTGAAATAATGTCTCACCTTGTTCTGCTGAATGACAAAACTGAAGAACAAATACCACTCCCAACAGAGGAAAAACTATCCAATCCATATTTTTATATTAAAAAAAACTTTTAAAAATTTATTTTTACCATTTCAATAAAATATTGTAGAAAAAGTAATAACAAAACTTGAGTTTTGTTAACATTAAAGTACATAAACACAAGAGGAAGTTGAAATATGTGCATAGTTAAATTTCTTGTGAAATGTCGTCGAATAAACTTTCATGTAATATGAATATATGTATATTTAAATAACTGCACTGAAAAGAAAATACGGATAGAATTATGATCCGCTTCAGTGAATATAAAGAATAAGTCAAGATATTCATGTCTTCATGTAAATTAACTAAAATCTTTGTTTGAAAAAGTTTCACAAAAGTTATCATCATACTCTTGATTTCCTTAATAAAAAAACAATCAACTTTCAGAAGATCACAGAAAAAAGAATATTGCGTTTAAAGTACAGGTGAAGACCTTTTTAGAGAAGAAAGATGAAACATTTATACCTTGTAAATGCATTACCAGAATCTAAACAATTTAAGTCTGAAATTCATTAAAATAGCAAACAAAAATCACGACTTTAGTTGATTTTTTGCTATTTATAGTAATATTGAAACTCGAGGCCAACCTCTGATATTTCAATCTTAGGACTCTAACACTGTACTATACTATATTGCCAACGAGACAATGGGAAAAATATTGTTACTACTACTCAGGCAGCATGTCCCTAGTTGGTACAAGTTGGGTCTAGATAATCATTTCTGTAACAACATTAACTTTTTCCCAAATTGTTTTTGGCAATTTTCCTAAAACGGAAACCCCCAATAAAATTCCCAATTCAACTAAAATGGCAATTCCCACACACAAATGGTGCAATGTTTTAGTTTGTTCCAGAGTAGTCAGCATGGTAAAGGTTGCATATTTAGGTGAATAAGACACTAAAAGATATTTCTTTTTTTTTTCGTTTTGATAATTATTAGCTATCACTTTACCTGGACTCATCTTTATTACACTATAATATACGTGTATTATATGTTATATACTAATATTAAATAGCACAATACCTTCATATGTTTTGTCCCCGTGCCATACTTCTGCACAAGAAGTAAGTAATGTAGTAATATTGCGTTTTGTTTTCCATATTGTCTTAGTTATTTGTCTAGGCTAGCCATATTTGATTGGTTCGAGATTAGCCATATTTCACTGAGGCGCAATTACATTCTACTTTTATTTACCAACCAGTCCAATATATCATATTGACAAGACAAATATATATCCAAACTAAGGCAAATAAAATATCATATTTACGTACTTTTGTTTTTGTACCGTATTGGCGTTTTCAGTCGTATCAAGATTTATATACTATTATTAGTCAATACATAATGTATATCAAGTTTGGTTCATTATCTATTGCAAAAGATTATTTCTTGCGGGCCGACGGTAGACTCTAACAGAAATTCTACACGGTAGAAAAATAGCGTATAAATTTAAGAAATAGATTATTTCGAGCGGGCTCTATGCAAATTAGAACATATCTTATATTTGTCAATATTCTATACCGAGCGATAGCGATGTATCAAATGAAGACAAATAGAAGGTCTGCCCATGTTCTAATTCGCATAGAGCCTAATTGCAATCATCTATTTCGATTTTAAATATTTTTAAAATTTCGAAGCGGCTCAAAGAGGACGCTTTCAATGGTGATATTGTTGTTTGAAACTAATAAGATATATTATAGCTCACATAAAAACCTTGCATTATGATTGGTTAGCAAGCCGTATATATCAGGCTATGTATACGTCTACAGCCGTATACATAAAGCATTTTTTATCCCGTATGGAGCCGCTGGGAAAACAAATTATCATTGCCGTCTTCGTTCCGCTTCGATTGAAAAACAAAGTGCAACAATGTCTACCTGAACATCTTTAACCTCGTGTAAGACCCGGGGCACTGGCGATTAGGCCCACAGCTTCTTGGTTGTAGTAAGAGACTACTAACAGACGCAGCACTTGGCGATTTCAACACACCGCATTGATCCTTGCTTCAACTAGACGGGAGGACGGATAGGCCCGGTTCGTTGAATCGGCAGGAAATGACGTAAATAAAATGATATGTAATATATTTGTTTAAATACCAGAAGGGAAGTAAATAAAGAAACAAAACTACTCACATATCAGTGATAGAAGGCATGGAAAAAAGGGGGGATCTGGCTCAATAATGTCAATCACAGGTCACAAATCCTGTATGACTTGGTTGTGTCCTCTTTAAAATGTGTCAATGCACAAAAAAAACAAACGAGAAATGTGATCTCAAGCGCACTAAAAGTTAAACATGTACCTGCACTAACTGCATCATCATGCATTCTTCAGTAAAGACATCGTCAAAATCCGTTTATATTCATTTTGAATTCCATCATCCAAAATTCAATGATATTCATTTTAATGGCATCGAAGAATCCGGATTTGTAATTTCTTTCTGGGCTGTAATTTCTTGTAAGTCGGTTGGTTTTCATGTAATTTTTCAAAGAGATAAATCTATCTATGACGGCTATCGTAGAAGTTAAAGATTAGACTTAAATCTAACAATAATGAATATATTTATGTGTCCTCTTCAGCAGCAATTTTCTATCCAGAACAGGCACTGGACAATTTACTGAGATACATTACCTGTGTATACATGCTTAACTTACATACGTTAAAATTCTATTGTTTATCGTACAGTTTAGACTTCAATTGGCCCTTATAATCAATTTTCTTGTTAGTATCAAGGTGTGAAGGGTTTGTTTGATTGTGCTGTCGTAATATGTGGCTCATGTGAGATAAACGATGTAAAACAAACTACAAGACTTCAATTTTCTAACAATAAGAAGGCATATATATTATAGCTGAAGCAAGTAATTCTAGCATTAAATTCTTTTTCTAGAGTAGGCACATTGCACGGCAACTAAGGATAATATTCGTATATTTCCAGTGGCAATTAGAACATCCTGTCCCATGGAACATTCAATTAGAACATCATGTCCCTTGGTACATTCAATTAGAACATCCTGTCCCATGGTACATTCAATTAGAACATCCAGTCCCTTGGAACATTCAATTAGAACATCCTGTCCCTTGGTACATTCAATGAGAACATCCTGTCCCTTGGTACATTCAATGAGAACATCCTGTGCATTTGTACATTCAAATAGAACATCCTGTCCCTTGGTACAATTAGAACATACTGTAAATTCAATTAGAACATACTGTCGCTTGGTACATTCAATTAGAACATCCTGTTCCTTGGTACATTCAATTAGAACATTCTTTCCCTTGGTACATTCAATTAGAACATCCTGTCGCTTGTTACATTCAATTAGAACATTTTGTCCCTTGGTACATTCAAGTAGAACATCCTGTCCATTGGTACATTCAATTAGAACATCCTGTCCCTAGGTACATTCAATTAGAACATCCTGACGCTGGTTATATTCAATTAGAACATCATGTCCCTTGGGACATTGAATTAGAACATCCTGTCCCTGGGTACATTCAATTAGAACATCCTGTCGCTTTGTACATTCAATTAGAACATCCTGTCCCTTGGTACATTCAATTAAAACATCCTGTACCTGGGTACATTCAATGAGAACATCATATCCCTTGGTACATTCAATTAGAACATTCTGTCCTTTGGTACATTCAATCTGAACATCTTGTCCCTTGGTACATTCAATTAGAACATCCTGTCCCTTGGTACATTCAATTAGAACATCCTGTCCCTAGGTACATTCAATTAGAACATCTTGTCGCTTGGTACATTCAATTAGAACATCCTGCCTCTTGGTATATTCAATTAAAACATCCTGTCCCTAGGTACATTCAATTAGAACATCCTGTCCCTTGGTACATTCAAGTAGAACATCCTGTCCATTGGTACATTCAATTAGAACATCCTGTCCCTTGGTACATTCAATTAAAACATCCTTTACCTGGGTACATTCAATTAGAACATCATATCCCTTGGTACATTCAATTAGAACATCCTGTCCCTTGGTACATTCAATCTGAACATCTTGTCCCTTGGTACATTCAATTAGAACATCCTGTCCCTTGGCACATTCAATTAGAACATCCTGTCCCTAGGTACATTCAATTAGAACATCCTGTCGCTTGGTACATTCAATTAGAACATCCTGCCTCTTGGTATATTCAATTAAAACATCCTGTCCCTATGTACATTCAATTAGAACATCCTGTCCCTTGGTACATTCAATTAGAACATCTTGTCCCTTGGTACATTCAAGTAGAACATCCTGTCCATCGGTACATTTAATTAGAACATCCTGTCCCTAGGTACATTCAATTAGAACAGCCTGACGCTTGTTACATTCAATTAGAACATCCTGTCCATTGTAACATTCAATTAGAACATCCTTTCCCTAGGTACATTCAATTAGAACATCCTGTCGCTTGGTACATTCAATTAGAACATCCTGTCACTTGGTACATCCAATTAGAACATCCTGTCGTTTGTTACATTCAATTTGAACATCCTGTCCCTTGGTACATTCAATTAGAGCATCCTGTCCCTAGGTACATTCAAATAGAATAGCCTGTCTCTTGGTACATTCAATTAGAATATACTGTCCCTTGGTACATTCCTTTTCCGTAATTGGTTCTTTAACTTGATCACGTGGAACTGAATAATGTTTAATACACGTTAATAAAACATTCAGTGACATAAAACTGAATCATAACATCCGTTCTTAAATGTTCTCACTAATGAGATGTTTTATTTGATTGTTTTGGGCGAGTTGCATAATAATATTAAACATTAAATCAAACAGAGATCATCGTACCCAACATACAAAAGTTGGACCACGTACACAGTTAAACCCGGAAGGCGAGCAAATATATTTCGCGACACATATTATACACAACATGCATATTTAATTTACATTATTGGTATGTGGACAAGCTGAATTTAATCTCATTTTTTATAAATATATTTTCATTTAATTTTCTTTATATCGTCATACTACAATGTCTTAAAGATTTATACGCTTCAATGGATTTGATTTTTTCTTGAGAGTTGTCTGAGATCTGTTCACCATCTTTTATTGGTTCACATTTGTATACTATATGGTTTGATATATTTAGTTTATACTGGTTATATCTGATTTTTGTGTATAAATACAGTGTAAATGATAATATATTTTAATGTACATGTAGCAGTAAGCCAGCAAATAAGGTATTTGTGATCCTCTATTGTTTATGTTCACTATTTGTCTCAAATTGAAAGCTTTTTGAATTGTAACGTTTTGCTTCATATGTGTATTTGTAAATGCTATCTCGCTATAGTGAGTACTTAATTATTTACTTTAATAGCCTATGTGTACGCTATTATAGTTAACCGTGGGTATACATGAATGAGTAATAAGTTGAATAGTTTTTTTTGTGTGTTCAATATATACAATTAGTTTTGAACCAGAATTCCAATTTATTTTAGTCTTTATCACTTGTAATGTTTTGCAAGATTATTCTTATTTTGTGTATTCCTGGTGTATCTTGTTCATATTATATAATTAGTATTTATATTTTTGTAGATCTGTCATTGCCTTCGATGTTATAGTTAATATATATATATATTTATTCCACATTCGTTGTATTTCCGCCAAAAGTAAACAAAAAATGAAAAACAACCTTTCTACTTGGTCACAGGTTCATAAAACTTCACGTTTTACTTCTGTTATTAAAGACCACATAATGCCGCACAAAGCAGTTAAAATGGTTAGATGGACCTCGGTGGCCCAGTGGTTAGGGTAGTTCGTCTACTATTGATCACGTGGTCTGTCAACACTGAGATTGCGGGTTCGATTCTCACTGCAAGCTCGACTCCAATCTTAATTGACAAGGATTGCCAGTTTTCCCACCGCAGGTCGGGGTTTCTCTCCGGGTACTTTGGCTTTCTCTCCCAATAAAAACTGGACGCCATGATATAGCTAAAATATTCCTGAAATTGGCGTTAAACACCATTCAAACAAACAAATTGGTTTGAAGACACATCTGTTGTTACAAAACAACGTACCTAACCAATAGCTATTGTTTAAAATTATGTTTAAATTATTGATATGTCTCACATTAGGAATGTTCCTATGACTCATGAGGTCAGATATAGAATCTAAATAGCATAGTTAGAGAATTGCTTTTAATAGCATTATACTTGGAGAGGTTATTGATCAAATCCTAGATTATATTATTCATACGAACTGTAGTACTAAAATACCTCTAAAGTGCAAAAGCAATCCTTGTACATAAAGCTAAGTTATCGATCGTTGAGTTCATATGGACTTTAAGTAAAGGCGTCCGTAGAATTTGCTTTCCTATGTTCGATACCGGTTAAAATGGTACTTTTCACAGTAATCTACCTAGATATAATTATTAAATATATCACTATCATGAACAAATGTATTCAAATCATAGTTAAAGTTCTACTTTTCAACCGATGTGGACATTATTGTCGCAATTCCAATGATTGTTTTATGAAGACACTAAGACGTTAAATGTTCGGGTTTTGGGCGAAGAATGAATCGTTAAAGAAATTATTATCTAGATTTGTCAATTGGGAAAATTAAAGTATCTCATCGCTGATTATCATTTGATAAAATTAAATGTTTTTCATCTTCAACAGTTTGGAATCTGCAGTGTTCTATGTTCACAGCATGATCGCTTACTATGTTGTCTATTTTTAAAGATATTTTTTCACATTTTTAAACGTTCTATACAACTATGCAATATGTCAAAGAAGATGCTGGATATACAGTCTATATATCTTTGTAGTAATACATGAGGAACAATGTACATGTAGCATGCAAGTATGTTGGTTGGTTTTAGATATTATAGTCAAATGTTTTGAACAATAGACTTTTTTCATAGATCATCGAGACAAAATGGCCGCACGGCAACATAAGACAAAAATAATCTGGCATATAAATGGTATACAAAATTGTCTCTGACATAATTTAAATGTATAAAAGAACAAAAACAAAACAAAAGTTATCAAGAGCATGTACCGCTAACCAGCGAAGTGGTTCCAACCGTTTTCAATTTCTAATTAACATTTAATAACACATAATGTTTTGGGTTTGAGCGCTGCTGATGAATCTCGATTAGACGAAACGCGTGTCTGGCGTGATAAGTTCTTTTAGCTTTGGTATCTTTGATGATTTTTTATTTCTAGAAGATTATCGTATGAATGTCGATGATAAGTTTGGTTGCAAATATATCAATAGTTTCAGGTGAGAAGCCATGTTCAACACTTTTCCTGTAGGTTTTATTTTTAAATATCCAAAAACCATTAATATGCAGTATGGCTTTAATTGGCTTTGCAGTTGGTAAACAGGTATTTGTCATAAGGTTAGTGTTTTAGCAAGTAATGCGGTGATGGCCATGTTTCTGATTGAAGTGAAAATATACTCTTTTAAGCACCATCAAATAAATACGACTGATACGTTTGGTTTTAACTGGTTAAAGAAGTACTAGTTTTCATAGGTTTCACTGTTAAATCGTGTTGACAGCACGAGATCACTAGTAGATAATGAAATACCTTAACCACTCGGGCACCAAGTCCCCATTTCTGTATCGACAATTTGATGCTTGCTGACTAGTTTGTACACAAGAAAATGTTATTTATAGATGAAATCCCTTTACAACTCTAAGAGGGGTGAAAAAGAGAATTGACAATTAGTATATTTAAAAGATACTGCATATACATCTCACAGTGCAAAGGCCTCATAGCAGCCACAGTATTTCGTAGACATGTACATTTAGCTGTGTTTTGACAGAGGTTAATCCAGTTATGAATAAAAATAAGACAGTTGTTTCATTAATTTGTTGGGGGTTTTTTGGTTTTTTTTTTTTTTGTTTGTTTGTTTTTTTTGCTTTTTGTTTTTTGTTCAACAATGAAATATTTAACAACACACTGTTTTAACAGTAACAACCAATAACAAACTTGAAATTTGTTGACTTGTCATGAATTAAGGTTTTCACATATTAATTGTTAAATTGCAATTATGAAACATCAGTCCGTATGATCTATCATCTGATGCTGAAACATATAAACTTGTACTTGAACTCTTTGTATTTGCAGTTATATTATTCCAAGTTATTTTGCTAGTTATATGAACCATTGGCTCATGATTATCAACAAGTTCAAGTTGAGCTTCACCCTGTGAAATGTTATTCAGAATCTCCTCAGTCTGTGAGGCTGAACGGACCAGTTCATTTTCAGAAATACTGTCATCAAACTGAACATCAGATGATTTCTGTTCTGATATAACGGTTGTAAATGCTGAAATGCATTTAGAACTGTCCCGCTTCTGTTTGTCAGATGTATCACTACAATAGTTTCTGATACCTTCCTCACTTCGGTGTCCAGAAACAGTTACGATATGTCTTCCTTCAAAGCCAGCATAATTCAAAACAGTTATAAATGTAGCACGGATGCAATGATTTGTATATATTTTTGATAAAGAGGATGCTTTTGTAATTTCAACCATAATTTTGCGGTTTTCTCTAAAACCACAAACCATAGTCATCATAACTATCACGTTGCCGCTGCCATAACGCATCACAATCTGGATTCCTTTTCTCCGGGTATTTAAATAAATGAAATAAGGGGCACATGGGTGTATCAGTTGCATAAAAGCCGGCCGTTTTCTGCTTCGAAATCTTCAGTTTATATTGCCTGATGGTTTTTTGTAAGCTCAGAATAAGTTTTACAAATGTATCTTTTACCAATATCATCTATTTTTACTTCATAATGTTCAGGACGCATGTCTCGCAAATTTTCTTGTCCACGATGACAAAAATATAACAAAACTTCAAAAAATACCTTATTTAAAAGACAACTTGGAATGTTTGTGTTAAATACACGAGGGTGATTGTACAATTTAACAATGTCCCCTTGTTGAATTGTGGGCTTGTGTGTTACCTTTCCTTAGCCCTCTTGTCGTAGTTGTTTGCACATGGCGGTTTAAGTTGTGTTGGCGATGTTAAATGGAGCATCATCTATAAGGTCCAAGGTTTTCCCTACTGCTGGACTTTTCAAATGACGATTAATCTTATTCGTTGCCATGATTCAAACCACCCACTAGACGGCGCAAAAATTCCAGGCGGATAGGCAAGAGTAGTAATCCTTTGACCAAATGCATGGAGTGGTAGGATAAAGAGGCTCCAAATAGGAAATGAAAGAATAATAGCAATATTAGTATCCGCACAAATAGAACTCTGCATCATTAATGCCTATTTACCAACGTTAGATTCAGATTCGAAGTATGAATATATGAAATGCCTAGACATCGTATTTGACATTGTTGAAAAGTTCCAGTCGACTCATGAGATAATCCTCTGTGAAGATTTAAATGGAACCTTACAACCTTCAAGAGACAATAAACATGACCGTCTTCTAAAACACTTTATGGCTGAATCAAGCCTACATAACACCAACAATGGGAGTGACTCTAAAACCTTCTTCCATCACTCTGGATTGTCAAGCTCGACTATATCCTTGTACAGAATTTATCTATTGTCAAAGATTCTAGGATTTGGAGTCATTCTCACTCGAATGTATCATCCCATGTACCAGAAAGATGTTTACAAACATCCTTGTACCGGGTAAAACTTCCAGTACCTCTAGTGGCAAGTTACAAATAGCTAAAAAGCTTATATGGGACAGGTTAGACAGAGACACCTATGAAAATATGGTTTCCTCATTAGTACAGAAATTCCCAGGAAGTAGTTCCTCCCCAGAGCAAGTCAACTTTGTTACCGAAGTCCTTAACAAGGCAGCAGCCATATCTGTTCCATCTAAAATCATAAAATTCCAAGGCCCAAAGTGGAAAGCATCACCAAAAGTCAGACAACATCTGATTTCATTAAAGTCCTATACTCTAAATGGAAACGGTCTGGAGTATCGAAAACACATCAGCTATATGCAGACTTAAAACAGGAAACGAAAAGGTTACATCACACTCAAATATATGAAAAGGCACTTGATAGGAAATGCATGTATGAACAGCTAATGGAGAATCCATCCTCTACTATGTTTCATCGCCTTATCAACATAAACCGTAAAGAACATAATAGGTCAACTTGCCTGGTTGTAGATGGAAAGAGAGAGCACTCCATTGAAAAACAGCGACACATACTTGCCCGTCATTACGAAGATCTCAGCCTACATAATGACAACTCATACGACAACACTTATCTTGAGCTCTGCCATGTTCGTCAAAACATAACAGAAGAATTTTTCAAAAACCAAACGCCGTCTATTGTACCATTTGAAGTAGATGAAGTCAAAGAAGCTTTCTCAAAATTCAGGGAAAAGTCCTGATGAATATGGTCTTACCGCGGAACATCTTAAACACGCTGAGGATATCATCGCTCCAGTTATTACTACTATTTTTAATAACATTCTATACGATAGAACTGTACCCAAAGAATTTAAAACTGGTATTGTGACTCCTGTGCTGCAGAAAGGAAAATGTGCTACTGATCCTGGGAATTATAGGGGCATTTCAGTGACGCCTATTATCGGTAAACTACATGAATGCTCGGATCTTCAGTTTAGTTTCTCCAAAGTTCTATGTCCTCTAATGGCTAGCCTCATTATATCAGAAGCTATTGCAGAAAAGGCTCAAGCTAGGCATAATAACCTGTCTTTAACACTGTCAACTGTCGATGTTAAGGCTGCGTTTGATACTGTTCAACACACTATTCTCTTTGATAAACTCTTAGACCAAAAGATTCACCCAGATTTATGGTTGACTATCAAGAACTTCTACACTGGGATGTCCTCTAAGGTGAAATTGAGTGGTGGATTGAGTGGAAGCCAGGCCAGGGCGTCCGCTCAACTCACCTCTATAAGATATTTGTACTCGACTTACTTAAAGAACTTGAGAACAACTCCATTGGTCTCCAACTAGGCACCATCTACATTGGATCACCTACCTGTGCGGACGATTTAGCTCTCCTTAGCTCCACTCCAGAAGAGATGCAAACTATGTTTGATGTAGTTCATCGGTACTCACGACAACACCACTATGAGTTACATCCCTCCAAAACAAATGTTGTGGAATTCAACAAGAAATCTCAATCCAGCAATGAATGGATTCTTGGAGAAAGTTTGTTAAAACCATCTGTTTCTACTGCTCATTTGGGCCTGACTAGAACTAACAGAAATGAGTCATCTTTGAATATTGAAGAAAGAATCAAAGTAGCACGGCGTACAAAATACTCTCTGATGAGCTCTGGTTTGCATGGATGGAACGGAATAGACCCAAGAACAGCTTTAAATATCTACAATCTCTATGTTCTTCCTAGACTTTTATATGGGCTTGAAGCTATAATCTTGCTTAAGAGGGACATTGAATGCCTGGAGAGATTTCGCCGAGATTGTCTTCGTCACTTCCAATCCTTACCAACTAGATGCGCAACTCCAGCGGTTTATCTCCTACTAGGGGCTTTACCTATAGAAGCTGAACTTCACAAAAGGCAACTGGCACTTCTTTTCCAAGTTGTAGACTCAAATAACGAAAAGCTTCTCCAAATTGTTGAACGTCAAATCTGTGTTAATTTTGGTAATCAGAACAGCTTCTTTACAAGAATTACTTGTATCTTGGAACTATATAAACTCCCATGTATTACCAAGTTGATGGAAAACTTACCAAAGAAAGTAATGTGGAAAAAGATGGTCAATCAGGCAATCAATAGCCACTGGAATTGTACTCTTAAAGCAGAAGCGATAGAGAAGTTATACCTAAAGTATATTTCAATTAGTCAGTTGGAACCTGGAAAATTACATAACATCTATAAGACTGTCAGTCCCACAATCCTGGTTGTTCGTAAATGCTCAGTTAAAGCTCGTATGGCCACTAGAACCTATACAGTTCAGGAAGACAGACACAAACGTAGCCGTTATATAGAGAGTCCTACCTGCAACCTTTGTGGACAGGAGCCAGAGGATCTTCCACACTTAATTACGACATGCCCAGCCTTAAGTAAAGTGCGACTGGAATCCTTTCCAGCGATCAAATCATATATCATACAATGTATTGGCTTAGATGGATGTAAGGAATTCTTCAATAACCGTCTGAGTATAACTAAACTCATTTTGGAATGTACTACCTTTCGTGATCTGTTCCAGAACAATAAGGGTATGATGGCCAACATAGAAACCTTTAGTCGGAACTACTGCTATAGACAACATGTACATAGAACTAATGTATCTGATGTATCTCCCCTGGTTAAACTTTTTTTTTAATGGGGATATTACTTGTTCATATGGTGGTGATGGATATTCATATTCGATAACTTCGTACAGAAGTGTGTTCCTACAATACATACAGAGAGAAGAAAGAAAGAAAAGAAGCTGGTATTTACGTCGAGATTTTTCGCCCAACACGACTTGCTCGTGTGCTGTTGCGGCTTCAGAGGAAGGAAAACAATAATCTGAAATTAGTTTCTTTCCAAAATGGCCAAATCTACAGTTATTCAAGGTAATCTGGTTATGAAAACCCAGAGGCAGAGTCCAGAAACAGTCAGTCGCGAATATATATGTTATATAGTAAACGTTACCGTTTCGGTCCGACGGGTTTTGCCTGACAAAATGGAAAACTGCTTATCGCGTTTGGTCGAGTTTGTGGTCCTTTTGTAGATCTCAAATTACAGTTTTTGAAATCAACCATCATTTTCCACAGTTAAACGCAAATGATTGACTGGGGCTAGACTAGACGGATTCCCAGTACTTGACCCAAAGAGCTGTCTAACGCATCCCAAGGTGACGGATGGGGAGGCTCCCTTACTGCTGACGGCGACCGTAGTGTTTGGAGAAAGCTATGTTCCGTACACGACAAGCGCAAGTTGCTACACGTAGCCAAATGTCCCCCGCCTCTGTAGTATCATATTGCCTAAAAGGTGTGAGATAATAAAATGGAAAAAAAAATTGGTGATACATTTAGTTTGGGACAAAATAATAAACATGTAATATTAGAACTGTTTTGACAGGTATCTGGGAAGAGCTAAGCAACTACATGAAAAAACTTCATCAATATAAACTTTAGTAGAGTGCTTGATAAAATTTACTTTCAATATTGTTCAATATTGCTAAAATGGTCAGTCCCATAACACCTAAAAAAACTGACAAATCAAAATGGTTGTAGTGCACATCTGCACATCTACACATCACAACAATTAATCCTATTAAATATCAAAGCAATCCATTGAACGGTTTCAGAGATGCACCCACAAGATCTATCATTGTATTATGTTGCTGAAACGGTAAAAGTCCCATAACTCCTACAAAATTTGATGAATTAAAATGTTGGGAGACTATGCACATCTATTCATCATAACAATTAATGCTACCAAACATCAAAGCAATCTGTCAAGCGGTTTCAGAGATGTGTCCACAAGATATACAATTGTATTATATTGCTGAAACGGTCAAAGTCCCATAACTCCTACAAAATTTTACAAATCAAATTGACGGTAAAATATACCCACCATAACAATTAATCCTACCAAACATCAAAGCAATCTATCAAGAGGTTTCAAAGGAGATGTGTCCACAAGATATACAATTGTATTATTTTGCTGACATGATCAAACTCCTACAAAATTTGACAAATCAAAATGACGGTACAGTATGAACATCTGCCCATCATAACAATTAATCCTACCAAATATAAAATCAATCCGTCAAGCGGTTTCAGATGAGTTGAGTCCACAAATGTGTGACGGACGGACGCACGGATGCAGACCTTTACTAGGTCCCTCCGCGCGTTGCGGCGGGGGACAATAAAGAATCCTTTGATGACCATATGGAGTAACAGCATGGCGGGTACTAAGATAGCAAGATATAATTAGATACCCTTAATGCACGAAGCTAAGTGCGTCAGTTTCATCTTTCAAGACTGCGCAGAGGAAGGCCCAACAAAAAGCACAATATTATTTTGTCGGGAAGAGAATAGCACAAATATTTCATTCTAGATTACGAATGGAGTGTAGCTCCCTAAAACAGTACTTGTTCGTTAAAAATAGAGTTGTTACGCCGCTTTGTCATTGTGGAGAAGTTGAGACAACAATCCACTGCCTATTACACTGCCCACATTTCATTCAGCCGACATCATCTTGGCAACATCGTGAACAATTTACCTGTTCAGACACTATTATATGGCACACCTGACCTCTCATACGAAGAAAATGTTAACTTATTTTTGACAGTTCAAGAATATATACTTAGTATCAAGCGATTCGATTAAAACCACATCTCTGCACTAAAAATTCCTCCGTGTTTTCCTGTATACACAATTTATTTTAAATATCACTACTGTTAAAAAATATACAAGTTTATTTGCTTATGTTGTAAATTGTTTTGATCCTTTGAGTATTATTAATGTAACTATTTATCTTTAGGAAATGGATTAATATATGTCTGTGACTTGTTTCCGGATCCTAACATTGTATACGATGTATTAACTATGTTCATTATCACAAATAAAATATGTTATCACTAATTAGATACACTGTCAATATGTGTGGCAGTACATTCTACTGCATTTATGTAGTGTACTATAGATCCAATAGATACTGACCACAAGGGCTGATTTAGCCAAAGCTAAAATTGAAACTGGCAAAAATTAAATTGCCAGATCTATTACATTTGTATTTACACCTGTTTTTGATACACACTGATGGATGGATGGATGGATGGATGGATGGGTGGGTGGTGGGTGGGTTTTGGGTGGGTGGATGGATGGATGGATGGATGGATGGATGGATGGATGGATGGATGGATGGATGGATGGATGGATGGATGGATGGATGGATGGACGGACGGACGGACGGATGGATGGACAGCAAGCAAGCATTTACGAACAAGCAATAAATCAATTCAGATTAGATGAAGCCATGGGTAAAACATTGGAAAAGCATGGAGTGTTGGGTAGGGACAGAAAATTTAGCCTTTTTTGGAAGCTACTTTATGCCTACTCTTCTTTGAAGAATTGAGAAATATAAAGTTGACATCTGTTTATTTACAATATATACAAAAATATTAATATCACATAGAGATGCAATGGAGATGATATAAATTAGTCTAAATTAAGCTTAAATCTAAGTCCTGGTGCAGCTCTGTATCTGAATGTTCCTGTCCATACCTGTCCATCTGTGTCCGTAAACTCTCCCTCTCCTTCCAGTCTGAAAAATAAATAACATAGATAATAATCTGAAACAGCAATGTAGTATTTAAATTAGCCTCTGGCAAATGATAAATAGCTGTCCTAAACAGCTCTGGGGTGAAACTGAGGATTGAAGAGGGTTGTCCCTTTGAGGATGGGTAGCAAGCAAAGATACATGGTAATAACAAAGACCTAAACTACTTGTTTTCTAATTAAAACAAAGCATGAATTTGTGGGGGTTTTTTCTTTTGCTACATGTATCTACCAAAACATAATGTATGTTACAGTTGGAATTTTTTTTAATTTTAATGACTTTAATGTTTTCATTATTTTTTTTAAATGTGTGAGATTTTTTCAGACCCATGCGAGGGCATGACTTTAGGTCTGTAGGCATGAGTGTCTTGTCAAAGGAGTGAGACTTAACAGTTAGGATGACATAAGAATGAAAATTACCTGTTTTCAACAAACTGCCCTGTGTAAGATGAATTATTAGGCCAAGTGTATGTTCCTAGGCCATGAAACAGGTTATTGACAAATGATCCTTCATATTTAGCACCGGAGGGGTGTGTCAATGTCCCGTGACCATTCATTCTGTCTTTACTCCACTCCCCCTCATACATAGTCCCATCAGTAGTGATATGCACGCCCATTCCAGACCTGTCCATGGAACCATCAGTACCATGCATGTATTCTCCTTCTGAAAACACACATAATTGGTTGATATTTTTTTCGAAAATACAAAACCAAAAAAACAGAACATACACAGATAAATGCCTCAAAACTGCTTTTATTTCTAAAATTCCCCTCATTTATGAATAATTTTCATATTCAAGCTTTGTATCTTATTTACATGAATGTACAATTTTATTGCAACATGTATTCATACAAGATACATGTAAGTTCATCAAACAATGAACTTTATTAATGACCAACCAATTAAAAGTAATGTGACAGTCAATACTGAATTATTTAGAAGTGAAACAAGTAAGAGGCCTACCACTGAAAACAGTGTGGCATATCAGCAGAGAATTTAGCCTTTTGTAGCAGCTACATTGAGCCTTCTCTTTTTGTTAATCCACAAGTCTTCATCGGGCAATGAGCGTGAAAATCCAACATGTGGCAAGCTATTACTGCTATATTCAGGAAGTGTCCTACCCTCTGGAGTGGATATGCTATTCTTTGGTTTTATCACAGGACTTATAAGTATCTAACAGTGGCGTAGCTAGGGACTGAATAATACAGAAGCCTTTTTCTCAGTGAGTGCAGGTCTGGTCACAGGACAAAGTCTTGCTAGGGATCCTGGGTGTCAAATTCCCTCGAAAACTCCATAGACCTAGCATTTTTGACATGCAAAACAAAATCTTTCTGAATAAAATTATAGTGAAACAGAATCATATATTGTGTCGGGTTTTTTTTGGCCAAAACGATGTAAAAGGCTTAGCTTCCGAGTTTGCTTCTGGCTATGCCACTGTCTAACATTGAAAAAAGCATATAAACAATAGTGTTTACAATATTTTTAATAAGGGGTCACAAGGTATTGTGGTCATTGATGGGCAGCCTTATGTTGACTGGTGGCATTAAATTGACATTATCTTATTGTACTTATACTAACCATATTTATCCCCATTGGGAAACACATATACACCCTTTAATATAGTGGGTGTGGCCTCTTCTTTTTTCTTGTCCTTTTTGTCTGAAAATATTGAGAGGTTTATATAACACAATCTTGTAGTACAATATATAAAGCTCCTGATAAGGTCAATCATGGAGTCTTTTATCTTCATTGTGGCACAATATCCCATAATTTTTATACCAGGAAGTACAGATACACTAAAAATTAAAGTTTTCTCATTAATATACATAGGGATATATTTTATTTGAAGTTAGGTCTAATTGTTTTATAAACTTTATTGTAGTTAGGTTTTTCCTTCTGTTGTAAAACGCTAATAAGTACTTGTATGGTGGACATAAGTAGACAGGATGAATGGACAGAGGAAAATCCACCATACTGTAGTGTTTGTATCACTATGATGAGTGATGGTATTTGAATAAAATTGATGCATATATAATTTGAACATTTATGTTTAAAGAATAGAGATGTATAGGTGTATGTGAAAATCTTGCTTAAGCTTTTTGTGTTGTTATATACTATTACATGTACCATGTACTAGTGCCTTGCCAAGCTGTTACAATACACAACCTTTACCCAAATATCATGCAATGATTCTGAAAGTGTTTATAGACATGACTAACAATTATTTCATGCATTTTTATTATAAACCCAAGGCTGTTTTCAAGGCTGAATTCTATTCCTGGAATCAGCCAATGGTTACCAAAGATGCTTGATCCCCCAAGCGTTACAAGCAATAATGTAGGTATATCCATGAGACCAGTTGTGATGGTGAAGGAAGCTTAAGAACTGCCAAGCTTGTGTCAATAATCCAAAATTTCACAACACCAAAACTTTTGTACCCACTAAGAGTTTCTCTCAAGACAACAAAAAATTTGTAATTTCAAGGAGATTGTGTTTTTCTTAGGAAACTTCTAAGTTTTCACCTGGAACTCTTTGAGTAGAAAGCAGTGCAAAACCCCATTCACCTGGTACTCTGGCTTCCACTCCACAATAAAGAGTATATGTAGATGACTAAAAGCAGTGCAAAACCCCATCCAAACAAACAAAAACCAAAATACACAACATATCCTGCCACATTTATATATATAGTGATTATGACATGAAAAAGTGTTTCAGGTTTATCCGCTAACATTATGCACAAAAATGAAGTTTTATATAAAGTGTCTAACAATAGGAAAAACCTAGTAGCTGCTTGCTTTATCATTAATACCTGAGTAAGTATAATTCTCAAAATGAAGCACTTTTCAATTTTGCCAGAAATGATGAAGAATGAAGAAACAAATATTTGTTCCAGAAGCATTATGATAATAGTGAGGTACCATTTGTGTTTCCCCATTTATGTAAGCATATTATCTGTTTCATGAACATGTAGTTTGGTATGCTTTTCTTTGCTAAATTATATGATATACACTGTGCTTTTCTGGTCAATAATAACAATGGCAAAACAAAGGTTAAATAAAAATATTTGGGATGTCAGAATTTTTTTTGTTGGACGGGTGGGCTGAGGTGGATATTAAAATGGAGAAATAAACAAAATTATTGTATATTTTTAATTTTTGGCCTGTACAACATTTGACTTTTTTGAAAGGTTTTTAATGCTTAATTTACTATTATTCCTTCAAAGATTTTTTTCAGCAAACCATTGTATGGTGTCTGCTGGCTTAGTGTGGGACCATTAAAGATAAACCTTTAACACCACTCTAGAATTTCAATGGAATCTGAGCTATATTATCTAATGTGTTTCTAGTACAATTAACTATTGAATGTTGAACTTATATTTTTAATGCCATTATTACTAGTAGAGAATTATTATTATTATTATTGTTCAAGTTCATTAAAATCTTTGCTACCCATACTATGCTATTCTATCTTTTGTGGCAAATTTTTGGTTAAAATACATTAGAACCTATTAGGAATAATTATACAACGCTTAACAGTGATGTGTAGGAAATGGACATGAACCTTGTCAGAAATACAATGGTGTATAACTGAACTTTAACCTCTGTTTTCTGAATATTTCTGCCACTCTAGGTCATCATTTATTACAACCCAAAGCTTGTGCAGCATTTAACTAGTTATATAATGAAGACAGCTCTAAAGTCCAGAATTTCAATTCCATTGTACATGTATCCGAAAAGGTCCATGTCAATAATGTTGCTGTGAGTTGGGTTTTGGTTGTGGGTTATGTTGATTGGTGGTGATGAAATATGATATTACATATAAATGTATTACTTTGCATTCAGGTCATATTGTGTAACCAGAACATTAATGTAGATCTATATGAAATACTGATGTACTCAAGAAGAACATGTACATGTATATTAAGCTAACACATAAATTTGCTTTTGAAAAAGTGTCACCAAAAAAGTTGAATATCGTCAATATACATTTACAATGTACATGTAATACAGTTTCATGTTGTAAACACACAAACTCACTATACTGATAAAAGGGTAAGTAGCCTTAAAAAATAATTGGTTTGTTGTTTCTTGATGTTTAATTCAATTAAAGTGGTTAGGTAGTACATGTAGTAGGTAGGGGTTTTTTTTCTTCAAAATTTATCAATGATTTGTGCAGTACTTAAATATTCTAGCAATAGCTTAAACAATTTTTTTTAAAACACTATTTTGTGGGTAAGTTAGCAAAACCACAAACCAACAATTTGTATGCATGTCCTAGTATTAGTTTAAATTTACGAGTGCAAACTACTACTTTCATATAGGTAAATGAAATATCAAAAAGTTTAAAATTAAATAGGTAAAAGCTTTATTTTTTTTTTCTAAAATCTTGATTTAGCAGAAATGTAATTACATGAATGTGCATTAGTTTAGATGAAACCCAATTCATGGGGAGATCACTCTGAATTTTTGTTAGTAGTTTAATTAAGTAGTAGTTTACTCATCAAACACATTTTTTACAACATTTCTGGTTGTACACTAAAACTGATCAACACACAGTTACCTTCTAGTAAATTTTCTGAAATAAAATTAAGACTTACATGTATTTAAATTCACCATCCCTGTAACTGAAATAATAGCTGTATCCTAATTAAAGACAATGAAATATCAAAGGTATTTGTGGACAGGACCCCCCTTTTCTGTATTTACTTGTAAGAATTCTTTTAAAGGCCTTAAATCATATTCTGGTATTCATTCTATTAATTTCTAACAGAATAATATATGTTTCCACAAAAATACCAAGTTTCTGACAATGTGCTGCTCTCTATCACTTAAGATATTTTTGAGAAAACATATACAGTATTATTCTGTTAGAAATAAATAGAATGAAGATAAGTACCTGTGTGATATAATGAGAACTTTCGAACATATTTAAGAATAAACTGGATTTTTTTTGCCACTACATGTATATTGGTGTCATTACTTCATGTACAAAAAAGTGAAGTTCTGGGGACTACCCTGTCAACAATTTGGAGATGGCATAACATTATTCGAGAATCCTCTGCTGTTGAACGCATCAAAGTCTAAAAAAGCATTGGACGGCAGAGGATTCTCAGACTAGGCATTACATTGAAACAATGTAATGTTATTGCACCAAGTACAAGCAGCAGACTTACTATGCCTTTTTATAACCCTTTTTAAAATATATGACTGTCACAAGAAAACTTTGTTTTTTTTAATATTCTTCCAAAATTATAGTTTATGTCCATTTAAGTATACTTATATATCATATTTGGGGGGCTATGAAAAAGATATTTTACTTTATTTTAAATAGCTTCATTTAATTTCCAATTATATCCCTATCCAGAAAATGTCATTTTGAGACCTATAGATCAAATAGAGTTACACTGTACTAGAAAATACTGTATCATCTAACTTTAAATCTTTGAATTGATGAAATCTCCAAGTGCCAACAATAGAAAAAATGAAAGGCAAGTGATTTTATTGTAGTCAGATAGATTTTTTGTATGCTTAGAAGTATTAGATACAACTAGAATAACAAAGGTAGCTGGACTGCTCCATTCTGTAATATCTACAACTGCTTATCTGTAAAATGTAGAACTTCATGTCAACAATAAATCAAACAATTAATAAAAATCTTAAACAGACGGTGCAGAACAGACAAAGTTTTTTTTACAATTATACAATTTATGCCTATTGTGAATTCATCAATGTTTTTAAATGTATAATAAATAACTATTTCTTGTACCTAGAAAGATACATGTTACTCTACATTATGACACAGTGGATTCATGTAATGGTTCAACCTAAGTTTTGAACAAGAAGACAACCAATCATTTTTTTTTCTAATTCATGTAGACACCTAAGTCATGACTACATTTAATTAAGTAAACTTTCAAAATGCTAAAGAGACTTGAATCCTGAAATGTTATTTTCAATTTTGTGCTTAAAATATTCTGTTGACCACTGGTCACTCAATCTCATGGTTAATTAATGACCTCTTGTCACTAAAACTCTAACCATCATTTAAATAAAAAATGATATCAATTTTTTATTTTAAAAATTATAGATATAAAATTACAAAGCATAAAATTCATACATTTATACATACAAGATCTGTTTTATGATATAACATGATGTCACAAATGTAAAAAATGTGTTTGCTATAAGTATAAACATTAGTGATGAACATATACTGATTATATTTCAAATGTGCTGTTAAATAGTGATAAAAATACATTTTTATGAAAAACCTGACATAATGCATATGTAAATCTGACTGGATAAAAAAAAATTAATGGCTTCAATTCCACTATTGACTCTGTAGTGTAGTGAACAGGTGATAAATGCTTAGTAAATCTTCACATTTGTACCTGTTTTTAAGATCATACAAGTTATATATTCCCTATTTTCGGAATACAGAGTTACTTCCCATATTCAAGAGTTGTCTTTCTTAACAGCAGGTAGATGGGGAAAAATCATGTTTTTATTTTTTATAAATAATTTCTGTGGACTGAGTGTTCCAGTAAAACTAAATTACACTGCAGAATTAGTTGTCACATCATAATAAATTTTACCTGATGCTTTGCTATGTGTGAATAAAAAAAATATTGCAGAAAAACTACTATTTACACACAGCTGGTACTATAAAATACCTGCTGTAAAGAACAGATAACTCTGCAAATGGGAGATAAATCTTGTTTACCGCAAATAGGGAATATTTTCTGATGGATATTGTATATATATTATACATATTTTATCCAGCAATTTTTTTTAATCTATCTACTTGAAATCAGGCTTTGATGGCTTAAAGTTCTAGCAGTAAGAACAAGAAAAACTTTTGATGCAAAGCATCAGTTCGCCGCCGATTTATTCTACATTCTGCACGCGTTTGTCAAAGTGATTTCTAAAAACAAGGCACTTGAACTTATTCCCCATAAGTTTCTATGTAAAGCTAAGCCCTGCTGTTGTGGCTAGTTTCAATTGCCAATTTCTAAATTTGTGCACATGTAATCTTTTGTCATATATTAAATCATAAATATACTTGAATTAAAACTAATATTCACGTGGTTCAATCAAATTATTGACAAAATTTTTATTTATTGAATCTTACAAATATCGGCATACTCCGGAATTGTCTACGCAAAATAGCCTTTTATTCTGGTTTCCGATTTTTCAAAGCTACGCTTGTCGATAGAGCTATCAACGAACGACTTAGTACCAGGATAAAAATGGTCTCCCTGTATTATTAACTTCCGTAAATAGAATACTAAAAAAGTTATTATTACATGAAACTTTGATCTCACAAAAGCAATTTTGAAGTCGAGCCTCATATACAATCTTTATTTTTCACTCAAGTTAAATGATTAACATTCTTGTAAGAAAATTCTGTTCATTTATGGTAACTAAGTGTACTTAAAAATATGTTCTCCTTTATCCATCGTTAGCAACGAAAGTAAATACAAATATATCGCCGCCCTCCTGGGCGGCGATAATAATATTAAAATGGTGTTGTTACTTGTTGAGAAATATGAGATTACAATATGAACATAAATTCAAATTCAGAATAAGATGTGACAATTGTATTGATGGAAAAAATTTCATCACGAAACAGCAGGATGCAAAATTCTGTTGGTAATTAAATAAAGCTTTGGTTTATTTGAAATGCTAATAATTTATTAAGATAAGCAATTTTTGCTTGGGAAATTGAAGTTGTCTTGTATTATGAATTATAGGCACAGCCTAAATGCGAGCATCGCACATTTTATGGTTCATCACATTATTGCAGAACAGCCTAACAGTGCCTCTGCATTCCATTGGAGACATGACAGCGTTCTTTAATGTATTGGTGACATCAAAAAAATGTTAAAAAAATCAGCGTTTCTGAAATTGCAAAAAATTTGTCTGACATTTTCTTGTAAATTGAAAAATTAAAACACTTCAATTTTATCGATATTAAAATTATTTTTGTCTACTTTTAAATTAATTGTATTGCTCCTCTAGTTCTACAATATTTTCTTCTGATAGCTCAGCTACCATCTGAAATGGGTTTGTTCATATGGATCACATGACTTTATTTTACACAGATGCATGTACAAGTAATCAAAAAGCTCACATCTGCGATGCTCGCAATAATTCAGAATTAAACAGACCCTTGTTGTAGATTTCAAGATAAAAATTTAGACACAAATCAGACGTCAAACTGTTTTTATGTTTTAAATCTGAAAGTGATGCGAATAAATATGATAAAAAAAACTCTATACTAAATGTTGATGTATTTTGGTTATTTTTTTTGCGTGACAAATGAAAACTGCTTACCACGTATGGTTCAGCTTATGCTCCTTTTGTAGATCCAAAAATGTGTAAATTGAATTCAACAATTATTTTCCACTGTTATTTAGCGTTTTGAAATGTGGTGGATTTTTCATTTTCAGGCTTTCAAGCTACTTTTTGCAAAAAATAAGGGCTTTTTTCAGGACTACATTCTCAAAAAATAAGGGCTAATTTTAGGAATTTTTAGGGGTTTTTAAACAAAAATAAGGGATAAAATGTGCTATTTTCTAATGATTTAAGACTGAAAAATTAGATTTACTCACCATTTTGGGCACAGAACAATAGTACAAAAGTTAATTACCAATTCAGAAGACCATTTGGATGATTACCAACATTGTTCTACAGTAGACCAATACAACAAATGCATATTTCTGAAAGTATACTAAAGCTAGCTTCATTTAACTTTAATCAATTTTATGTTTATTTTTTATTTTTATTTTTGAAATTTTGAAAATTAAAAACATTAGGATTTTAACCAAAAAAGTAGGGCTTTTTTTAGGATTTTACAGCTTTAATTAGGAATTTAATGGCTGTTTGTAAAAAATAAGGCAAATTAGGAAAATAAGGGCCCGCTTGAAAGCCTGCATTTTGAAAGAGCAATTTTCTGTAGTAAAGTTTGACAACAAAAGTGTACTAGTATGTTTAGAAGAGTCCATTGTTGTCTGTCATCGTCATGTTTCGGGTCATAACGTCTGCAGTTAAGGTGGGAAAAGCCTCACGGTTTGTCCGAATACCACTGAACGTTACAAAATCAGACGATCTTTTTGAAAACAACGCTAGGTCCCTTTAGAAACTTAAATGGCTGACTTCCTATGTAAAGTTCCCATAGCAAATGTCAAGGAAGATTTGGAACATGTCAACAACAAAGGTATAATATAAAATATGGACGTTTTATCGTGTAGAATTGTTTTAAATTGGATTTTAACACTACAAAGGTACAATATGGAATAACAAAAAATGCAAGCAAAACACTGAGCGCAAGAGGGTGTAACATTTAGTATAAAAGAAAAGTAGAAAGAGAAGTTAGTAGTTACTAACATGATCCAAACTTTAGAATGGGATAATCTCAAAAACAGAAGAACAAAGCACGGATTAATTTTAACACTGGGTTGGTAGCTGTTCCATCTAATATGTTAAACAAATCCGATAGGCGTAAAGGGGGGCCACAAATTTAGGCAAATCTCTACAAATAAAGATTATTACAAATATTCCTTTTTTCCAAATTATATTACAGACTGGAATATACTTCCAGAACAAATAGCACTCTCTGGTGACCGTGAATCCTTCAAACGTGGTATCTCCAGATTAACATATGAAGGACAATTACCAACAATCCATAAGTTTGCATAGTCAGATTTTATGCAGCCACTGTACATAAGTCATTTTTACTTTTGTAAAATTATTTTTGTTATTTTAAACTTTATCATTACCATTAGACTAAGTTATGTTATATTATTTTATTCAATTCAAAATTTCAAAATTATTTGCGTCTATGCACATGTGCACTAGTTCCGGGAAGCTTCACACTCTAACCTTAGAGTCTTTTCCTGTATTGGAAGATGATGATGAAAGTTTTTTTTTAAACTTGTATTTGTTTGTTTTTAATAGTGTTTGGATATGAATGCGAGTCAAGTCGCCCCCAAGAAAACTCACCCCTACCCCCCCCCCCCGGGGGGATAGCTCTATCGAATATTCTTCTAGTACTTAATTGTGAATATAATTAGAAAAATACAACAAAAATATAAATTATGGTTTTGAACAACTTGGTGTTTTAAATTACTAAATAAAAGTTTGGGACCCAACAACCGTTAATGAGTATAATAATGATAACTCATTAACCCCAAATTAGTTCTAATTAGCTTGTCATATAATAAGCGTGTGGACAGATCATCATGGTGCAAGCTTGTGTTGTTTACAATGATTAAAATTGTTAAATTGCGAGTTTGAGTTCAGCTTGTGTTGCAACAAATTTGAATGAACCTTGTCAAAGCCAATAGGTTTTGTTTAAAAACAGCCCACTTACCGTTTATGGCATTCAGTTTAACCATGGATGTTCAATGTATAGTATGCACAGAATCACCGAGACCTCACCAAGAAGTCCTTACATGTCTAACATGTCACAGAAAGCAGCACAGATGTTGTGGCTTAGATATAAGCAGAAATGAGTACCACCTCATGTTGAGAACAACTGGCAGAGTTCCGTTCTACTGCCATGAATGTCAAGCTGATGACACCATTCCCTATCTACACAGTTCAGGCTATACTCGTACTCGGATACAGTTGCTGCTAGGTCACCCACTCCATCGTCTACCAGCAATAGTGGCGACAACACTTTGTCTTACTATGACAACCCCGCTGCAGAGAGTACACGGTTGAGCGAAAGTGCTGATCAAAGTAAAGTACACATCCTAAGAGTAACACAAGAGGAACCCACCATAGTGCAGGAAAATTCTATATACTACGACACCAGACCAGAAGAACTGACAACCCACAACCACACTGTTACCTACACTGTCACGGAAGGTACAACACAGAGGGGATAGCGCAAAGTCATAAGCAGCGATGGATTCACCTTTGTGTTCAAGAAACAGAAAAAGGATGGGTCAGTTTTATGGCGGTGCAGTGTTAGAAACAAGGAAGACTTCATGTTCAGCCACTGTCACACAGAGAGGAGATTCGTTTTCAACCAATGAAATACACACACGAATCTAAACCAGGCATCCGAACAAACATACTAATGACTAAGAAAATCATCGAGACAGCTAAAGCAGACATCTTCACTTCCACACCTACCATAATAGAAAAGATCTGGAAGAAGATGCTGACCCCCGAGAACCAGAGTTTTCCCAACCCAACTACAACAACATAGTCAGGACAGCAAACAGACACCGACATGCAGACCGTCCTGCTGAGCCAACAGATATGGAGTTAGAGTTAGATACAGATTACATCAGTACCCACACTTCACCTGAGTTTTACCATGGAGATGTCACAGTAAAAGACCACAGGCACTTGATATTCGCAAGCAATGAGCAGCTACAGAACCTTGCTAAAGCAAAGACTCTATTCATTGATGGTACCTTTAAGATCGTCAGCAGACGACTGTTAAACACTGTTAAACACACAATGTTAAATTTGTTTTTTTTAAATGTCTATTTATTCCCATATACAATAACAATGATGAAAAAAATATTCTCAAAAAATTGTTGTATTAGCAAGTTTCTAGAGCAGTGGGCGTCTTGTTTTGAGCGGTTGGCAACTTGTCCCGGAAAGTGGCAACTTGTCTCGTGGGCGACTTGACCTGACATCTTGGATATCGTATATATATCAACATTTGAAATTATATAATGGTGTCCTTCTTCTCTTTATATGCCGTAAAAGACCTTTTCTATATTGAAAACAAGTCAGTGACTATAAACTAATATAGAGGAGAACAAGTTTTGGCTGCCTGGCACTCACGTAGTCACGGTCTTTTTTCTTTTATTGTTCTCAAAAAAGAGACAGATTTGTTTTTTAATAAGCAGCAATGATGTAAAACTTAGAGAATGAACAGTTTAATATGTTGTTTTACCTGCAGGCATGTCTAATATTGAAGTATCGGCCTTTAATAAATCCCATATGTTTATTTCATGGAGGCCGACATTTGTAAACTAACTACCATGGAAATGAAATCACTCATTTGACCTTTATTTTCGTATAAATCTTAATTTAAAATTTAAAAAAATATCAAATATTTTTTAAATTTTTTATTTATTTTGCCTACAATGTATTGTATTCTATTGTCTTTTCCAAACTTATATGTATTAAAACCCCGGTTTATAAGAAAACATTCCTACTGGCCGTGACATTGGTTCTGACATTGGTTTTGTGTAAGGTGCTGGAATTTGCGTCGAAATGTTTCGCCCAACACGACTTGCTCGTGTGCTATTGCGGCTTCAGAGGAAGGAAAAATATAATCTGAGATTAATTTCTTTCCAAAATGGCAAAATCTACAGTTATTCAAGGTAATCTGATTAAGAAAACCCAGTCAGTAAGTCTCGAAATCGAATATATTATAATATTGAATTGGGTTTATCACGATCTTGCCATCCTCACAAGTCAGGGTTTCTGTGTCAACATGTGTCCACGAAACCCTGACAAACTTAGCTAGGAAATTCCCGGGCTAGAAGATTTCATATGACGTCAAACCTTCAAAATATCAACTATAGTAAGTGTTGACGTAGGGTGTATAGTGTTTTTTGCGTTACAAATGAAAACTGCTTACCGCGTATGGTTCAGCTTATGCTCCTTTTGTAGATCAAGAAGGGAACTTTTTGAAATCAATAATTATTTCCCCGAGATATTCAGCGTTTTGAAATAAAGCGGTTTTTTTAGTTTGGAACAGGCGATTTTCCATACTAAAATTTGACCTTAATTAGAACGGAACTGTACTTTAGGAACAATCGATTGTTGTCTACTCGAAATCCTTCGGGTGATGTCGTCTGCAGTTTAGGCGGGAAAAGTCTCGCGGTTTGTCCGAATACCATTGAACGTCACGAAAGCAGACGAACATTTGTAAACATCGTAAGGTCCCTTTAGAAACAAAAATGGCTGACTTATTATGTGAAATTTCCGTAGCAAAAGTCAAGGACGATTTGTAACAACTTAAAAACAGAGGCATACTATAAAACATGGACAGGTTATTGTATCTACATTTTTTCTACTGAATTTTCGTAATAACAAGGTAAAATATAAAATAATGAAAAAATGCTAGCAAACAATTTTTTCCAAGGGGGGTTGGCATTTAGTATAATGAAATTGCTTGAAAGAAGCAAGTGTTTGGCTGTAGTCATTCTTACTCATTCTTGAGTGGGAAGGAAACGTAACGCAACTAATAAATAACGCGGTAATAACAAACTATTAACACTACTGTACAAAATATATTGATTTTCACATGGTCTATGCAACACATCCGTTTGGTTTATTTACAATCGACATCGGGATATCCCCTAACCAAGTCGTGAATGAAAGCGAGCTTTTGATTGGCTACATTCAGGTATGATGTAGCCAATCAAAATAATGACTTCTAGCCCGGGAATTTCCTAACTAAGTTTGTCAGGGTTTCGTGGACACAGAAACCCTGACTTGTGAGGATGCGATCTTGCAGGTTTCTTGGACATTGTGAAAGAAAAACACACAAGTGATACATGTACTATAATGCAAACATACGTATCAGTGGTCGTTCATGTTACAATAGGGGATTATCAGCTCACAGGGGCTTGTAACAATCGATTTACTTGCGCTTTTCAATGATTACTGGTTCGATCATCGCAACGCGTCTAGATGCGTATTGTACGCGTCTTTTCAGTTCTGGACGCACCTTTTCAACATCTAACGCGTCCCAGTACGCGTCCGTGTCGTTGTCAGACGCGTACGAATTTCCGTCATGTCAGTTCCGTCTCCGATGCGTGATTACATATTCTTACAAATGGCGATCGATTTTTACCTGTTTCGTCCGATTCTCAGCAGGTAGCAATCACTCTGGCGACAAATATGCTTCAATTAAGATGTTTATTGAACAATAAACGTGCAGTGTTGATGGACACTTTTTATGGTTAAAATTAAGCGTTGACAATACACTCGTTTCAAATTTTAATACACGGTCGGAACCTTGCACTTGCAGTTGCACTCCTTACCTACGATTTTTTTTTAAAGTAAGAATTCTTGACCGGTACAAAGATATCTTCAATATGAACATTAATTAGTTATCTAATAAACTTTTATTTTTTGTATATATCAAAAACATCTGCTATAGACTTGGATCTGAAAAAAGGGGGGTGGGTGGGTAATAGTTGTTTGTAAGAAATATGATATCCAGGTAAGACAAAAGTCTCCCTTTAATGGGCAAACATAGCATGTTTCAAGTAATGAGTGCAGTTCAATCATACTCCAAAAGACTTATAAACTCAGCTACTAATGATATAAAATAGCATGGGATAAACATTCTACAAGCCATATTATATCTTTTTATGAAAAGACATTGAATGGGTCGGTCATCAAAGAAAACGGTTGAATGCAAGCACTTAGCTGGACTCATCTGTGATATGTGGGACTCATGAAAATTTTTTGGGACTCACCACTTTCAAAAGTGATGAGTCCAGGACTCACCATTATAAAATCCTACAAGTATCATCGACGATGGTGTGGAAGAAGGGAAGAAACAGAGTCGGTACCTGCCCTTTCAAAAAAAAAATTCCTTAACCCCTATCTACACGTGTTTGTAATATTTCTGTTCCAAATTTAATTATCTTCATGAAAAACCCTACCTTTACGTTTCCAGTGTCATTAAACTTTTAAATTTTAATAATTTCTACCAGTTTTAAACGAAACGGACAATAACCCTGGAGGGAAGTGGTGACTTTATCATTTGTCGTTCTTGAGGCCTTTCGGTACTCCCTTTCTCAGCAACGATAAAGGCCACCTTTTTTTGAAAGTTGGCGGGTACCGACTGTTTCTTCCCTTCTCCCACACTATAACACAATCGACATGTAACATGTAATAGGATTCTTTAAACAAGTAACATCATGCTTCTAATAACTATCGTGATGCTTTTTATTTTATGAATGGTATTTTTATTGGCATACTTTTCAAAAATATTGCGAAAGAAAAAAGCAAGCCAATAAAAAAACACAAACTGTGATACGATTGGTCGGGTAGTTTAAAAAAGCAAGCAGATACTCTTTACACTATGCATAAAGTTTTTTTCCATCGGCTTACTTGTCACAAGTTAGCCTATGCTTTTAACAAGTGTCACATGATTTTTAAAAGCATCGAGATGCTTTTAATAAGGCTCGCAATACTTGTTAAAAGTAAGCCGATATAAGTATCATATTGTCACCTGAAAGGCCACTGATACATACAACAGAAAATATGAAATACCTACACTCTTGGCATAAAAAATAAAATGAATGTAGAAAAATACAAATCAATAAAATTTTAATTTATTTAGAGAAAAAAACAGCTTCAGGTCTTGCTCGGGGTTCTAAAAAGTTGGTACAGTAGTCCCCCTCTTATACGATCCCCTCGCCAGCGACCACCTGCTTCATCTGGCCAAAACCCTGATGCATTAAGTGTTTCTAACGTAAAATTGCCTCTCGCGAACGACCACCCCTCAAACGCGACCAGCGACCACGTTTTCTTGAGACAACAACGTAATTCCCCTCATGAACGACCATTTTTTCACCGACCGGATGTTTATTTTGGAAGTCTCGAATAGAACGTGATTTGGTTTTATTATCGTAAACCAATTCGGTAACAGTTCAACAACAGGTAAACAAAATGTCGAAATCGCGTAAAAGAACGATTTTTTTGAAGCTGGATTAAAGGGGAAAACAAGTAGGATATTGTAGATCAGTTTGATTTTGGCATTACAGAAATCGGGTTTGTTACAAGAAGACTGAAATTTTCAACAAGGAGATAATGGTACAATGTACCAACAAAATCATAAATCAAAATTTACAACAAACGTGAAACGATGTCAAAAACTTGGGAAACTGGAAACAGAGAAAAACCTGGATTTTTCCAAACTAATCGGAACCTTAATAGACTACGAAGTGGCACCTGGGTATGCAGACAATAAAAGTGATAAAAATAATGATAATGCAGATGAAACAGGAACAGAAACATTTCACTGTTTAGACTTGGACTTGGAATTTTTATTTTATCATTACACATTTTTAACAGATAAAAACTGCATGAATTCTTTTTATTTTTATATATACTGAATAATAAAATACAAATATTGATTATGTGTGATTCTTGATCACTTCACAGTTCTTGTTGCTAATCAACCGACCAAGCTCTATAAACCTGTATATATCCCCTCAAGAAAGACCACCCCATTATAAGACCACTTTCATGACTCAGAAGGGGTGGTCTTATAAGAGGGGGACTACTGTACCAAAAAAATCGCCAAATGCAATTTTTTGTTGCCAATTTCCAAAATCTGGTGCCAAAGAAAGTAAAAAAAGCAATTTTTTTCTTGCCAATATTATCTACATGTGTTTTTGGTACATGTGACACTATTGCCATCATGGAAATATGTACTGTCACTGATACACACTCGCAGGTGATGCGCTGGGCTTCGCCAATGTCACCATTTGCGAATTTTTAATTGAATTGGCGACAAAATATTGTCTTTGGTGATTTTTATGGCGACAGTATATCTTTATTGCAAACTGAACGAAAAGACCATAAATAGTTCAAAGGTGTTCTTCTGGATCACTCACACACATTTAGGATTAAAGTTGTACACAATTTACAGATATTTTATGGCCTGTAAATTTTTACCACAGCAGGTGTCAAAAGCGTAGTGTTAGCCGTCATGGTTGGTTGATCTAACATAATTTCTTTGATCTTACTTCACTGAGAAAATGTAAATTGCAAAGAATGGAAATCTCAAAAATAGTACAAGATAAAAGTTTCTGAACAGTTTTCTTGTCTTTTCTTTTTATCTTTTAAAACTTTGGGTTAGAATTAGATCCAGGACAAAATGTTGTCAACAAATTTCTAAAAATAAATTAAATGCAGTTACTTCCCTTGTTTTGCAGTAAAATGCACACGTTTACAAAAATGTACCTAGAAGACTTTTCTTGATTTGCATTACAAATATAACATAAATAAAAACACATTTTGAAAAATATATTTGTAGAAATATATTGGTTAAGTATGTTTTAAATTAAACAATTAAAAAATAAAATTTAGTATTTTACCTTTAGTGCTATATTAACTGGAATTCAACATTTCAATGGAGACTCAAGTCCGTGCGAGACCGTTTTACGGTAGTCAAGGACGTTAAAAACCCCCATAAGTAAGTGCCTAACTCAAAAATATGTTAACTACCATTATGTGGTAGTGAATGTCTTAACTTTTAACTTTCAGTATTCAAGATTGAAAGCATGATATTAATGTGGCATGAATTTTCTGTCTTATATCCTTTTGTTTTACAACTTTGTTTTACAACTTCCCTCCTATACAGCGTGTGAAATTTAATTGATTATTTTATAACCTCAAACAGTTAAAAGAAGGAATTATTTAGAAAAATTATTTGTGCTGCTCAACCCTGATCTTAATGCTATCATGTCCAATAGAATGAAACTTTTTGCAGTGTGTGTCAGTGACCTTAAATGGCAATAGTGGTACATGTACCAATACACATGTATATATTGGCATGAAAAAGAAGGCTTTTTTTGTTACATTGGCACCAGATTTTGGAAATTGACGACAGAAAATTGAAGTTGGCGCCGAGTTGCAACTAAATCGTCAGACAGGCTCGGCAGAATTCATGCAGGTCGGCAAAACTTATTGCTCTGCAGGACCGGATGGCCGGTATATTAAAGCTATGTCGGCACGCTTGTTGTTGTTGTTTTATCAACCGGAACTAGTATTTTATAATCATTGACTCTTCGTACCATACATATCTTGCCTCTTGTCGTTTCCGTAATTTCCGTCATGTTTTGATATTATAATTTAATTTAGCTCTTCATGAAAGAGGTGTATTTAGTACTCTGTCAAAATATGGCATGGCCGATTAAATTTGTAATATGATCAAAGCTCTGAAAATGACCAAATCTGTCTCCTATTCAACCAAGTGAGGCAATAATTAAACGTTCCTTGTATGAAAAGGAGAAGAGACCCGTTCGATCCTTTAATCCTAAATGGCAAGACGGACGCAAATGGCTGGTTTACAATGCAGAGACCAACTCGATGACTGTATTTATTATCATTAAATTTTTCAATAAAAATGTAGGTCTGGCAAAAATTTGACAGGTCTGGCAAAACTTGCTACCCTGTAGGCCCCAATGTCTGGCAGAAAATTTAACCTGTTTGCATCTCTGTGGCAATTTGTTTGGCCCCAACGCAACACTTTGACTGATTGATAACTGATTGCTTACGGATTTTGGAACGCTGACGGATCGCTGACTGATTGATGATGACTACATCCGTCCAAAATTATGAATTTGTCATTACCTTGGTAACCGTCAGCGATCAGTGCGATCAGTCCAATCAGTGCGATCCAGAATCCGTCATTTAATTATATGCATAAATCGGTTAGTTTATTGACGGATTCGTATAAATTAATAATTTAAAGATAAAACGGATTCTTCGTCATTTGTATATAATATATGCATTTATTATATCATTTTTATAATAAAATAAAAACATGCGTTTAAAAGAATTGTTAATACAATGTCTCGTTCTAAATGAATAAATAAACAAAGAAAAAAAAATTCTGTATATTATATAGTTAAGCACATTTCTTTAAAGCAGGACATATCTGTGAACCGAGTCCTGTAAACCTTCAAAAAACTTCTATTTAAGGCACATCAGTAACGAAGAGGTAAATGTTTTTTTCGTAATCCATTATTGATTCTCTTTTTTTATTCCCGCGACTCGTGATTTCGGCCTGTTTTATTTTTTGCGACATGTTTAATGTATAGTTTTGTCATATATTAAGCCGGCCCGACTCCCCCAATCAGTAACAGATTTATTTCACATTTAGGAAAGAACGTCGCCTCTTTTTTTCATCATTTTTAGTTACTTAAATGTATGCCTGCGTGTTTTTATTTTTTTTTTATTTTTTTTTTTTTTTTAACTTTTTTTTTTTTTAATTTGTTTTTCAATAGTCAGGGTTTTGCAATTCCCCTACAACACCACCTGACCAGGGTGTGACAGGGTTATTCAAATAAAACAAAGAAAAAAAACCAAAAATCACATTGACTACATGCTTTTAACTTTTTTTGAAAAGGCACATTTAGTACAGTATTTACTTACTAGTAACAATAACATTCACTCACCATTCACTCCCACTTGCTTTCACTATTGTTCACTAAAAACACTTTGATCCTAAATTTTAAGTTTTAAAAATACACAGTAATATTGATTCATTGATATACTAGTAACAGTTAATGTCAGTAAAAATATGATCCTTTTCGAATGAAGACAGAGTATTGTTTTTCTTGGCCACATACTGCTCAAGTGACCGATACAACATGACTTTATATTTAAATTCAACTATATTTGGCTTTTGGTCATTGAGTTTACACCTGAAGATATAATATTTAGCAATAATAAAAATCAGGTTAACAAGTAGATCCTCTGCTTCAAAACCAAGGAAGACTTCCTTTTTGTCAAAGCTAAAATTTTGGTAATACTGGTTAATATAGTTTGACCAAGAAATGAGGAAATCCTGTGTCACTTTGCAGTCAAAAAATAAATGTTCAATGGTTTCACTTTGAATTTTACAAAATGTACATAGGTCTGTATTTTTGAGCTTTATTTTATACAAAAATGAATTGGTAGGAATGATTCTATGCAACAGTTTAAACTGAAAATTTTGAAGATGTGAGTTTTTGCAGCATTTTTTTAGAATAATAAAATATTGTGACCAGTCTGTTATTTGACAGTTCAGCAGTTCTTCCCATTTTGAAAATTTTTCAGTTGGTAAAGAAATTATATCATTTACAAGATTTTCATATACCCATTTAATCTTTCTACTCTGAACTATTTTCACAAGATATGTGTCCACCTTACTCACTGTTTCAAAGATTACATTTGGAAAATTGTCTTTTATCTGATGTTTAATGTATTTGGGAACACTTTCAATAAGGCTGTAATACTTTAAAAAATTATTCGTTTGTAGTTTATGTCTAATTTGTTCAAAACTATAAAAGCTGCCAGTAAGTGGATCAACAAGATCACATAAATACTGCACATTATATTGAATCCATCTAATGTAGTATGAAAAATTGGTTACTGATACAAAATTAAGAATATCAAGTGACAAAATTTCATTAATATTCATTTTTGTAGAAGGTTTTACTAAATGATAGCAAAAAAGAACATCTTTCCAAAAAGGATTGGTTATTTTCCCTGCAACTTCCTTAAGCTTTTCTTTCTGAAGGGTTAAAATTCTTTTGCTGCCAAAATTGTGAATACTCAATAAGAATAGTTTTTGCCAAGTGCCTTCTAAGTTGGAAGCTAGTCTTTTTATCCAAATAACTTTAAGATAAGTGTTGAAAGACTGAAGATGAACCATCTTCAGCCCCCTCTGGGATATATCACCAATTAATGTATTTCTTTTAATCTTATCTGATTTTCCATTCCAAATAAAACTGTAAAAAAGTGAATTTAAATCATTTATTTTTGCTTCCGGTAAATTTGGTAGGGCTGTCAATAGATGAATTAGTTTTGGAAGTGCCAGAGTTTTAATAACTGTTATTTTACCAAGCAGAGTGAGTTTTCTATGTTGCCAACTTTTTAGTATTGATGTAACTTCCTTAATTTTTTGGGAAAAATTTATGTTTGTAAGACAGTTTAGGTCAAGTGAAAAATTTATCCCCAAAAGTTTAAAATTTTCCTGTGACCAGTTTAGTGAAAAATTTGGGCAAAGAATGAGATTTGAATATTTTTTGTCTCCCACCCAAACAGCTTTTGTTTTTGATGGGTTCATTTTTAAACCAGACACCTTATGAAAAGATTCAAAACACCTCAGTGCCTCCTTCAATGAGTTTTCACTTCCATCTAACATAAGAAATGTATCGTCAGCATATTGACTTATGAGTGATTCAACATCGTTAATAAGAATACCATGAATATTTTTATGTGCCTTCAGTTTTAAAGAAAGGAGTTCTACACCAATAATGAACAGATAGGGTGAAAGGGGGTCGCCTTGCCGACAGCTTCTTTCAAGAGAGAAAAAATTGGACAAGTTACCATTATTTATAACACAGCTTTTTGCTTTTGAATAAAATATTTCAAACCATTTACAAATAGATTGTCCAAAGTTAAAACTTAAAAGTGCCTTTTTCAAAAATTTCCATTCAATTGAGTCAAAGGCTTTTTCAAAATCTACCAGAAGTAATAGACCTGTTTTGTTATGTTGTTCAAGATAATGCATCAAATCATACAAAAGCCGTGTGTTCTCACCTATAAATCTTCTTTTTATGAAACCTTTTTGAGTATCACTTATTATAAATGGTAACAGAGGTTTAATTCTATTTGCAATTACAGCTGAAGCTACTTTGATATCTGTATTTAATAAACTTATTGGTCTCCAGTTATCAATATAACGTTTGTCCTTCCCTTCTTTTGGAATGCATGTAATGACACCTTGATATTGAAAATCTGAACAACTTCCGGATTCATAGCCATAATATAATGATCTATAAAGAAATGGACCTATATCTTTCCAAAAGAATTTATAAAAATCTACAGTAAACCCATCAGAACCTGGACTTTTTCCATTAGTCATAGACTTTAATGCCTGTGAGCATTCCTTGAAAGTTACATTACCCTCACACAAGGCTTTTTGGTCTTCTGTGAGTTTACTGTCATGACCAAAGAATGATTCATCATTACAATCAAAACCTTTACTGGAATATAATGTTTTATAATAGTTGCATTGTTCAAGAAGAATCTTGGACTGATCAGATATATGGTGACCTGTACCATCAATAAGCTCAGTTATAGTTTTTTTAATAAAATTTCTTTTTTCTAATTTACAGAAAAATTCTGAACATTTTTCTCCATTTTCATGCCAGTTTGCCCTTGCACGAAGAAGTAGGCCTTCGACTTGTTTCTCTCTTTTGTTTTCCAACTCAATTTTTTTTTTGTAAACATAATTGTATTGTTTGACTAGGGGTTGAATTCATCATATCTTCTAAGTTTTGAATATCCTTCTCAAGATTTGAGGTCAGCTGCTTTTCTTCTCTTGTTTTGGCGATACTGTAGGATATTGAAACACTTCTGACCTTCATCTTAAGAATTTCAAAAAATACTTGATCATTACACATAAGTTCAACATTTAAAGGCTCGTTAATATCTCCAGACAAGTAATATTCAGACACTGTATCCCTAATACAGGTTTTTACATGTTCTATATAAATAACATCTCTAAGTAACTGAGAATTAAATTTCCAATAACCTCTTCCTCTCTTGGCAAGGCTGGCAGAAAATGTAAAAGTAATTGCTGAGTGATCAGTTTTATATCCAGGAATTATTTTTGTGTTTTTCATGAGTGAAAAAAGATCCTCAGATACTAGAAAATAGTCCAGACGACTTTGTTTTATTGGGGAACATTGGCGCCAGATATATTTTCTATCATCTGGGAAACAGGTTCTCCATGGGTCTAGTAGTTCCAAAGTTTCTTTCATATCTTCAATTTTTTTTAGAATTTTGGTTCCTGGCATGTATAATATTATATGTATCTATGCTATTATTTTGAACAACATTCCAATCACCACATAATAAGTAGCTAGTATTAGAAAAAGCAGCAATATGTGACATTATTTCATTAAACATTTCTGGCTCATCACTGTTGTATCCATAGAGTGACACAAATGTCAATTTTTGTTCAAATATGCTAATATCTAAAATAATATATCTACCATTTGGATCAATCTTGGAGTCATGGACAGTGAAATCTAACCCTTTTTTAAACATAACACAGACACCTGCACTTTTGTTACTAAAATGACTAAAAAAGCATGTATTTCCCCATTCATCTTCCCAAATTTTTTCTATCTCTTTACTGCTATGTGTTTCCTGAAAACAGACAATTGAAGTATTTTTCCCTTTGACCCAGTCAAAGACATCATTTCTTTTTTTAACACTTGAAAATAGCCCCCTAACATTCATTGAAAGCACTGTTACACGATTATCCATAGTTAAAAACTAAAGCAACACAAATAACAAATTGGAACAAATCAGCTATTTCATGAAGTACTGTGAACAATACAGCATACACATTCATACAGACACAAACAAATACAAGAGGACGCTTAACACTCGATAATATAGACATACAGTCCTTGTTTTACAGTTTGGCATATAATCAGAAGAATATATATATTATATATATAGTTATATACATGGATATAGGCTAAAGCATAAAAACAGCAAAATATATACAAGTGGCATGTTTTTCATATCAACTAGACTAATGATCTGTACTTTTGTTATTTATAGTACACGTAGCTTTAATTTGGTGTGTAGAAAACATCACAATAACTAAGGGAGATAAATTTTAATATATACTGTAAATGAATGAAATAAGTCTTGTTTATCACCTTTCACACATACAAAAACATTTAAATTCACATGAAATATCTTTTAATACTTTAATATTTTTATACTTTAATTTAGCTTATTCAAAGTTTGCAAATATTCTAAAGTTTAGATAAGGAGCAATAAAATGTCAGCAAGTAAATGGATAGATTTTTTTATGAAGATTAGAAGTTATCTCCCTTTCAGTATCATATTCAGTTCAAGAAAACAGAGAAATAAAAAAGAAATATTCTAATTTACAGTACCTTGAGTGTACAAATAAACAACACAGTTTTAAAATACTAACTAAAATACTAACATGTTTTTATCTTTTCTTTCTTAACTTTTCCTCAATATTGTCAAAAATGTCAAATTTTATTCTTGAACCTTCGGATTGCTTTGCATATACACTGCAGTTGTAAAACCACACACTTTCAAATTTTTCACTTTTTTTTAGTCTAGCCATGAGTCCAAGATTTCGTTGCGTGATATCATCATGGAATCTTATACTTTGTTTTAGATCTTTCTTTTTCTTCATTATTTTGATTTTAATGTCAGTGTTTTTAACTTTAACAATTATTGGTCTAGTACTGCTATTCTTACCTGGTATTCTGTGAATAGCCAGTACATCACCTGGTGAAAGGTCTACTTTAAGATCCTTGTTTACTAGTTTGACAAACTCCTCTCTCAGGTTCTCATCCTTTTTCTCAGGGAAATTCAACACTCTGATGTTATGTTTCCGAGAATACTGTTCGTTGAAATTACCCAACTTAAGAGCATCAGCAGACCTCATATCAACATCTACAACTCTTTCTTCCAAAGAAATAATTATCTTGTCTTTTTCTCTCAATTTTGTTTTTATTTAGTCTAAAACATTTTAACTACAATTATAAGAATGTTGTGTATAACAATTGTTGAACTGTTAAACAATCATTGTCAATCAAAACGCATTGTTTACTAAAATTTGTTTTAAAAAGTATACATACAATTACGGTGGATTGTTCCATTTGTTCCATTGGGTCTATTTTTTATTGGGGGTAGGGTGGGAGAAAGCCGGCGTACAGGTAAAAAACCGACAGTATCTTGTCAATTACAGTGGACTCGGGGTCACCCTATCTGCAGTCGTTCGAAAATCCGCGACCTGTTGACAGGCATGTGACAACTAGTAGATGACTAACCAATCAGCCACCTAGGCTCCAATAACGCCGGGGAGAATTGTCTGCGAATACTGAAGTTAAGTGTAAAATGTGTTACAGATAGACACGTGTTTCAGTACGAAATAGTAATTTTTTAAACAAAACGTCATAACTTTTTGACATTTTTTGTCATTGCAGTGTCATATCGATGAAACAGGACAATTTCAAAACTTGCCCTTTAAAAGAGTGTCATTCAATTTAAACAATAACTTATTGTATTGATTGATTGTTTGCCTTTCTATATCATGGCGTCCAGTTTTTTTTTTAGGAGGAAGCCAGAGTACCCGGATAAAACCCCCGTCCTCCAGTAGTAAAACTGGCTCCCTTTCAATTAAGTCGAGTGCACCCTGCCTGCAGTGAGATTCGAACACGCGACCTCAGTGTTGACAGACCACGTAATCAATAGTTGATGAACTAACATCACCACTCGGCTCCTGCAATCAATTAGAGAAAGATGGACAAAAGGGCAATTTTTAATTCCACTTGAAAAATATGGGGTATGGGTTGGGGAGCAAGATTTACTTTTTTTTCGTGCAAGGAGCGTGACACTCTCTAAACATGTCACTATGGTTCAGGGGCAATTTTAATATGACCTGAACCACCCACCCACCCCCCTCCCCAAACACAAAAAAAACGGGAGAACATCCCATGTCCGCCAACTGAGGACAAGCTGGGCAGCTCTGTTAAACCTATCAACTAATTTCAAGTACTTCCTAATTCAAAGGAAACCATTTATACTCATATATCATTAACTGTGGAATGACTTTAACAGACATCGTAAAATAAACAAATTGCGACGGTTAAAATGAGAAAGCAGAATTGATTTTCGTATTACGCTTACATGTTCGCATTTGTAACTCATAAGCTTCGATATACAAACGCGGTTAGTAGTTTAATCTTTATTTGAGATTTAATTCTGTGTAAATTCATGTGACACAATGAGATAGTGAATAAAATATATAAATAGATGTTTTCGATTTTGTCGTAAATCTTATTCAGTATTATACACCGGAATAGTTTATTCTTTGTTTGTTTGTTTGTTTGTTTGTTTAAATGGTGTTTTAACGCCACTTTCAACAAATTTTTCAGCTATAACATGGCATCCAGTTTTTATTGGGGGAGGAAGCCGGAGTACCCGGCGAAAACCCGCGAACTGCGGTAGGAAAACTATCAATTAAGATTGGAGTCGAGTACACCCTGCCTGCAGTGAGAATCGAACCCGCAATCTCAGTGTTGACAGACCACGTGATAAATAGTAGACGAACTACCTTGACCACTCGGCCACCGAGACCCCTTATTGTTTATTTGAGATGTAATTCTCTGTAAATTCATGGGACACAATGATATAGTGAATAAAATATATAAATAGATGTTTTCGCTTTTGTCGTGAATTTTATTCAGTATTATACAGCGGAATTCTTAGGAACTGTGGCACATAAGTTTATTCTTTATTTAATTCTGTGTAAATTCATTTGACACTATGGGGTAGTTAATAAAATATATAAATAGATGTTTTCGCTTTTGTCGTAATATACACCGGAATTCATAGGACTGTGGCAAAGAAAAAAAAACTGATCAAACCGCGACAAATGATCTTTTTAAGCGTTTACAATAATAAACCTCGACCTCGGAGGTTAAGGTAGCAGTAACCTATTATTGATCACCAAGTTGTCTGTTCGATCCTTACAGCGAAATGGTGTGCTCGACACATCCCTATAAATTTGCAAAGAGCACCAGTTTTCCTGTCGAAGGTTTGCTGTTTCGTTGGGTACTCCAGCTCTTCCCAATAAACACTCGACGTCATATTATATAAACTAATATAATTTTTGAAAAATAGCGTTAAACAAACTTCAAACATCCATATAATGCTAACGCTAAAAGGCGAAGTGAAAAAATGTTACGATTTCGCCTTCACGTTTTTCGTGTTTTTCGCTTTTTCCGCTTTAAAACTTGTCGAAGACAAATACGAGATGTACGCCTTGGCATGCGAGGTCAAATATTTTTTGAATTTATTGTGTGTGTGGTTTTTTTTCATTTCTTTTTTAATTATTTTTTTAATAAAATGACACTATGTGATGTTTATATGCCGTCAAAAAGATGCATTAGTGATAGATTTTTTCGGGGGGGGGGGGGGGAATTTCCATTTATCATTTATAACTTTAGACTCGACGTTTTCCGATTTCAAAATACGGACGTGCGCCTTGGCTTGAGAGATGCTTTTTTAAAGTCATTGTGTGTGTGAGTTTTTAAATTTACTTTGTTTTAATTATTTTGTTAATAAAATTACACTATGCAATGTTTATATTTCGTCACAGATGCATTAGTAATAGATTGGGGGAAATTCCATTTTTTTTATTAATAACTTTATACCAGTTTTAGCCTTATTATTAGATAAAACGATCCATCAATGAGGACATAACAGTTGACATTTTTATACTTCTAATATTTGCGAGTGAAACGAATTTTCACATTTCGAAATATTAATTTTACTAAACGGAAGTTGAATGGACGGATTGGAGCGATCAGTCCAAAACAATCTGTCAGATCAGTCAAATCGTTCCAAATCCGTCAATTGACGGATGGACGCATTGGGAATGATCTGACGGATTGGGAACGATTTGACTTATCTGACTGATTGATAACTGATTGGTGACGGATCGCTGACGGATTGATAAAAGTGTTGTGTCTTCAATCTCAAGTACTGTAGTATTAAGATTAGTCATAAGCAGCACAATACTTTTTCTAAATAGGTCCTACTTCTAACTTGTGGAGGTTATAGAAAAATTAAAAAAATTTCTCATGCTATATAGGAGGGAAGTTGAAAAACAAAAGGAGAGAGGACAGTTAATTCAAGAAATGTATTACCCCATATTATTAGTTATAAAAATTGCAGAGTGTCACTTACTTATGGATATTTGAAAGTCCTCGACTATCTTAAAATGGTCTCCCACAGTCTTTAAGATTGGACCATAGAAATACCCAAGAATACCTCATAAAACTACAAAATGGACATAAAAGGAACATAAAATGAATTTTTTTTAATGCCAAAATGTGTTATATACATTTAAACCATTAAATTTGTTTTAAAAAGGTGCCATATGTGTGTACCATAGGTCGATCTTATGAAGCCCCTTATGATCGTGTAAAACCAAAACTTTACCCAAACACTTGTTGGTTGTAAATAATCAACATATAGTAAACTATGAAAATTCACTTAAACATGAATATTTATTAGACATCGCAATTTTAAAACAAAATAATCCCAAAATAATTAAAGATCGAACATATTATCACCAGCTGCACTCCATTGATGTCTTGATTGAAATAATATAATATAAAAGGGTAATATAAAATGTTTCCATAATGTGTTAGATATGTCCAGAAATGTGTCCTAAATCCGACACCTGAGCATTTGTAACCTTGACTAAGAGATGGTTACATAGGGTTACAATGGTAACATTGAACAAAATATTATAGCTATAGAATATTCACCAAGTAGTACATATATGTAGATTACAATAAAGAAAATTTTATAAATATAGTTACATGGGTTACAATGGTTACATTGGTAACATTTGCTGTTTTAATTCATACATAGGTAACTCTTTGGTAACAAAGTTACCAATAAATTTAGAAATTTTTTAAATCTTCAGGTTACATGGGTTACAATGGTTACATTGGTAACATTCATTCTTTATATATATTTTTTTGAGTACTTTTTTCAAAACAAGCTTCATTCCCTGGTCCAGTTACATGGTTACATTGGTAACTCTTTGGTAACACAAGGTTACACATAAAATTAGAAATTTTAAAATGCTCACGTTACATGGGTTACAATGGTTACATTGGTAACTCTTTGGTAACACAAGGTTACACAGAAAATTAGAAATTTAAAAATCATCAGGTTACAATGGTTACATTGGTAACTCTTTGGTAACACAAGGTTACACAGAAAATTAGAAATTTAAAAATCATCAGGTTACATGGGTTACAATGGTTACTTTGGTAACACAAGGTTACACATAAAATTAGAAATTTTAAAATGCCCAGGTTACATGGGTTACAATGGTTACATTGGTAACTCTTTGGTAACACAAGGTTACACAAGGTTTCATTGTGGAATAAGATTGTTTGAGAAATAATTCACGGAGGCTGTGGTTTATCATTGTTTTACCACGGGGTGACCATTTATGTCGTATTATTTTATCATGAGCGATAGCGAGGGATAAAATAACGACATAAATGGTCATCCCGTGGTAAAACAATGATAAATCACAGCCTCCGTGAATTATTTCTATTCTAATAAGACAATTAGAGTACATTTATAATATTTTCCTACATATAGAAAACATCATTTCCGCCATAAACTGGCTGTTCCGTCAATGTAACACACAATATATTGCAACGGATAATTATAGCGCGTGTCGCTATTTATAAGATGTATGCGTCATATGCAATAGCTTTCCGGTGGGAGTTACAGTTTCGTAATAGGACCAGCCATTTAAAACACGCCCTTCTCAGCGCGTGTTGCTCATAGATAAATCATTTTTTTTACCACAGTTGTGGTTTCAAAGCCTTTAAAGTACGTCATATTAGAATATGCGATAAAACCATTCCAACGCATAGTTGGTTGTTTTTGTGAGAGTGGAGATGGTGAAAATAGACACATCACAAATGTCGATTTAATGGTTTTTTCTGTTTATTGTGGAGACGAATTTCAATGTTTTATGTGTGGATTTTGTTTACTGAAATTTGATATCAATATAATATTGTATTCGATTTTACGATGTCTTGATACAGGAATGGATTGGCTTTGTCCGTCATTCAATGAGGCTTTATCAAAACAACTGAACAAACACTATGGTAACATCACTGCGGAGAACGTCATACGTGACGTCACTTCAATCGTACAAACCGGAAATCTGCAAATTGCTGTGTACGATCTAACAAATAACATTGCTTATTTGGCGAACGCTAAGTCGTTCAATGAGACTGGACCACTGCACGCCTTTGACAGGTAAATATAAGTGTTATCAAACTCAGTGTATTATTTCTTAAATGTACATGTATAAACTATATGGCGATTGCTTTTTTACACCTTAACTTTATTTATTGGTTCTCTAAAGGCATGGGACCAACTCGCACTCTTAAAGGAAATAGCTCTTGGATTAAGATATATATTTAGATTGATTAATGGTGCTTAACGCCCGAGCAGCATTATTTCAGCTATATTCAGGCGATATATATTTAGATCCAGTATAAATAGTACAAACATGTTATTGGTCCATCGTTTATTTTCATTCAGCTTCACATATAATATTAATGTAATAACGTAACTAGGATCACTAGTAGTATTGCCCTATATTCGCTAGTAGTATTGCCCTGTATGTATGCCCTTGTTTTAGTTCATTTCTGTGTTTTCTAGATCATTTGTTAAGATGAACATGACAGATCTGTTCAGCGTGACGCCACCGGAACCATAGCTCAATCCACACAAGCGTAAATAAAATCCAATAAAAACTAAAACAATTCAAGGTACATGTTATGGCATACTAAATAAAACAATACTAGGTACCACAAAATTACAAGATTTCAAGATTTAATAGTCGTTCATCTTCCTAAACATGACCATGAACACATGGACAAGGCTTTCTTGTATTCCGGTTACTCTTTTTATTTCTTTTTTATTTCTTTTTTTTTGTAATTTCCGGATTTGTAATTTCTTTCTGGACTTTGATTTCCTGTAAGTCGGTTGGTTTTCTTGTAATTTTTCAAAGCAATAAATCAATCAATGACGGCTATGTAGAAGTTTAAGATTAGACTTGAATAGAATATTCTTGTTAACCAGTGTCCTCGTCAGCAGCAATCTTCTATCCAGAACAGGCACAGGACAATTTGCTGAGATACCTGTTAGTACAAATTAATTGGAACTTACATAGATTAAAATTCTATTGTGTGTCGTACAGTTTAGACTTCAATTGGCCCTTATAATCAATTGTCTTGTTAGTATCAAGGTGTGAAGGGATTGTTTGATTGTGGTGTCGTAATCTGTGGCTCATGTGGAATAAAAAAAAAAGCACCAAGACGTCAATTTTGTAAAAATACGAAGGCATATATTATAGCTGAAGCTATTATATATAGTATTCAATTAATTTTTTTTAGAGTAGGCACATTGCGCTGCGACGAAGGGTAAACATTCGTATATTTCCGGTGGCAATTAGAACATCCTGTCACTTGGTACATTCCCTTTCCTTACTTGTTTCTTTAACTTGATCACGTTGAACTGAATAATGCTTCATACACGTTAATAAAACATTCAGTTACTTAAAACTGGATCATAACATCCGTTCTTTAATATGTTCTATCTAATGAGATGTTTTATTTGATTTTTTTGTGCGAGTTGTATTATAATATTTAACATTAAATCAAACAGAGATCATCGTACTCAACATAAAAAAGTTGGACAACGTACACAGTTAAACACAGAAGTCTATCAAATATATTTAGTGACATATATTCTACGTAACATTCATTTTTAATTTACATTATTGCTACTTAAAACTTCACGTTTTACTGCTGTGGTTAAAGACCACTTAATGACGCACAAATCAGTTCAAATTGGTTTGAAGTTTGTTGTTTGTTTGTTTGATGGTATTTAACGCCACTTTCAGCAATTTTTCAACTATATCATGGCGTCCAGTTTTTATTGGAGAAAAGCCCCGACCTGCGGTAGGAAAACTGGCAATCCTTGTCAATTAAGATTGGAGTCGAGTACACCCTGCCTGTAGTGAGAATCGAACCTGCAATATCAGTGTTGACCGACCACGTGATCAATAGTAGACGAACTTTCTTGACCACTCGGCCACCTAGGTTTGAAGACACATCTGTTGTTACAAAACTACGTCCTAACCATCTAACCAATAGCTATTTTTCACAATTTTTCTTAAATTATTGATATGTCTCACTGTAGGAATGTTCCTATGACTCATGAGGTCAGATATAGAATCTAAATAGCATAGTTAGAGAATTGCTTTCAATAACATTATACAGGTGCATAAGTGTTAATGAAATACTATGTATCTTTACTTTTTGTGGAGATTTTTGATCATATCCTAGATTATGTTATTCGTAAAAACTGTAGTACTAAAGTACCTCTAAAGTACAAAACTAATCCTTCATTCATAAAAATAAGTTATCTACCGTTGAGTTCATATGGACTTTAAGTAAATGCGTCCGTAGAATTTCTTTCCTAAGTTCTATACCGGTTAAAATGTTACTTTTCACGGTAAGCTACCAATACAATTATTAAATACATTAATATCATGAACAAATGTATTCAAACAATGATTTAAAATTCTACTTTTCAACCGGTGTGGACCTAATTTTCGCAATTCCAATGATAGTTTAATGAAGACACTACAAGTTAAATGTTCAGGTTTTGGGCGAAGAATGAATCTAATTTTTCGTCACTATTTAAGTTAAAGAAGTTATTATCTAGATTTGTTAATTGGGAGAATTAAAGTATCTCACCGTTGATTATCATTTGACAATATAAAATGAAATGGTTTTCATCTTAAACAGTTTGGCATCTCCAGTGTTCTATGTTCACAGCATAATAGTTTACTCAGTTGTCTATTTTTAAAGATATTTTCACATATTTCAACGTTTTATACAACTATGCAATATGTCAAAGATGTTGGATATACAGTCTATATAATTTTGAAGTCATACATGAAGAACAATGTACATGAAGTATGTATGTATGTTGGTTGGTTTTAGATATTATAGTATATAATAGTAGTGTTTGTATTATGGAAATGTTATCATTATCAATACGACCACTTTCGTGCTCCTCTGGAGTGACGAAGAAATTGGAAAAGATAAACAGTGGATGAAACCATAGTACCTTGGCACATATTGCTGCTTCTCCGCTACGTACTCTTTATTAAGAAGGTACAGAAGCTCTTCTCGTTGCCAGGATAATGTGACCAAGAGATATGACATTTATAACTGCAGGCGGTTTCTCTGATGTGCTAAAACTCAGAAAATACAGCACAGTGGTCCATATAAAAGTATGCACAACACGAAGTCGTTTTATCAGTTACTACTGCAATAATATGAATAAGGAATAGCCTGCAATCGATTATCGGTAAGATTTGTATTTGTATACATATACACGTGATTTGCGAAGCAAAGTTTGTAAGTAAGTTTAAGATTAAGGCTTTGCCTTAAGGCGAGCATCAAATTTTTCAACTATTTCCATCATGACGTATATACGACATTATAACCGGAAACTATCCGTTATATTCCCTGATTACTACGTCGTTGTGACGGACGTTATGCAAATTCATAATAAATATTAAAAAGTAAGTGCCTCGCTGCATAGTGTAGGAAATTGTAATTATATTTCAAAATCAAATGTTACTTTGGTTATGAACAAAATTTTGATATAATTAAAAAGTTTGATAAAAGGAAGTGTTTTGCTAAATTTAGAGTAAGTAATCATCAACTTAAAGTTGAACTGGGTAGATATACTAAACCTATGACCCCATTAGATCTTAGAATATGTGATAAATGTGACCTAAAAAGGGTTGAAGACGAAGTTCATTATTTCTCAGTGTCCTAAATTTGATGCCAAAAGAAATTTACTTTTTAATATTGTGAAAAAGTATAACATTAACTCTGAAAACCTTTCTGCATCTGACAAAATTTTCTGGTGTTTTAGTTGTTCAAATTCTGAAATTGTTGACCAGTTGAGTTGCTTTCTGCAGGAATGTAACATAACTTATGTTCTATTTAAGGTTCATTAATAACTATGATGCTCCAATTTTTTCCCATTCTCTACGATTAATATTTGTTTGCCATTGAAATTTATAATCCATGTTATTTATGTACTGTAATAATCATACATGTTGTGCTGTATTTGCCCATCGAGGGCCCATAATTGGCCAATAAACTTGTATTCTTGTATTCTTGTATACTTTTAATTATTTTCTAATATCTTTCGACTAGTATTTTTGCGTCTTACATTATGTCCGAATACCGGAAAGCCATTTCTGTTAGTAGTTTTCGTATATTTCTGGCCCCAACCCACAGGTTGCTGTTTAGCTCTCATCTTGCAATTATTATTCATAGCAGCTTAAATTACATGTTTTCGGTATTATAAAGATAAGAAATATAAAATAGCATTGATAGAATTGGTTGTTTCTATCCCTTTTTTAAGTCGGCTAGCAATTTGTACTAGATTGTCAATGTTGCATTTTAATATACAGATGTCTATCATTCAATAATAGTGGAATCATTGATATTTTACATTGCATATATCCCACAGTTTTATTAAAATAATCCGCTTGCAATAAAATGTCAGCTTCTTGTTAAAATCTGTAACCTGAAATTGACATTGATGGGCAATAACGAACTAAAATTGATTTTGAAAAGAATGCGTTTAATTCCCTTTGTCGCCCATCTACCTTTTATCCTCGAAAAATGAGAGATTGTATATTTTAATTAATATTTTACAGTAACACTGACTTTGCATAGAAAGTTTGCCGTCACACATACTTATGGGTAGGTTATATACCCTTCAGATATATCAGTCGTTTAAGTTTTGAATGAGAATATGATGATTATCAAGTGTTTAAGTTATGTACGATAAAAGGTCATTTAATGGTGATTTGGAATGACGATGGACATAGCTACCTTTCTATCAAAGAGAAGTAGTTATAATGTTTTCTGCACTGTCATAGAACTTAAAAGGTATCTGGAGATAACATTCTAGTATTGTTACTATTATTTGTTGCATTACCACGTTTTTGAATTCACTGCTGTTCCTTTGTTGCAGTATTAAGACACATACTGGCATTGAATATTTTCCAAGAATTATGACTATAAGCATTGAAAGAGTGATCGGGTTGTTTGAAATGCAGATCAACAATGTATTATAAGTGATGATGCTGTGTTGTGATAACACTTACTCTCATCTCGACGATTAATTCCAAGCAAGAAATTGCACTTCAATTTCAAAGACAATAATAGCAAACTTACAGTTAATAGTAACGTCTAATTATATAATATCAGTTTGTCAAATTGCTGTAAAGTTATTAACATTAGGAATATAAATGATTGGGAAAATATTATATATATATATATATTCAGTTAATGAAAGAAAACGATTAACAGTGTTTTTATACTGGAATTATTTAATATTCATATCGCATCGACAAGTTCATAGTACAGAATGTAGTTGTTTTCGTTATGCCTATATAACTGCATAAAAACTTGTTCCTTAATATTTAAATATTGTTTTCATAAATTCATTTATTTGAACAAAGAGAATATTATTATAGCTCTAACACGACGAGGCAATACGAAACAAAACACACATTTTGGGATGCATTGGAAATAAACTCAATAACATTTGCAATAAAGCTTCCTGTTTCTATGTAAATAACAATATTATTTTTAGTATTCGTTTAATTAAAAAAAAACAAGTTATGACAACATTCGGTTTATCTTCTAAGACCTGCTGCTATGATCCACTAATACTTTTATTTAAGGTAGTGATTTACGTTCTGATTACGTGAGTAATGTATGATCTATTCTCCATACAAAATTACAATGTATATATCCTGGTTCGAGTAGTGTCTCACACGTTGCGAGAATTACTTGTATGCGCAAAGGTCTCCTACACAAATAAATGGAGTTGGTGCTTGGAAATAACACTAATAACGTTTTACTTTAACTTGAACTTCAGCTGTCAGCAATCTGCAGCAAGGCGGCCAGGATTAACGTTTGCAAAATCTAAGTAAATACTCTGTTTTTGGTATTGTTACTGTGAAGTCTCTGATAGTTCACTGTAAACGTGATCTTCATTATTGATGTGACCTTAAGATAAATAACGTGAAATGAAAGTAATATGGAGTGGGCATTGTCAAAATGCGAGCACAGAAAATATATTATTTATATTTATATACTTTATTATTAATATATAATGTACATTTCATAATTGACGTTACTTCCTATCACCCTAAAAGTGCCTCTAAATTTCAGTAGTCACGTGACGTCTTTCTTTTGTAACTGTGACGTCACATGAAGTGTTATTTGATTGTCAGTTTTTAAAGATTGATTTAGAGATTGCAAAAAATAGTATGAAATGTTTGTTGTTAATTTCAAATATAACATTTAATTTTTATCCATGTCAACTTTTTTTTCAAGACTTTCTTAAAAAATTTTTTAGGACTTTTCTTCATTCACTTTGTTCCAGGTTTTTGACGATATCAACTTCGGGACGAAAAAAAAATCAATATCAGCATTAAGCAGATTTTGATCACGTGATTTCATTTCGATAACATGACACGTAATTGCCGAAGAGCTCACCGCTCTTCGCGGGCAGCTTTGCTGCCCGCTGCGAGCTGTGCTCGCTATAAACCATCAGATCATAAATGTTTATGCCCTCGGCACATTTTTGTTTTAATTTCCAAACATCATATGTACAAACTAATGCGGTTTACAGTATATTCATTCAAAACTTTTGGTTTGCGGTTAAACTATAGATCTATAGGCTATGCCTTCATTTTATTTTTAAATCTACTTCATATACCTCATGTACGCGCAGAATAAATAGTGTGTGATTGTTTTGTTCATTTTTTATTACCATTCTGTTCGTTTTACCAGCAATATGTATAGATATAGTTATAATAAACTTAAAACGTCTTCTAAAATGCCAACGATAATAGGCAACTCAAGTTCAATAAAAGTGAGTTGCGATTAAAAAGTCAAAAGAAACGACCTATTTTTGCCTATAAACGTGCACTTGACAACTACTTAAGCACTATTTGTACGAAGGTAAATGCAGACCTGAATTTATTTTAATATCTTCATAAACTTTTTTACTCGATTCCGCTATCTTTTTCCTGAAAGAGAAATTTTAACATTATTGAATGATTAGTGACGTTTTCAGTGTATTTCGAACAACCTAATAATGTACGTTGTGTTATTATTTTTCTTCCGGTGTTATCAAATTTTTTATTACACAAATAAATAATCGATTTAATATAAAGAGAAGTTTTTCATTGTACATACATATCTTTCTTTCAACAAGTTCATCTGGTTTTTATTATAAAAACTGACGTTCAAAAAAGCTGGTGACCCCCGCATTTTTACATTGCTTTCTGTTCTTCAACATAAAATTGTATATCAGACATATCATCTAAGCATATTAACAAACTTGCATAAAGTAACAATGCTGTAATACGACGGTTACAACAGCAATGCCAATTATAGTTGATATACTAATGCCGTATGCCAAATAGGTAACTCCTTTAAGTTCCTCGGTTGATACTGAAATAAAGAAAAGGTTTTATGTCCTGAGATTAACGAGTTTAACCATGAAAACTGTTTGAGACGTTATATTGTAAGTATTATACTTCACCCCTAAGATGTATTTTATTATTGCAGAGGTAAAAAAAATGGAGTTTTCGATACAACTAAATGCTCATGAGAGCCTTATCGCTCATCCGACTAATAGATATATTAATAAATGGTCCAAGCTGACAATCGTCAAGAAATGAGCAAAATATTTTAGAGCAAATCGCATGCAATATTCTTACAAAATAGCATTTTATGTAGACTGGTAAATAAATTGATAAATAAACAAATAGATTTAAAAACAACAGGGCGAAGTTGCATCGTAGAATATTTACATAATTTTACAGCCAATAAGTAGCAATGATAGCCCTTAGAGGCAAACTTTTATATATAATATGTAAATTATCGATAAGAAGGAGAAAAGTAAGTACAGACTTGGAAAGCAAAACCAACATTGCATCAAATGTAAGCAATAGCTGCAATTGGCCTAACAGAATCAAATTATATTATTGCAGTCTTAATTTTACCACGGGAATGCACACACATAAATAGCGTATAACTTAAGGCTTCCGAAAATCTTTGCTCAACTAAGCTTGTGTATGTATTCACACATACATATACAGGCTGGTTGTTGACTATTCCATTCCCCTGCAGATATGTTACTGTTCATTCCACATGTTGATCTAGAAGGACCAGACAACTGATATCCGATATCACAGCTGAACTGAACGGTATCATTATAGTGATACGTTGTCAAATTGGGAGACCATTGTAAACCACAACGTACGTAGAACATTGCGCAGGTAACAGCTGTAATAAAAGGTGAGAAACAAAATTTGAAAAAAAACATTGAACCACTTTTTAGAAAGTGTTTCTTAAAATATTTTAATTTATTTAGTCAATTATACATGTTATTTAGCACTATGTCAAATGATAAAAAATAAATTACGTGATAATTTTATGTCATAAAACACTTTCTTATCACAGATATATTACATAAAACATAAAACATATTCACAAATTCGTATCACATGTATGCGTTGCAATAAAATTGGAACTAATTGGACCGTTATAATTCTTATACAGTACAAAAACAACCTTCACATTGCGGATGTATTCCTTCCCAATACAGTGTAGATTGACGATCTCGTGCCTTACATGTAAGTCGGTTTGATCTAGAAAGTTTAAAGCCTACATCACACTGAAAAGTTATAATGTCATTGAAATGGTATTCGTCTCTATCGGGTAGACGCCTCAAATGTGGTAATTGTGGTAATGGCGGACAAACGACAGCTGTAAAAGAAGAAAATATTCAGATTTGGTCAAGCCAAATAATTTATCAGTTATTGTGCATTATTAATAACATGGCATCTGAAAGTAAACCAACTATTTTTTTTTATAAACTATAAATTTTCCTGCTCCCCTATTGTCTCCTATTTCCCAATAAAAACTGGAAAACATGATTTAAGGATTTATGTAGAATTAACATCTTTGTGCTCTGTATGATCGTTGATGGTTTATTTCTGTTAAATAGTATCTCTTAAAAAATTCGGAGAGCGTTTCTTTTCTTTTTGTCACAAGAAAAAGGAATCGAAGATAACGAGGAGTATTGAGTTGAGAATAAGTCAAAGACAGACAAAACTAGGGTTTAACACAAGAGGAGACAACAACGAAACAAACAGTGACATAACACAATAACCAAAAACTGAATGACACGAACTCCACTAAAACAGGTATGAGACCAGGTATTCCGGAAGGGTAAGCAACTGCTGCTCCACGAGTGACACCCTTAGTGTCAGTCAGGTAAAGATCTGGTAAATAGTCATATCCGTGGGTAGTCAGTATGAAGAAGAAAAACGTGGCTACGACAAACAAAGAAAAAGTCATTTGTAATATTCCGTAACCGTCAAGCAAGTCATGATGACAACCTTTATGTCAAATATCTTCTTTTTTATTTGTCTACTTGCAAGAAAGAAAAACAAATTGACAACCCCCATCCGTTGGAGATACAAATTGAGCAAGTCGGGTTATTTCCACTCCCTTACGTTAAAAAGCTAACTGGGGTCAAGTGTTATTAGTACTATATTCAATTACATTTATTTACAAATTGGAAATGTCTTACTAGAGTTTTTTTAAACCCAATTTTAAATCAAAGGTTTTTACAATTATTCCCCTTTGATTAGTTAAAGAAAAGTGAAAATGGTCCTGTGAACCGGCTAGCAAAATACCCAGACAATATTTCGATATGACTAGCTTAATATAACAAATATCTTAAAAATCATGTTCAAAAATCATAATCTGTCATATAATGTTCAACAATCAGGTTGTACATTTACCAAGCTTAAACAATTATCCATCGCACTACTAATTCAATACAAAATGTTATAACACGTCTATTATTATTTTTATCTACTGGGATTTGAATACTTATAGTTTTCTTCCGCCGATGGAAAAACAGTTGACAGTAATAGTATTTATATTAATATTTACAATTACAATTATTTATTACAATAAATATATTACTATTTAATGATAATTGTGTTTAAGAATAAGAACCATGTACTGAGATATTTATAATATTTATTTTAATATAACGTCTTTCAAACGCTTTGGAAACAATCCATATACGCCCCGCATGCGTATATCGGCAATATATTTTGAGCTTACTAAAAAAATTTCAACATCATTATCATGGAAGGAGAAACATACTAATGCATTAGCTTAAGAAATAAATCATGGCTTCCCAAATGTTATATAATTTTTAAATATGTGTCGGCATTATATTCATGAATATTTTTCAACGATCGTAAGCTAAATAGGGAAAAAATGTTACACAATTGCACATGTACAAATCAACATTTTCGTGATTCTCCATTTGCCGAACAAGTCAGTGTTTGAGATTCAGATAAATAATATCCTACTTCATATCCAAAGTGTGCCCTCGTTATAACGGTAACCATCCAGTTTTTGCGGTTGCGACACATTTGGCGTGAGTTCTGGACAGAAAATTTCTAGAAGTGAAGTATTCTTAAATTAGCCTTTTCGTTATAAAATCAATGAATATGGATCCGAGTTAAAATTAAATGTTAACTCTAATGACAAATCCATTTGCAAACTGCATATAACTTGACATTTTCCATTAATACTTAATAATTAATAATTAATTTCTTATTAAAATTACTCGCAGTATTTGATCTCATTTCATCCCTTATGCAACCCTGAGCTAATAATTGGTTTACCTGGCATCTCTGATGTACATTAGAATGTTTCTTAGAAAGATATAACATAATTTGGTTTTGACACGCAATCTGTATATTAGACTTGCCATAAGTACATTTGAATTGTGTTGCTAATAGAGAGATACTGCTTTATCAACATTTCTTATACTATCCACTTGTGTACAAAGGGACTTGTAAATTCTGTAGAGGCTGTGACCATATTCCAGTCACCTATTTATAGAATACACGAACATCTCAAACCTTCTCAGTGAAAGATAATACAATTTAATTGGTCCTGATAGCAGAGTTCTATTAAACATGTTGTTAGAGTGCTGTGTCATATTACAAAAAACTTAAGATAAGCTTTCAGTGTTACTGTGGTAAAGTAAAAGTGATTATAGGTGAATTTTTATTCAGGTTGCATGACTTGCAAATCCAGATTATAGTATGGTGAAGTCGGGTGTAGTAGATCATAAAGTTAGAGTTCGATTTCAAGCTTAATTTTGAGTTCGAGTTAGAATTTGATTACCACTTAGAGTTGATAATCGGAGTTCAACTTTAAGTTAAATTAATATTTATATTTATAGTTATAGTCATTATGTTTAACAGACAACCCTTTTTTAAAATATTTTTTACCGGGCTTTAAAAGGACGCAGTTACAACTTAATTTACATAGTAATACCGGTATCCCTAGACGATTAGCAACGCTTACTTCCAGATTGTCAGATCAAAAAATAAATAATATGAAACACTCTGTTTAATCAAATTCAAACAGGTATGAAACAGTAAAATTATATATTCTCTGCCATAATGTGGAATGTTTGACTCATTCATGTGACTTTGTAAAGCTGCCAATGGAACTGCAAGATTAGATCCGAATGTCTGTAACATGTAATAATTATACTTTGCAATATTGTTTACGGGAGGTGGATTAACTAATTTCTTCTTTATGTCCAATTTTTTGGGATAAGTGTAACAATGAATGAACCTCACCCCCTCCCAAAAAAAAAATCCGGAATTTTTATTTTCTCCAAAAGTTAACTCTGTCTTAAGGTTTACTTGAAATCTAACTCGAAGTCATCCTCGAGTAAGTTTGGATGATCAACTCGAATTCAAAGCTAAACTCGAATTTTCACTAGATATTCAACTCGAACTAGTAGTTCAACTAAAACACGGTAGATTTGTGTAATCCTCCTACATTATATGACACATTCCCCAAAATTTATTCCAACAAATTGTAAACCATTTCCAATTTCTTAAGTTACTCGCTTTGCATACTGACCTTTTCAGAATTTGCGATTTTTAGAAGTTGACATAGAAATGGAAGATATAAGTATCTAGCTAAGGCTATATTATTAATTGGCAAAACTTAAATTTGTTGATATTAATGCATACAAAAAAGCTATTGTGGAAGCCTATTTACAAGGAAGCATTGTGTTGCTCTCATTTGAAATTGCAACATTTGCATTTGCCAATCATTTGCCAATTTACCAATGACACTTTCTACATACTGTGACTTCTTGAAACCATAAGACACAGAATTAAAACGTTTAATAAAATGAATCTACTCTCAACATCGTTAAAGAATTTGAAATTCTAGCTGCGCTGTCAACTGGAAGGTTAAGGCAGAATGGTGGCTATCAGTGATTCTTATTGTATTGCAATTCTATTACCAATTTGCAAAGTTAATTAGTTTTATTTGTTTTGTTTTCTGGTTCTATTTTAAGACACTGCAGACTTTACAAGTCCCTTTGTACACAAGGAGATAGTATAAGAAATGTTGATAATTAAGATGTCTTTCTAAAAGCAAACAATTCAAAGGGACTTGTAGCAAGTCCAGCATTTATGAGGTTGTGATTTTGGAGGAGTCAACTGATATATCTATATTTACAATCATATTAATCTCATCCTTTTAGTGCAAATGATAAACATGACATGAGTATTTATTACTAATGTAACCGGTGAGACCTATCATTTATTCTAATCCTGTGATCGTCAACTGATATATTACCCCAGAAATCTGTCTTGAACACATGCCTATTTTATCAAAACCTCTGGCGTCTAAAGTTCGTCCTTAACCTTATTTCAGCATTATATAGGTTGTTTGATAAAGTTGTAGGGTATTGATAGTTCGAAGGCAATCATATACACCCACTACGTATTCAACAGATATTTTTGAAAATCAATGTGGAGACTAAGCCATTCAGGATACCGAGTCGAAATCTTAAGGTCAGGGTGTCTTCCCTTTTATAACCATATGAAAACCAGCGATTTTTAAATACTGTATACCACCATTCTCGTATCCAGCTAATATCCATATTCTAAGATATTGTCAGGCTGCTTTTCTCAGAACAAACTGAAGGAGGCGATACAAGAACATAGTGATAAGTCACGCAATAAAATTATATTACCCTCATTAATACAATATCGAAGAATAAACTCACCGAAGAAGAAAAATGTCTAGTATTAGAGTTTAAAATAGACAGCATATATGTCATTTCGGGAATAAAGATAACATTTCACTGCAACATTTGGAGTAAGCTCATAATCAATGCTCTTGCGGCTGACAACAACAAATGGGCAAATCGATAGAAAAATGTGATCAAAGATTTATTGAAGAGAAAAACTGGTAAGGATACATAACGAATTCATCTTATAGAGTCATGGTATGTAAACGACATCTATCTTTAAGGACCCTGATGTAAACTAATGTTTGATTCATCTAAACAATAGGTATGTTGTTATTCTAGCAGAAAAGGACAATAATAACATTATTATGTCTACAAATATTACATAGACTGTTTATAAAGTAACTTGTTGTTGATGGATCACTTTTTAATCTTACTTTGATTTTTAAGAAAACAGACTGACTATTCCTCTGTATCTTGATATGTACTACAGTTCATTATTAATACTTACCAATGCAAGAAGGTGCTGGAGAACTCCATCGCCCATCCTCCTGGCATCTCAATACGTTTATTCCACTGATAATATAACCATGGTTACAAGTGAATGTTATGTTATCAGGATAGTGATATCCAAGTGTCTTACTCTGACGTACTGCATTTATAATATTAGGTAACTCCGGACATTGTTTACCTTGAATAGAAATCAGATTTCATTACAAATGTATCGACACCTAAAATATTTAAGTGTTTATTGAACATTCATTCAACACACATATTGAACGGAGAATTGGAGATAATTAAATTGCTCAGCAAGTTGAAATTTAAATGGAGTATATCAAGTTATTGGGTATAACATTCGGTGGTCACATATCCTTACACTATTAATATTCAATGTTCCATGTCGTCATCATTGCTTTTTTAAAATTGTCAAGTATTATTGTTAAAACTGAATTATGGACTATTTCAAATTTCTGAACAGGTTTTAACTTCTTAACTTCGACGACCCTTTCAACTGGCTTATGGGTTTCTGTTCAATTTTAATACTCATCAATACAAAAAGGTGTTAGTGAACTCTATTGTCCATCGTACTGGCATCTCAATACGTTTATTCCACTGATAATGTAAATATAGCGGCGTGTGACCGATCTAGCAAGATCTGTCAATTTTGTATTAATGCCGGAGGGGTAACGGTCTTTCGAAAAAGTCAATTACGGCATTGTAACTACACGCCTATTGCCCATCCTCTTCTCATCTCAATACGTTTATTCCACTGATAATATAATCATGGTTACATGTGATTATTATGTAATCAGGACAGTGATATACACTGGTCGTAATCTGACGTACTGCATTCATAAGATTTGGAAATTCCGAAATAACACACCTTGAATATAACGATTTTTTAAGAAGAATTCGATACCTAAAATGGTTTGGTGCTAATAAAACTTATATATTTTATGCCTAATTTATATGCTGTCGAGCAGAAGTAAAATAGAAAATACTTAAATGAAACGACATCGTAACTATGATTGTTCCATGTGTGCAAGTCACTCGTTTTGCCGTAAACTCATTTAAATATATTACACATATATGTGCAATCGAACGCGACGGTTATCCCAACACCCAAATTTCATTCGCTAGCCGAAATTTAGCCCAAATCTTAAGCCAATATATATAAATATAAATAGACAAGTAGACAGTGAACCACGCTCATGAACATATATGTTAAGATGTGCCTTTATGACCATTAAAAGTAGTAATTAAAAGTAGTACTAATTGTGTTTATTTGTCATGTAAATGCAAAAAACAGTGATATTTGATGACAAACAGAAAAAGAATACCAGTAATTTAGGTAATTTAGGTTTGACAACACAGACAAAAGCAGCAACAAGAAGGATGGCAAGTAATATGCGAGGTAAGTAAATTACCATCTCCTCTTTCTAAAATACTTCGAGTATTACATTCGCACATGAGTTATAAAAGAGTCATCCTATGTTCACCAAATTAGTTTCAAAACAGCATGCTTCTTTAGTATCCTTAAATTCGTGTGTAATGGGAATATGCTATCAACATAGTCACCGAATTTTAAATTATTGAAGCTGTTGTATAAAGCCCGTCTCATACGTATAGATGAACAAATCAACAAGAAGGGAAGTTGGTTAAACAATACGTCCACTTATCATGACAAATATGTTATGCAACAGACAGTGCAACATAACACCGTCCGTCGAAAAATAATTTCTGCGTACGATGCAAATATGTTTCTTAGATGGAAGTATTAAGTAAACGATTTGAACATATAAATAAAACTATATAAGCGCGATATAATTTTTAAAATAAGCAAAATGTCCAGTTGCTTTAAAAATAAATAAAATGCGTAGAAAGATATAGATAGAATATAAACTAATCAGAATCAACATAAAGAAATAATTGATAAGGAAGAGCTACATTATGATGTCAACCACGACAGGTTTAACGCGCTCAAAATTAAGCATACGATCTCTGGATAAGCTTAGGCTAAAGAGGATATCATCGTCAGGGTACCAGAATAAATCTCTGGATAGAAAATTTGCACTTGCCAGAAGTTCTTCAGTCGTACGGTATTATGTACATTTACGAAATATAGAGACCATAAAATGGTTCGACATGTTGAGTCAGACACACTTCATTTTACGATCACAAACAATATCCCTAGGAAATTGCTGACATATGCCGAAATCTCTTGCCTCAACTATTTGAGTTTTGCGACAAGTTAATGCAGCGACATTTGTTTACGCTAATTGCATGTGCATGGAGAACATTTTACACGGAGAATTATACATGGTCAACCGCCTAAAGATGACCAATACTAAATACATATCAATCGTGACCCAGTACACAATGAAAACACAACAAACAATTTGGTAAATAAACTTATAATAACTGTTTAAGACAAACAATGGGAAAACGATATAAACATGTGGTCAATGCACTCACAGATTGGTTAAAGATAAAAACTGGCCACTGATACATAACTGATACGAACTAATCTCAGAGGTTCTACGGTATTTAAACGCCATCTATCTTTAAGGACACTGATGCACCCCAACATTTTTCTCATTTACACAATAAGTATGTTGCTATTCTAGCAGACATGGACACTAATAACATTTATTTTGTCTGCAAATATTACTATATAGACTGTTTATAAGAAACTATGTGTTGATGGGTTAATTTGTAATGTTACTTATAGCCTTTGGTATTTTGACACTCTACATGACCACCCCTTTATGCAGCTTAAAACCAGGCTAGAAGATATTATTGAATGCTGTTTTTTGTAAAAAAAATAGGAATGAGACGATATAAATATCAGGTACTTAGTCACGGGAGAATATTCTTTGTCATCGGTGACTTAAAATCAGATATTTTGTCATGTTTGGAAGACATTTGTTTTCAACAGACTGTTTGTATTCCCATGGGTTCTAATTCTCTTCTTGCTTACCTGTTTTTGTTATTTGATGAGGCTGAGTTTCTTGAACCACTCGACCACCGACGTCCCAGAAATCTATTAATAATGTTTTCTACAGTTTACTTACAGTGTAACCACCTTGGACGTCTAGACTCTGTACACTATTTTTCCAACTTAAACTCCTTCATTGAACCGATCCTTGATTGTTTTAATAGAAAGGTGGAATGTGTAGATAACAGCATTAATTTATAGATACAAATGAATCCTACTTCCTTAACTTCTGCCCTGATTCTGATAACAAGTACAATGTATCACCAAAGTCCTATTTCTTAAAGTATAACGCAATTTAATATATATTAACCCTTTTCTTAAAAGGTCCGGTTGCATTGTCTTTTGTTGTAAGTTTTATTATTTGTTCCTTATTGTGTTAGTCAGTTTACTTTTATACCTGTCATTGTAAGTTTGAATTTAGTGCTTATTATTGTTCCACTGTATCTTGATATTTACTACAGCTCATTTTTAATACTCACCAATGCAAGAAGGTGCTGGAGAACTCCATCGCCCATCCTCCTGGCATCTCAATACGTTTATTCCACTGATAATATAACCATGGTTACAAGTGAATGTTATGTTATCAGGATAGTGATATCCAAGTGTCTTACTCTGACGTACTGCATTTATAATATTAGGTAACTCCGGACATGGCATACCTTTAATAGAAATCACATTTCATTACAAATGTATCGATACCTAAAATGTTTTAGTGTTTATTGAACATTCATTCAACACACATATTGAACGGAGAATTGGAGATAATTTAATTGCTCAGCAAGTTGAAATTTAAATGGAGTATATCAAGTTATTGGGTATAACATTCGGTGGTCACATATCCTTACACTATTAATATTCAAAGTTCCTTGTCGTCATCATTGCTTTTTTAAAATGGTCAAGTATTATTGTTAAAACTGAATTATATGGACTATTTCAAATTTCTGAACAGGTTTTAACTTCTTAACTTCGACGACCCTTTCAACTGGCTTATGGGTTTCTGTTCAATTTAAATACTCATCAATACAAAAAGGTGTTAGTGAACTCTATTGTCCATCGTACTGGCATCTTAATACGTTTATTCCACTGATAATGTAAATATGGCTGCGTGTGAACGATCTAGCAAGATCTGTCACTTTTGTATCAATGCCGGAGGGGTAACGGTCTTTCGAAAAAGTCAATTACAGCATTGTAACTACACACCTATTGCCCATCCTCTTCGCATCTCAATACGTTTATTCCACTGATAATATAACCATGGTTACATGTGATTATTATGTAATCAGGACAGTGATATACACTGGTCTTAATCTGACGTACTGCATTCATAATATTTGGAAATTCCGAAATGTCACACCTTGAATATAACGATTTTTTAAGAAGAATTCGATACCTAAAATGGTTAGGTGCTAATAAAACTTATATATTTTATGCCTAATTTATATGCTGTCGAGCAGAAGTAAAATAGAAAATACTTAGATGAAACGACATCCTAACTATGATTGTTCCATGTGTGCAAGTCACTCGTTTTGCCGTAAACTCATTTAAATATATTACACATATATGTGCAATCGAAAGCGACGGTTATTCCAGCACCCAAATTTCATTCGCTAGCCGAAATTTAGCCCAAATCTTAAGCCAATAAATATAAATATAAATATAAATACACAGGTAGACAGTGAACCACGCTCATGAACATATATGTTAAGATGTGCCTTTATGACCATTAAAAGTAGTAATTAAAAGTAGTACTAATTCTGTTTATTTGTCATGTAAATGCAAAAAACAGTGATATTTGATGCCAAACAGAAAAAGAATACCAGTAATTTAGGTAATTTAGGTTTGACAACACAGACAAAAGCAGCAACAAGAAAGATGGCAAGTAATATGCGAGGTAAGTAAATTACCATCTCCTCTTTCTAAAATACCTCGAGTATTACAGTCGCACATGAGGTATAAAAGAGTCATCCTATGTTCACCAAATTAGTTTCAAAACAGCATGCTTCTTTAGTATCCTTTAATTCGTGTGTAATGTGAATATGCTATCAACATAGTCACCGAATTTTAAATTATTGAAGCTGTTGTATAAAACCCGTCTCATACGTATAGATGAACAAATCAGCAAGAAGGGAAGTTGATTAAACAATACGTCCACCAATCATGACAAATATGTTATGCAACAGACAGTGCAACATAACACCGTCCGTCGAAAAATAATTTCTGCGTACGATGCAAATATGTTTCTTAGATGGAAGCATTAAGTAAACGATTTGAACAAATAAATAAAACTATGTAAGCGCGATATAATTTTTAAAATAAGCAAAATGTCCAGTTGCTTTAAAAATAAATAAAATGCGTAGAAAAATATAGATGGAATATAAACTAATCAGAATCAACATAAAGAAATAATTGATAAGGAAGAGCTACATTACGATGTCAACCACGACAGGTTTAACGCGCTCAAAATTAAGCAAACGATCTCTGGATAAGCTTAGACTAAAGAGGATATCATCGTCAGGGTACCAGAATAGATCTCTGGATAGAAAATTTGCACTTGCCAGAAGTTCTTCAGTCGTACGGTATTATGTACATTTACGAAATATAGAGACCGTAAAATGGTTCGACATGTTGAGTCAGACACACTTCATTTTACGATCACAAACAATATCCCTAGGAAATTGCTGACATATGCCGAAATCTCTTGCCTCAATTATTTGAGTTTTGCGACAAGTTAATGCAGCGACATTTGTTTACGCTAATTGCATGTGCATGGAGAACATTTTACACGGAGAATTATACATGGTCAACCGCCTAAAGATGACCAATACTAAATACATATCAATCGTGACCCAGTACACAATGAAAACACAACAAACAATTTGGTAAATAAACTTATAATAACTGTTTAAGACAAACAATGGGAAAACGATAGAAACATGTGGTCAATGCACTCACAGATTGGTTAAAGATAAAAACTGGCCACTGATACATAACTGATACGAACTAATCTCAGAGGTTCTACGGTATTTTAACGCCATCTATCTTTAAGGACACTGATGCACCCCAACATTTTTCTCATTTATACAATAAGTATGTTGCTATTATACCAGACATGGACACTAATAACATTTATTTTGTCTGCAAATATTACTATATAGAATGTTTATAAGAAACTATGTGTTGATGGGTTAATTTGTAATGTTACTTATAGCCTTTGGTTTTTTGACACTCTACATGACCAGCCCTTTATGCAGCTTAAAACCAGGCTAAAAGATATTATTGAATGCTGTTTTTTTTAAAAAAATAGGAATGAGACGATATAAATATCAGGTACTTAGTCACGGGAGAATATTCTTTGTCATCGGTGACTTAAAATCAGATATTTTGTCATGTTTGGAAGACATTTTTTTTTCAGCAGACTGTTTGTATTCCCATGGGTTCTAATTCTCTTCTTGCTTACCTGTTTTTGTTATTTGATGAGGCTGAGTTTCTTGAACCACTAGACCACCGACGTCTCAGAAATCTATTAATAATGTTTTCTACAGTTTACTTACAGTGTAACCACCTTGGACGTCTACACTCTGTACACTATTTTTCCAACTTAAACTCCTTCATTGAACCGATCCTTGATTGTTTTAATAGAAAGGTGGAATGTGTAGATAACAGCATTAATTTATAGATACAAATGAATCCTACTTCCTTAACTTCTGCCCTGATTCTGATAACAAGTACAATGTATCACCAAAGTCCTATTTCTTAAAGTATAACGCAATTTAATATATATTAACCCTTTTCTTAAAAGGTCCGGTTGCATTGTCTTTTGTTGTAAGTTTTATTATTTGTTCCTTATTGTGTTAGTCAGTTTACTTTTATACCTGTCATTGTAAGTTTGAATTTAGTGCTTATTATTGTTCCACTGTATCTTGATATTTACTACAGCTCATTTTTAATACTCACCAATGCAAGAAGGTGCTGGAGAACTCCATCGACCATCCTCTTGGCATCTCAATATGTTTATTCCACTGATAATATAACCATGGTTACATGTGATTGTTATGTTATCAGGATAGTGATATCCAAGTGTCTTACTCTGACGTACTGCATTTATAATATTAGGTAACTCCGGACATGGCATACCTTTAATAGAAATCAGATTTCATTACAAATGTATCGATACCTAAAATGTTTTAGTGTTTATTGAACTTTCATTCAACACACATATTTAACGGAGAATTGGAGATAATTTAATTGCTCAGCAAGTTGGAATTTAAATGGACTATATCAAGTTATTGGGTATAACATTCGGTGGTCACATATCCTTACACTATTAATATTCACAGTTCCATGTCGTCATCATTGCTTTTTTAAAATTGTCAAGTATTATTGTTTAAACTGAATTATATGGACTATTTCAAATTTCTGAACAGGTTTTAACTTCTTAACTTCGACGACCCTTTCAACTGGCTTATGGGTTTCTGTTCAATTTCAATACTCATCAATACAAAAAGGTGTTAGTGAACTCTATTGTCCATCGTACTGGCATCTCAATACGTTTATTCCACTGATAATGTTAATATGGCTGCGTGTGACCTATCTAGCAAGATCTGTCACTTTTGTATTAATGCCGGAGTGGTAACGGTCTTTCGAATAAGTCAATTACAGCATTGTAACTACACACCTTTTGCCCATCCTCTTCGCATCTCAATACGTTTATTCCACTGATAATATAACCATGGTTACATGTGATTATTATGTAATCAGGACAGTGTTATACACTGGTCTTAATCTGACGTACTGCATTCATAATATTTGGAAATTCCGAAATGTCACACCTTGAATATAACGATTTTTTTAAGAAGAATTCGATACCTAAAATGGTTTGGTCCTAATAAAACGTATATATTTTATGCCTAATTTATATGCTGTCGATCAGAAGTAAAATATAAAATACTTAGATGAAACGACATCCTAACTATGATTGTTCCATGTGTGCAAGTCACTCGTTTTGTCGTAAACTCATTTAAATATATTACACATATATGTGCAATCGAAAGCGACGGTTATCCCAGCACCCAAATTTCATTCGCTAGCCGAAATTTAGCCCAAATCTTAAGCCAATATATATAAATATAAATATAAATAGACAGGTAGACAGTGAACCACGCTCATGAACATATATGTTAAGATGTGCCGTTATGACCATTAAAAGTAGTAATTAAAAGTAGTACTAATTGTGTTTATTTGTCATGTAAATGCAAAAAACAGTGATATTTGATGCCAAACAAAAAAAGAATACCAGTAATTTAGGTAATTTAGGTTTGACAACACAGACAAAAGCAGCAACAAGAAAGATGGCAAGTAATATGCGAGGTAAGTAAATTACCATCTCCTCTTTCTAAAATACCTCGAGTATTACCGTCGCACATGAGTTATAAAAGAGTCATCCTATGTTCACCAAATTAGTTTCAAAACAGCATGCTTCTTTAGTATCCTTTAATTCGTGTGTAATGGGAATATGCTATCAACATAGTCACCGAATTTTAAATTATTGAAGCTGTTGTATAAAACCCGTCTCATACGTATAAATGAACAAAGCAACAAGAAGGGAAGTTGATTAAACAATACGTCCACTAATCATGACAAATATGTTATGCAACAGACAGTGCAACATAACACCGTCCGTCGAAAAATAATTTCTGCGTACGATGCAAATATGTTTCTTAGATGGAAGCATTAAGTAAACGATTTGAACAAATAAATAAAACTATATAAGCGCGATATTATTTTTAAAATAAGCAAAATGTTCAGTTGCTTTAAAAATAAATAAAATGCGTAGAAAGATATAGATGGAATATAAACTAATCAGAATCAACATAAAGAAATAATTGATAAGGAAGAGCTACATTATGATGTCAACCACGACAGGTTTAACGCGCTCAAAATTAAGCATACGATCTCTGGATAAGCTTAGGCTAAAGAGGATATCATCGTCAGGGTACCAGAATAGATCTCTGGATAGAAAATTTGCACTTGCCAGAAGTTCTTCAGTCGTACGGTATTATGTACATTTACGAAATATAGAGACCATAACATGGTTCGACATGTTGAATCAGACACACTTCATTTTACGATCTCAAACAATATCCCTAGGAAATTGCTGACATATGCCGAAATCTCTTGCCTCAACTATTTGAGTTTTGCGACAAGTTAATGCAGCGACATTTGTTTACGCTAATTGCATGTGCATGGAGAACATTTTACACGGAGAATTATACATGGTCAACCGCCTAAAGATGACCAATACTAAATACATATCAATCGTGACCCAGTACACAATGAAAACACAACAAACAATTTGGTAAATAAACTTATAATAACTGTTTAAGACAAACAATGGGAAAACGATAGAAACATGTGGTCAATGCACTCACAGATTGGTTAAAGATAAAAACTGGCCACCGATACATAACTGATACGAACTAATCTCAGAGGTTCTACGGTATTTAAACGCCATCTATCTTTAAGGACACTGATGCACCCCAACATTTTTCTCATTTACACAATCAATAAGTATGTTGCTATTCTAGCAGACATGGACACTAATAACATTTATTTTGTCTGCAAATATTACTATATAGACTGTTTATAAGAAACTATGTGTTGATGGGTTAATTTGTAATGTTACTTATAGCCTTTGGTTTTTTGACACTCTACATGACCACCCCTTTATGCAGCTTAAAACCAGGCTAGAAGATATTATTAAATGCTGTTTTTTGTAAACAAATAGGAATGAGACGGTATAAATATCAGGTACTTAGTCACGGGAGAATTTTCTTTGTCATCGGTGACTTAAAATCAGATACTTTGTCATGTTTGGAAGACATTTTTTTTAAACAGACTGTTTGTATCCCCATGGGTTCTAATTCTCTTCTTGCTTACCTGTTGTTGTTATTTGATGAGGCTGAGTTTCTTGAACCACTCGACCACCGACGTCCCAGAAATCTATTAATAATGTTTTCTACAGTTTACTTACAGTGTAACCACCTTGGACGTCTACACTCTGTACACTATTTTTCCAACTTAAACTCCTTCATTGAACCGATCCTTGATTGTTTTAATAGAAAGGTGAAATGTGTAGATAACAGCATTAATTTATAGATACAAATGAATCCTACTTCCTTAACTTCTGCCCTGATTCTGATAACAAGTACAATGTATCACCAAAGTCCTATTTCTTAAAGGACAACGCAATTTAATATATATTAACCCTTTTCTTAAAAGGTCCGGTTGCATTGTCTTTTGTTGTAAGTTTTATTATTTGTTCCTTATTGTGTTAGTCAGTTTACTTTTATACCTGTCATTGTAAGTTTGAATTTAGTGCTTATTATTGTTCCACTGTATCTTGATATTTACTACAGCTCATTTTTAATACTCACCAATGCAAGAAGGTGCTGGAGAACTCCATCGACCATCCTCTTGGCATCTCAATATGTTTATTCCACTGATAATATACCCATGGTTACATGTGATTGTTATGTTATCAGGATAGTGATATCCAAGTGTCTTACTCTGACGTACTGCATTTATAATATTAGGTACCTCCGGACATGGTTTACCTTGAATAGAAATCAGTTTTCATTACAAATATTACGATACCTAAACTATTTTAGTGTTTTTGAACATTTGGTTCAAAACATGTATTTAAAAAAGAATTTGGGATAATCATTTAAAATTTAATTGCTCAGCAAGCTGAAATCGGTTGAGCAAATTTAAATTGAGCATTATCGGTTATACGGTATAACGTTCGATGGTCACTTATTTTTACGCCTTTAAAATGCAAAAGTTCCATAACGTCATCGCTGCTTTTACCTATAAACTTGTCATGTATTATTGTTAAACCTAATTTATTATTATTACTATTATTATTATTATTACTATTATTATTATTATTATTATTAAAATAGTACATTACAAAATACAATTACTCTAGGCGCCTTACAGTACAATTCAAATACATAAAATACATAAATAAGAAAAATAGCAAAGAAAACCGACCGAACAACAAGAGCCAACAGTCAAGGGACAGTTACAAATCTGGATATAGACAAAACGCAACACAAAACCCAAAAACACAAAAAAGAAAGAGTAACCCGAACCCAATAAAAACCATGGGTGCACTCAGGTGCTCACTACGAGTAAGCAGTGACTGCCTCTAATTAGACACCCGTCGAGTTACTCATTGTCATGTCTAGGGAAAAGTCAAATCCAGGAATAGGAATCACTACCTATGACTCAGTAAACATGTCAGATCGTATTTGAGACACTGATTTCCCATAACGATCAATTAAGTCATGGTGACGACCATAGAACTTCTGGAGAGATAACATCAACCTAGGTGCAACAAACCCTTGTTTGAGTAGTTTAGCAGTCAACAGCAGGGATCGGTCTAGAAAATCGGAATACGATCGCAGGATCTAGAATAACGTATAAGTTGTGAAATGTACACACAATACGCTGGAGCTGCTGGAATGTTGCTGTCGATGAAATAACAACACAATTAAAAAACAACGAAAAAAACAAATAAAAGTTGAATAATATGATGATACAAATTTTTTAAAAAGTCATATGTAATTACTTCTGATAAGTTGAAAGGAAACAAAAAAAAATGAAATTACCAATAAGATTGTAATGCAGTATAAGACAATAAAAAGGTGAACTAATTTAGATTAAATTTGATAAAGGAGTACAAATATCAAAAAAAGACTCAGTAATGATACAATTCTGTACAATATCAAAAAATTAAAATATGAGAAAGATTCAGTCAGGATAAATTTCTGTTCAATATCTTGAAAATGAAAAAAAAACCATATCTTCAGATAAATTAAAATCTTCACAATTCTAAGATGTACCAATCACACACTGTTGACCTGTATTACAACACAGCAGACTGCACGCTGTCTATAACTAATAAAATGCAAGTCTAAAGAAATACGTTTTCGGTCTTTCTTAAAGACGTTCACTGAACTATCACTTCTAATGTTTGGTGGTAAACTGTTCCAAAGAGTGGCCGCTGATTTATTAAAGCGTCTTTCACCGTACGTCTTAGTTCGTATATCGTTCGGCACACGAAGGAGGTTACTAGTCTCTGATCGTAAAATTGTTGTGAGTCTATAGATGGAAACAAGTTCTTGTAAATACACTGGCGACTTACCATGGATCTTTGCACACATATAAAAGTTATTTATACAGGCAGTGGTATTGAATCGTAAGCCAGTGTATCGGCATAAATGTAGAGGTTATATGATCATGTTTATTTTTCTTGGAAATGAGTCTAGCCGCTGAGTTTTGAACTCGCTGTAGTCGTGTGATAGGACTAGAATTAACTCCATAGTGCATTTCCACAGTGCAGTTGTGTTATTAATGAACATACCAACGTTTTACAGGCGTCTTAGGTAATATAAAGTCTGATACGTCCTATATTGCGAATTTGGAAGAATCAAGCTTTACGGATGGCAATTGCTTGTACATCCATGCTTAATATGTAAAATACACTTAAGCTTTGTACGCTGATAGTCCCATCAGTAATAATTGTTCCATCGAACGAAAGCACAATATCCGACAAAATATTAAGCCTATTTTTTGGTGCAAAGACGATCAGTTCTGTCTTGTCTTGGTTGTGTTTTATGTGGTTATAAGTCATCCAAGTACTAATGTCGGAGAGACAGTTTTCTAACCTAGTTGATAACTCGGACCAGTCGTCGAGCGGCTTAATCACGAAGTAAACTTGTGTGTCGTCAGCGTAGCAATGATGCGACACATTGCGACGTTTGCAAATTTCTCCCATCGGTTTCGAGTACATGCCGCAAAGTTTGGAGCCCAAAACTGAACCCTGAGGTACGTCATATTGAAGACACATATTGTCGGAAAAAGCAGAAACAATCGAAAAACACTGAGTCCTGTTCGTCAAAAAAGATTGCAACCAAGATAGAGCCTATCCAGATATTCCAAATGAAAATTCAAGACGTTTCATAAGAATATTATGGTCAATGACATCAAACGTACCGGGGGCCTCGGTGGCCGAGTGGTCAAGGTAGTTCGTCTACTATTGATCACGTGGTCTGTCAACACTGAGATTGCGGGTTCGATTCTCATTGCAGGCAGGGTGTACTCGACTCCAATCTTAATTGACAAGGATTGCCAGTTTTCCTACCGCAGGTCGGGGGTTCTCTCCGGATACTCCGGCTTCCTCCCCCAATAAAAACTGGACGCCATGAAATAGCTGAAAAATTGCTGAAAGTGGCGTTAAAACACCATTCAAACAAACAAACAAAAATCAAACGTACCGGTGATAAATCCAACATTAGACGAACGGTACGGAAGTTTTTGTCCAGAGCAGACGTGATATTGTAATGGACACGTAGAAAAGCGATCACTGTTGAGTGGTATTATTGATAAGTTGATTGAACACCATCATATAAGAAATTAGATTGTAAGTGACTCTCATGTCTTGATGCAAAAACTAGTTCGACTACTTTCGAGATGAACGTTAAGTTTGAGACAGAGCGGTAGTTCTTCATTACCTCCTTATTTAAATTACCTTTCATAAAAAGTGGACGCATTATTGCCCTCTTGAATGTTGATGGTACTATTGCTTCAGACAGCGACCTGTTTACAGTTCTTGTAATAGTGGGCACCAATGTGTCTATACATTCTTTAAGAAGATGTGTTGATATCGGATCGAAATCGTATGATTTAGACGGAGCTGCTGTGATGAACTTTGGAATTCCTCGCATCAGGCGGATGAAAAGGTTGTCAGCTTCGCACCGTTGAACGTTATGTCGGCCCTTAAGAAATCAATATCGGAGCCCTCCTTTGTTGTCTTGTCACTGAGTTCATCACGGAATGTTTGTATTTTTGAGAGAAAGAACTGTCAGCATTTTTGTCTGCTAGTTCTTTTTCACTGTGAGGTGATGAGAGAATGGTCTGCTGAACATTTCCCATTAAATTGTACATAAGTATGTATTTTTTCTGATCGTTTCCTATCTCTTTGATCTTATTAGAGTAATTCCCCCGCTTACTTTGTAGTAGAAGTCTGTTGCTGTTGGTTTCCTTGCATTTTTCTTTAAATATCTCACGATCTACTGTTAGCTCTGTTTTCCTCATTGGTCACTTGGTTTTCCGTCGATACGCTTTAGCTGTACAAATATCATCGTTATACCATTCCGTGTTAGAATGTACTCTAATCTCTTAAAGACTAGTGGAGCATGTTTATGATCGCCGTCAGTTTGGTGTCGTATGCATTTGCCAACTGCTGTACAGGTTGCTCTGTATTTTGAACACATGATAGAGTTTTTAAATATAGAGTTAAACAATCCATTGAAATCTAACGGTACTTGCGAAGGGAAAATTTTTTCGTCTGGTTCGATGGTCACGATAATCGAAGTTTAGAGTGGAGAGCTAAACCACCGAGTCTGAACTTCGACAACCCTTCAACCTGACACATCTTGGGGTGCTGCTCAGTTTTAATACTCACCAACATAAGAAGGTGCTTGTGAACAAGTTGTCTTTGTAAAAGCCATGGAAAGGATGATCAATGATGCCAATATTCAAACAATATTCAAACAAACAAAATATTCCGTTAGTCGATTGTCATGATGCATACCGGTACATTTTCTTCAATCTAGTTCATATGAACCCCTGGTTAAAATAGTTTTTCTGTCAGCAGACAGCCGCTCCATAAGCAAGTGCTGCTCGAATGTTGCCACACACAATAGGAAAATTAAAAAATCATCACTTTTGACTTAAATTGTGGATCTCAACCGACCTGCATTGTCAATTTCGAGATGAACGTCAATGTATAAGCCGATCTAGCTGTTTCTGTAAAACTGAAGGACAGTGCTTGCCTTTTGTCATGGTTTTTAAGAAGCCGTTGTATAAAATCCGCCTTATAAGTATAGTGAAACAAGTCAGCAAGAGGGGGAGCACGGTACACATGGGAATGCTTACGGGTTGAAGTATCCCAAACCTTAAATGCCCTATCGGATAAAAAGTTTGAAATGAAGGTAGGAAGTCTACCTTTCAACCCCCATATCAAAAGAACCTTTAAAATGCCTTATTTTAACCTTGTGTCGTACGTTTTTTTATGTATCGAAACAGATCGACACAACATGTTCATTTTTGGAAAATGCGTTTCTGATGTATGTTCCAAAACACACCGGATGATCTAAGGTACTTCGCCCTTATCTAAATCAACATTATACATATGATTAAATTTGTTATGACTCTAAAAATCACACAAGGCAATCATTGATCATCCTTTCTATGGTTTTTACAGAGACAACTTGTGAGTGCTGTAGGCGTATTGTTAGACGGTTTAGAGAGGTATCTCCCAGATTTTGGAATATGCACGACAAATATGGAATAGCAATTTGCCATATAGATAGTAAGTTCCCACTTCCAAAATATTGTTAAGGAGATTGAAAGACATTGGAAAAAGCATTGGAGAAAGAAGAGGATGTTCAAGAAGTTAAGAATGCACAATTTCAAGAAGTTTTGTATCTCGTAAAAAAATTGTCAATAATAATCTTCTAAATTTTTATATTGAAAATTAATTTTAGATTGTTTTTTTATTTTGACTAAATGAAAATCAGGGTGATACTTTTAGGCAGAGGGGTGCTTAGCAAAGATTTTGGTCAATTTGTTTGAAATATCTTACTCTGATTTTTATTATTGTTGAGTTTTTTTTATTTGTTATCTTGAACAATATTTCTAACAATTGTTTTTGTACCACCAAAGATTTATTATCTTTTTCTGACCGGAAGTAAACAGACAAGACATTGCTAACCGGAAGTAAACTGACAAGACATTACGATATCGTAATGGTTTGTGTTATTGGACTGTATAGAACAAATGTCACATTCTGATATGGCCCACAGATACAGTAAAAGCGTATATTTTACTGGATAAACAAAGTTTTAATTTAAAATGTCGTAAAATTGAACGATATCTGAGTAAGAGAAGTTGTGAAAAGGACGTTAATAATTTGTGCTGTATGACACATGGATGTCACATCGGGCTCTATGCTTATTCGTAACGTAATGTTTTTCCAAAGCGTATGAAGGAGGCCATATTAGATGTTTCTTTATTTTGGGTCATCAAATATATTATAGATCTCTAGACACTCTAATATGCTGAACACTGTAATAAACTAAAGGGAGATAATTCTGTTGGATTTAAAAAGACAACGTCTACTTGTACAATAGTTTTAATAGTTTCTGTTCTTTGGAGTTTCTTTTTAGTCTTCAGAATTAAATCAGTTTTTGTGTTACTCGTAATTACAAACGGAAAATTTAACAATTCCAAGAAAACATCTTTTGATTACTTTTTATTCAGTACTCCTGGAGAAATATAAATACCATATAGTTATCTCAAAACAGGTGGATACCTCCCTTCCCCCCCCCCACACACACACATCACATATGCAATTTGTGCCTGCGTTATTGATTCTGTGAATCCAGAATCGTAAAAAAGCCTTACAAAAAACTTTTCGACAACAACTACATTAATTTCGCTAACTAGTTACAATTAATTTCTACACGAAATATAATTCAATAACAGTTTTTCTTTAAATATATCTAATTAGTCAGTTCTGGTAGATCACCTGACCAGATTGTGTTCGCAAAGAAAATTTAATTGATAATCGTTATTTAATTAGTGATTTACTTGTAAAAAATGTAATGCTTAAATTTCAGATCAGCTGAAATCAAATCATTATCAAGTGTTGAAACAAAAGGCACCATAATGTGTTATAATTTAGATAAATAAATCCCAAATATCGGGGTAAAGAAACAAGAGAATAACACAGAAACGCCAACATGGAAGAAAATTTTCTGATTTAACAAAGTAAGACTTACTTTGAGAGACTTCCAAATAGCTGCATTGTATCCTCAACAAAATTATAAACACGAAGACAGGAGTCATGATACAGTTACAAGAAAAACCCAACAAGGAAATATAAGGTGTTATCTTTGTATACATTCGTTATCTTTGCTTGTTTTCGTATGAATGACATATTTAGTTCTCTTGAAAATGTTAGAATTTTAATCCATGTTGATTGTTTTGTTTCAATGTTGTTTAACGCCACGCCACGTTCAGCGTTTTTTTTAAGTTATATCATGGCGTCCAGTTTTTGATATGGGTAGAAAGCCGGAGAACAAGGAGAAAACCCCAGAGCGTCGATAGGAAAACTGAAAATCCTTGTCAATTAAGATTGGAATCGAATACACTCTGCCCGCAGTGAGACTCGAACCTACAATTACATTGTTGAAAGACAACGTGATTAATAGTAGACGAACTACCTTAACCACTCGGCCATCGAATCCATGTGGAAGAGCTATGTAATAAAAATTAATAGCGAAATTGCAATAGGATGTTATTCATTTACAACACATTTTGGAAATAAATGTATAGTTTTTAAAGAGCTGCCGGCATCAATTGATACAATACCGGTCAGAAATTGAGTTTACTGGCGACGCGTAAGCGGAGCCAGTAAACGAATATTTCCAACCATTAATTCACCAATTGAGGTTATCTCCATTCTAATGCTAATACAATAAAAAACTAAATTAACTAATTAAATTAGAATTACATTTATTTGCATAATTAACACATCTGATGTTATGTAATACACGTACAGATAGTGTAAGAAAAGTCAGAATGCCAGCAAAATATCCATGATAGAAAATTTAACAAACCAAATCTGGAAGCAACTGCGAAACAAAACTTACGGGCTCAGTGACATTTACGGAATGAAATCAGTGTGAGTATTTCTTACTTTGATAGCAACACATGTCATGCGAATTCCTAAAAACTCTTTAAGTATATTCTTTATTGTCATATAAATCAATACTACATTGATCAGTGACATATAACTGAAGTAACAAACACCTAATTTGCATTCGAAAAAAAAATATTCAAGTCTACGAGACCCCTGTCCTCAGTTCAAGAGACTGTTTAATGAAAGAGCCAAGACTCTGAATTTGTCGAAAATTTTCCGGGTTTAAAATTGTTTTAAGCGAATCGAGATATGGATTAACATTAGAGATATTTAAATCATATAAGAGATTAGACCGAAACAGTTTATTGTGATCACATTTTAAAAAGAAGTGAACCTCATCGTCCACTTCATTTAGATTACAGAAGGAGCAAAGACGTTGTTCAAGTGGCACTTTTTTTATATCTTCCACGTTCTATTTCAAGACTGTGGTCGGCTATTCGAAATTTTGAGATAAATTTGAAACTTTGTCAGCATACATGTTCATATAAAACTTTAACAACTCATCTTTAATATATGGTTTATTACTTTAACCAGTGTCGGATCCAGGGGGGGGGGGGGCGTAGCGGCGTACGCCCCCCCCCCCCTTTTAAAAAAAAAGAAAAGAAAAAAAGAGAAAAGGGAGGGTAAAATCCAGCGCCAAAGGCAAAAATGTACTTCCCGCTCGTTCTCGCCATAAATTAATGCATTAACGGTACTAATTCGTTTATTATGATATCTCTGTTATATATACTGTACCAAATTAAGCCACTGAACACTATAAAAACCTTGTTCGTGGCCTTCCTATTCCGATATCCCCTTTTTACGCCCCCTCCCCTTTCGAAAATCCTGTATCCGCCCCTGTTAACAGTTTTATAAGTTGTGTCCAAGTTAAGTATATCTGATTTAAGATCTATGTCGTCAATTACATCTTTTATATAAGTTACCCAAGAGTATATTTTCTCAGAATCTAAAAATTTATTGAGTTTTTATGTATTATGTATTTTCTACAGGGACCCTAAAAAAGCTTTAAGATCATGCTGGTGAAATAAAATGTACTACACCAGACGCGAATTCTTCTAATCAAGACTCATCAGTGTCGCTCAAATACGGAAATATTTAAAATCAAAATAATTAAGATTTTATCATCAAATCTTAAAAAGTTATAACAAACCGGCCAAGGCCATCTACAACTTACGAAAGACTTCTTTCCTAGGGTAAAAAGGGCCACAGCCCATGCGAATAATAAACCCTTAGAATTTTGATCATTTTCAAAAATTTTAGAAGATATAATAATAAAGCAATAATGTGTATCATTACCTACTGAGTAATAACCTGTTCCGGATGCATTAATGGATGCCTTAAACTACCTGTATCACGTCGAGACAGTTGTGTACATTCGTATCACTGGTGTCTTCCACCTATTCCCACTTAAACAAAAATACTATTCCAATCACAAAATAAGGTCAAATTAAGAAATCTTTGTAAATTTATTAGAACCATAAATGTAAAAATACGTCTTCCCGGTTAGTGTTAGTTTTTAGTTTTACAGTTTTACTATTAATGTATTACTGAATGTATAATTGTATCTTGTCATGTGCATGGTTCCTATTATTCATAATTTTCAATGTTTGTAAATTTATATCAATCTCTATACCAATGTATTACGCAATGGTTTGTGAGAAATAAAGAATCTTGAATCCTATTCCCACATGCAAATAACAATAGATGCTTTGATTGCTAAAATGTTTTCATAACAGTTAGGATTAATTAAATTTTACCTGCGATTTACCTGTATTTTTGAATTATTTTTTATAAATTAAGATAAAATAAATTATATCTATGCTATATGCAGATGAGTACTGTAAGCTTCTAAATATGACTGAAAACTGTTCACTTTGCCATAAAATAGAGCTAATGAACTGTCAACAAATAAGTTTAATTAATTTTTATTTTAAAAAATGATTTGCAAGCTAATGTCAGTTGGCATGAATACTAGTAGTAGTCAACAGAAAACCCCAAGCTTTATGAACTCCAAGCTAACAGTTTGGTATAAATTCTGGCACATTTAAAATCAAGTCATGAACTGATGTTTTTACAGTATATTTCTTTGTTTGTACAAGTGAATTTTAAAGAGTGGGAATAGGAGGAAAGAACCGTATCACTACGAGACGTACAGCGTCGAGTTGTTATGCGGAATGTATGCAACTGTCGAGACTTGATACAGGTAGTTGTACCTGCACTTAAATGTATGTAAAAGGTTTATCTAAAATTAAAGAAATATAAATAAGACGGAACAAAACTGAATGTTAAAATTTTAAATTTTAATATTCAACGGACCTTTATTACATAAAATATAGTCCATAACGTCACACGCATTATGAAATCACATTTCAACTGTCAACATCGCTGTCATCTAAAAATCATTGGTTAAATCATTCATTATGACGTCAAAAAGTAGGTCCGACAAAAGTACATATATAGATGATACAAGGTTTTGTATCACCTAGGTTGTATCAATCGCAAAATTTTCATATTTTGACAATATACATACTTAATTTTAGATAAATTATCTGGTGAGTTAAACTTTTCATTACAATAAAAGTTAACTTTTATTCTTAAATCATTTCAAAATATCCACGTGTGTTATCTAATTAATCTGTTTACCTGTAACAGGACATAGCTGTCGTATTTATATTATTTACAACTTTTAACTGTTGCTACACACATTGACACAATTTAAATGTTAGATGTCAGTAATCAAAGTAACAATTATGAAACTACCACTCTCAACACAGGAATGTGTATTGATACAATCCCGGTTACCAGATGTGTCACATTTTAACGTTAATAATTAAAATATTTACTGATAGAAATTAGTTTCGTCAACAGAAGTGACATTTTCATAAATTCTTAAACCAGTACCACTAAATATTTTTATCAATGTTTTTTTATTTATCATTACATTTAATGAATGAACCAAATGATGTATCGTTTTGTATTCTTCTTCTTATTATTATATTGTTTTTGTCCCACTCGAATGCAAAGAAATGATTACGATATAATTCAATAAATAAATAACAACTGCAACTATTGATGTGTTAACTTTCTAAAATTTAAGATGAAAATTGAGTTTACTGATCTGACAGTGTGTATACCTCATTATTAAACACGTCAAAATTGGACCACAACAAATTACCTGTAATCTGATAACAACTGGGATGGTTATAGACACTTCAGCAAACATATAATCAAGAAGATTGGTGAAATTAACAAGAGTGGCATAGTTTGAGACGATTTTGAAACGTCCATTGTCTGTAGTACCACCCTACGTCAGTTTATGCTGACGAGTTATCTCCTGAATCCTCTAGGGTGCGCTTATTAAAACAAAAAAAAGGTTCTATGTGCATTTATAAGTGTATCAAACAAAAATATCCACCGAAAAAAATGGTAGATAAATATCGTTAAAATCATATAAGCAAATATTACTATCGTTCTCAAAAATGGTAGATAAATATCGTTAATATCATTTAAGCAAATATTACTATCGTTCTCAAAAATGGTAGATAAATATCGTTAATATCATATAAGCAAATATTACTATCGTTCTCAAAAATGGTAGATAAATATCGTTGATATCATATAAGCAAATATTACTATCGTTCTCAAAAATGGTAGATAAATATCGTTGATATCATATAAGCAAATATTACTATCGTTCTCAAAAATGGTAGAAAAATATCGTTTGATTTCTCATGAAAATATTTAGTGTAAACAATATTTTGTTCAGAGAATATATTATAATTATTATAAGCAGTTAATTAATTAGTTATTTACGAGCAACATTTTAAAATGCAAATCTTTTCGTTTTTATAATAAAGTCTTGAACAGTTAAAAAATTACGACCATAGTCTATTTCTGATAAATCTGGATTACTGTGCAGTAAGTTGTTTGTTTTTATTGTTCCAGATATAGTAGAAAACACAGTATTTCTTAAGCGTCTATATAATGGGCATATAAGTAGGAAATGTTCGGAAGACTCGATTTTTTTACATTTACAAATGGTATCTAACTCCAAATTCTTCTTTAAAAGGTGTTCTTTCAGCGAGATGCTTTCAGTAGGAATTCTCGCGTGTAGGATCTGACCAATTCTACTACCAACATAAAAATATGAGGGAATTGTACGTTTTGGTTTTATGAACGTTTTTAAGCAATTTACAGAGCTATTGTTTTGAATATTCGCGGGGAGTTCGTTCCACAATTTAATGGAGGATGGAAAAAAAGCTATTAGAATAAAACGTGAATCAAGTTGGTTACTTGTTCAACGTTCAACATTCAACATTCAAATAAATACCAAAGACCTCTTCTCTCGGTTTAACATTAAGCTCTCAGTTCCTTGTTCAACATTCGCAGTTCCTAGTTCAACATTCGTTGTTTCTAGTTCAATATTCAAAATTTTTAGTTCCTCGTTCAACATTCGCATTTCCTAGTTCAACATTCGATTTTTCAGTTCCTAGTTCAACATTCGCAGTTCCTAGTTCAACATTCGTTGTTTCTGGTTCAATATTCAAAATTTTTAGTTCCTCGTTCAACATTCGCAGTTCCTAGTTCAACATTCGATTTTTCAGTTCCTAGTTCAACATTCGCAGTTCCTAGTTCAACATTCGTTGTTTCTGGTTCAATATTCAAAATTTTTAGTTCCTCGTTCAACATTCGCAGTTCCTAATTCAACATTCGATTTTTCAGTTCCTAGTTCAACATTCGCAGTTCCCAGTTCAACATTCGTTGCTTCTGGTTCAATATTCAAAATTTTTAGTTCCTCGTTCAATATTCGCAGTTCCTAGTTCAACATTCGATTTTTCAGTTCCTAGTTCAACATTCGCAGTTCCTAGTTCAACATTCGTTGTTTCTAGTTCAATATTCAAAATTTTTAGTTCCTCGTTCAACATTCGCATTTCCTAGTTCAACATTCGATTTTTCAGTTCCTAGTTCAACATTCGGAGTTCCTAGTTCAACATTCGTTGTTTCTGGTTCAATATTCAAAATTTTTAGTTACTCGTTCAATATTCGCAGTTCCTAGTTCAACATTCGATTTTTCAGTTCCTAGTTCAACATTCGCAGTTCCTAGTTCAACATTCGTTGTTTCTGGTTCAATATTCAAAATTTTTAGTTCCTCGTTCAACACTCGCAGTTCCTAGTTCAACATTCGATTTTTCAGTTCCTAGTTCATCATTCGCAGTTCCTAGTTCAACATTCGTTGTTTCTGGTTCAATATTCAAAATTTTTAGTTCCTCGTTCAACATTCGCAGTTCCTAGTTCAACATTCGATTTTTCAGTTCCTAGTTCAACATTCGCAGTTCCTAGTTCAACATTCGTTGTTTCTAGTTCAATATTCAAAATTTTTAGTTCCTCGTTCAACATTCGCAGTTCCTAGTTCAACATTCGATTTTTCAGTTCCTAGTTCAACATTCGCAGTTCCTAGTTCAACATTCGTTGTTTCTGGTTCAATATTCGAAATTTTTAGTTCCTCGTTCAACATTCGCAGTTCCTAGTTCAACATTCGATTTTTCAGTTCCTAGTTCAACATTCGCAGTTCCTAGTTCAACATTCGTTGTTTCTAGTTCAATATTCAAAAGTTTTAGTTCCTCGTTCAACATTCGCAGTTCCTAGTTCAACATTCGTTGTTTCTGGTTCAATATTCAAAATTTTTAGTTCCTCGTTCAACATTCGCAGTTCCTAGCTCAACATTCGATTTTTCAGTTCCTAGTTCAACATTCGCAGTTCCTAGTTCAACATTCGTTGTTTCTAGTTCAATATTCAAAATTTTTAGTTCCTTGTTCAACATTCGCAGTTTCTAGTTCAACATTCGATTTTTCAGTTCCTAGTTCAACATTCGGTGTTTCTGGTTCAATATTCGAAATTTTTAGTTCCTCGTTCAACATTCGCAGTTCCTAGTTCAACATTCGATTTTTCAGTTCCTAGTTCAACAAATGTTGAACGAGGAACTAAAAATTTTGAATATTGAACCAGAAACAACGAATGTTGAACTAGGAACTGCGAATGTTGAACTAGGAACTGAAAAATCGAATGTTGAACTAGGAACTGCGAATGTTGAACGAGGAACTAAAAACTTTGAATATTGAACCAGAAACAACGAATGTTGAACTAGGAACTGCGAATGTTGAACTAGGAACTGAAAAATCGAATGTTGAACTAGGAACTGCGAATGTTGAACGAGGAACTAAAAATTTCGAATATTGAACTAGAAACAACGAATGTTGAACTAGGAACTGCGAATGTTGAACTAGGAACTGAAAAATCGAATGTTGAACTAGGAACTGCGAATGTTGAACGAGGAACTAAAAATTTTGAACATTGAACTAGAAACAACGAATGTTGAACTAGGAACTGCGAATGTTGAACGAGGAACTAAAAATTTTGAATATTGAACTAGAAACAACGAATGTTGAACAAGGAACTGCGAATGTTGAACTAGGAACTGAAAAATCGAATGTTGAACTAGGAACTGCGAATGTTGAACGAGGAACTAAAAATTTTGAATATTGAACCAGAAACAACGAATGTTTAACTAGGAACTGCGAATGTTGAACTAGGAACTGAAAAATCGAATGTTGAATTAGGAACTGCGAATGTTGAACGAGGAACTAAAAATTTTGAATATTGAACCAGAAGCAACGAATGTTGAACTAGGAACTGCGAATGTTGAACTAGGAACTGAAAAATCGAATGTTGAACTATGAACTGCGAATGTTGAACGAGGAACTAAAAATTTTGAATATTGAACCAGAAACAACGAATGTTGAACTAGGAACTGCGAATGTTGAACTAGGAACTGAAAAATCGAATGTTGAACTAGGAACTGCGAATGTTGAACGAGGAACTAAAAATTTTGAATATTGAACCAGAAACAACGAATGTTGAACTAGAAACTCCGAATGTTGAACTAGGAACTGAAAAATCGAATGTTGAACTAGGAAATGCGAATGTTGAACGAGGAACTAAAAATTTTGAATATTGAACTAGAAACAACGAATGTTGAACTAGGAACTGCGAATGTTGAACTAGGAACTGAAAAATCGAATGTTGAACTAGGAACTGCGAATGTTGAACGAGGAACTAAAAATTTTGAATATTGAACCAGAAGCAACGAAGGTTGAACTAGGAACTGCGAATGTTGAACTAGGAACTGAAAAATCGAATGTTGAACTAGGAACTGCGAATGTTGAACGAGGAACTAAAAATTTTGAATATTGAACCAGAAACAACGAATGTTGAACTAGGAACTCCGAATGTTGAACTAGGAACTGAAAAATCGAATGTTGAACTAGGAAATGCGAATGTTGAACGAGGAACTAAAAATTTTGAATATTGAACTAGAAACAACGAATGTTGAACTAGGAACTGCGAATGTTGAACAAGGAACTGAGTGCTTAATGTTAAACCGAGAGAAGAGGTCTTTGGTATTTATTTGAATGTTGAATGTTGAACGTTGAACAAGTAACCAACTTGATTCACGTTAGAATAAAAAGCTGTGTGGGCTGGAATTGGTACAATATGATTAGAATTTCGTGTTTGATATTGGTGAACATCTTAAAAACGGTCTGGTATTAGGTTTGGGAGATAAGCTGGAGTATCTTGATGTACCATTTTGTGGAACAGCAAGAGTTTATGACTTTTTCGCCGTGTTTCTAGGGTTTCCCACCCACATTCACGAAACAGAAGAAAACATTTGAAAAGTACATTGAAAATTATATATGGAGATAAATTTTCAACTATTGTTCCGTTCTGGTATTCAAACGTTCTGTATAGCACACGTATTAAGCTTGTCTGTCTTGTCTCTTGACGTTCTGTCAGCCTTTTTGCAAATGACACCTGGGTACCGTTTCATAAAGCGATCGTAAGCTTAACGTGCACGTTATCCAATGCAATTCAAATGGGATAACGTGCACGTTTAGCTTACGATCGCTTTATGAAACGGTACCCAGATCTGTGTTGGTGTGGAAAATCCCAAGTTACTTTAATGTTCCAAAAAATTCATTAACAGTCGATCGATAAGGTAGTAAAGTTTAACCCACAGAAAATAGCCAGAATCAGTAATCATATCACAATCGGATCCTGTATACCATCTATCTCTAATAATTAAGTAAATTCACATTAAACGGTAGCCTCCAATAAAGGTCATACTTTTTTCAAGTGGTGCAAATTAGAATACATACCATGATTGCACATAAATCCGGAGGTAAAATTGAAAGGTGAACAAAACCTCTGAAAAACGTAAGCTCTGTTCTTTAATAGTAATATTTAATGGTGCTACTAGTCTGACAATTATACCATTATAGTCTTACAAGATTGTGGACGGCAAATGTTAAAAACATACACTCATACCTCACAACACTTTGTCAACCTTGGTTGATGATAAATTCGGTCAAACTCTTCATAAAAGAATTTCCACGCTAATAACTTCGTTCAGCTACCTACGTATATTACTTCCTACTATAACGGCTTTTTACCATTATTAGTGTGTCTTTGGGAATAACATCAGAACATCGACTGTTAATAATTAAACAGCATGTTTTAAAGGAGCCAGTTACAGTTCGTCCTATGCGTGTTGTCAGTGTATTTACATATCATCTTTTCAAAACAAACAAACAAGCTAACAAAAAAAACCCAAAAAATAGAATATGGTCCTTATTGTGTATGCAAATGGATTGACTGGACTATACTAGAAGGATTCCCAGTACTTGACCCACAGAGCTGCCCAACGTATCCCCAGGTGGGGAATGAGGGAGGCCCACTCGTTGGTGGTTATCAGGTTACCGATACGGAAAGCTTGACTGCTGGCGTGTTTGGAGCTATGTTCCTTGCATGTTAAAGATTCCTTTGATAACCATATTGAAGAACAGCAAGACAGGTACTGAGATAGCAAGATGTAATTAGATACCCTGCCAAAATGTGTGGCCGTACATTAAACTGCATTTATTTAGTGCACCAGGGTGCCGTTTCATAAAGCGATCGCTAATTAACGTGCTCGTTATCCCATGCAATTTAAATGGGATAACGTGCACTTTAAGCTAACGATCGCTTAATGAAACGACACCCTGATATCCAATAGAGATACTGACCAAGATGACTGATTAAGCCGAAAATGCTAAAATTGAAAAGGACAAAAAAAATAAATTGCCAGATCTATTACATTTGTACCGGTTTTGATACACACCAATTGATTGATTGATTGATTGATTAATTGATTGATTGATTGATTGATTGATTGATTGATTGATTGATTGACATCCACCAAGCAGTATTTCTGTTACATTTAGGACATGCAATAAATCAATTCAGTAGATTGGATGAAGCAATTGGGTAAAACTTTGGAAAAGTATAAAGTGTTGGGTAGAGACAGAAAATTCAGCCATAGGGGCTACTTTGTGCCTTGGGGGCTACTTTGTGTCTACTCTAATTTGAAATGATGAATTGTGAAATATATAGCTGACATAATTTTATTTACAAAATATATATACATAAATATATCAAATAGAGATGCAATGGAGATGATATAAGTTAGTCCAAATTAAGTTTAAATCTAAGTCCAGGTGCAGCTCTGTATCTGAATGTTCCTGTCCATACCTGTCCATCGGTGTCCGTAAACTCTCCATTTCCTTCCAATCTGAAAAATATATAACATTAATACTAATTATTCTTAAACAGTAGTATTTTAATAAGCCTCAAGAAAATGATGCATGGCTGTTATGGTCCTAAACGGGTCTGAGGATTGAAGAGGGTTGTCCCTTTTAGGAAGAGTAGAAAGCAAATATGAATGGTAATTAAAAAAGTTGTAAACAACTGGTCTTGTAATTGAAACAAAGCATGAAGCTGTGTTTTTTCTTTTGCTACATGCATACATAAAAAAAGCAAACATAATCCAATTAAAATCATGAGTGTTACTGCAGGATTTTATTAATTTATTTGACTTGTTTACTTGACACACGTGACGGCATGATTTCAGGTCTGTAAGGGACGAGTGTCATGTCAAAAGAGTGAGACTTAACAGGCGTGACGGCATGATTTAAGGTCTGTAAGGGATGAGTGTCATGTCAAAAGAGTGAGACTTAACAGGTAGGATGACATAAAAATGAAAATTACCTGTTTTCAACAAACTGCCCAGTGAAAGATGAGTTATTGGGCCAAGTGTATGTTCCTAGGCCATGGAACTGGTTATTGACAAATGTTCCTTCATATTTAGCACCAGAGGGGTGTGTCAATGTCCCATGACCGTTCATTCTGTCTTTACTCCACTCCCCCTCATACATAGTCCCATCAGTAGTGATATGCACACCCATTCCAGACCTGTCCATGGAACCATCGGTTCCATGCATGTATTCTCCTTCTGAAAACACAAAATTTGTCATTTTTTTAAGAAAATACAAAATCAAAAAACAGATTAATTCCAAAAAACCTACTTTTATTTCTTATAATTCCACTCATTTATATGTTTCATATTTGATCTTATTTAAATGAAAGTACCATTTTATTGCAACATGTATTCATACACTAGATATATGTAAGTTCATCAAACTTTATTAATGATTGACCAATTAAAAGTAACGTAACTGTAAATATTCCATTATTTAGAAGTGAAACAAGATTGATTGATTGATTGATTGATTGATTGATTGATTGATTGATTGATTGATTGATTGATTGATTGATTGTCATTTCACATGCAGCAAGCTATTTCACCTATATTCGGTAAGTGGCCTACCCTCTGGAGTGGATATGTTATTCTTTGGCTATATGACAGGACTTGTAAGTACATGTTTCTAACAGTGGCCTTGCTAGGGCCAGTGAATGATGTGGAAGCCTTTTTCTCAGTGAGGGGTTTGGGCCCTCAGTGAGTCCAGGTCTGGTCCAGGACAAAGTCTTGCAAGGGGTCCTGGGTGACAAATCCTCTTGAAAGCTCCATAGACCTAGCATTTCTGACATTCAATACAAAATCTTTCTGAATAAAATTGTAGTGAAACAGAATCTTATTTTGTGTTGTTTTTTTTACTAAAACGATGTGAAAGGCTTGGCTTCTGAGCTTGCCTCTGGCTATGCCACTGTCTTACATTGAAAAAGGAAGATAAACACTGGACTGGTGTTTACAATTTTTTTAATTTTTGTTTGTTTGTATCGTGTTTAACGTCACTTTCAGCAATTTTATCATGGCGTATAGTTGTTATTGGGAGAGGAAGCTGGAGTTCCCGGAGAAAACCCCTAACTTGTGGTAGGCAATTTTTTAAATAATAGGTCCAAAGATATTGTGGGCATTGATGGGCAGCCTTATGTTGAGTGGTAGAAAACTTGACATTATCTATATATACTAACCATATTTATCACCATTAGGAAACACATACACACCCTTCAAAATAGTGGGTGTGGCCTCTTCTTTTTTCTTGTCCTTTTTGTCTGAAAACATTGAGAAGTTTTATATTACACAATCTTGTCACACAATTAATATCTAGAGCTCCAGATAAGGGCAATATTGGAATCTTTTATCCCCATTTTGGCACAATAACCTATCATTATATACCAGGAAGACTTCAGTACAGATACACTAAAAACTATTGTTTTCTCAAAAACAGTTTGGTGGCCATAATTAGTGAGAGGAAAAGTCACCAAACTGTAGTGTTTGTATCACTATGATGAATGATGGTATGTGAATAAAATGGATGCATACATGTAATTTGAACATTTGTGTTTAAAGAATGGAGATATATAGGTGTATGTAAAATTCTTGCTTAAGCTTTAATTTTTGTGCTACTACATGTAGTATTACCAAATACCATGCTAGCAAACTACCCACAATACCTTGCCAAGATGTCATAACACACATTCTCTACCCAAAAATCAAGCAATGATTTTGAAGTGTTCATAGACATGACTAACAATTTTTTTCTGGATTTTTATTGTTAACCAAAGGCTGTTTGAATTCTATTCCTGGAATCTGCTGAGGGTTACTCCCTGTGCTTGATCCCCTGAAATCTGCCAAGGGTTACCCCATGTGCTTGATCCCTTGGAAACTGCCAAGAATTACCCCCCCCCCCCATGTGCTTGATCCCCTCACTCCTGGAGTCTGCCAACACCAACTGTTACCCCTGTGCTTGATTCCCTGGAATCTGCCGAGGCTTACCCCCTTTGCTTGATCCCCTGTAATTGTGTAATTGTGTTTTTCTTAGGAAACTCAAGGGTTCTTACCTGGTACCCTGGTCTCCTCCCCACAATAAAGAGTAAATGACAGGACAGAAAGCAGTGAAAAACCCCATTCACCTGGTACCCTGGTCTTCCCCACAAAAAATATATATAGTAGATGATTGAAAGCAGTGTAAAACCCCATTCACCTGGTACCCTGGTCTTCCCCACAATAAAGAGTAAATGACAGAAAGCAGTGTAAAACCCCATTCACCTGGTACCCTGGTCTTCCCCACAATAAAGAGTAAATGACAGAAAGCAGTGTAAAACCCCATTCACCTGGTACCCTGGTCTTCCCCACAATAAAGAGTAAATGACAGAAAGCAGTGTAAAACCCCATCCAACCAATCAAAAACCAAAATACACAACATACCTTGCCACATTTTTATATATCGTGATTATGACATGAGAAAGTGTTTCAGGTAAATCTAGATCTGCTAACATTATTCAGAAAAATTAAGTTTTATATACTGTGTCTAACAATATAATAAACCTTGCTGCTTGCTTCATTCATTAATACCTGATTAAGTGTAATTCTCAAAAATGAAGCACTGTTCAATTTTGCCAGAAATGAAGAAGGAAAAATATTTGTTCCAGAAACATTATGATAATAGTGAGGAACCATTTGTGTTCCCCTTTTCATATCATATATTCTTGTTTTACGTACATATAGTTTGGGATGCTTTCAATTTGTTTGCTAAATTACACGGTATGTACTGTTCTTTATGGTCAGTAGTAAAAATGACACAATAAAGGTTAAATAAAAGTATTTGGGTAGTCAGAATGTTTTTGTTAGAGGGGTAGGTTGGGGTGGTAGATATTAAGAGGGAGAAATAAGCAAAATTTTTTATTTTATTTTATTTATTTATTTTTGGCCTGGAGTGATGCATACATTATTAGTATTTCGCTAAAATTTTGAAGAGTTTTTAATGCTAAATTTAGTACAATGTAGTATTCGAAGATTTTTTTCAGCAAACCATTGGAATGGTATGGTGTCTGCTGGCTTAGTGTAGGAGGGCCATTAAAGATAAACCTTTAACACCACTCTAGAATTTCAATATGGAATCTCAGTTACATTATCTAATGTGTTTCTTTCAAAAGAAAAAAAACTTATTGAATGTTTAGCTTATATTTTTAAAGCCATTATTAGTAAAAGAAAATTTATTATTATTATTAAAATTTCACTTAAAATCTTTGCTACTACAATATTGTAGCTGTTGTGCCAAATGTTTAGTTAAAATATATTTGAACCTATTAGGAATGAATTATACAACACTTAATATTGATCTGTAGGAAATGGACATGAACCATGTCAGAAATACAATGGTCTATAACTGAACATCACCCCCCGGTAATTTGAATAAATCTGCCACTCTAGGTCACCATTTATTATGCAGAATTTAACTAATTATATAATATAGACCTCTAAAGTCCATTGTGTATCTGAATTGGTCCATGTTATACAGTTACTGTGAGCTGGGTTTTGGGTGTATTAATTTGACTTGTGACATTAAGACATGTGTATTACTTTGCATGCAGTTCATATTGTTCAAACAGACCATTAATGCAGAGGAAAGACTCAATGAAGAACCTGTACATGCATATATATTAAAGCCAACAAATAATTAACTTTTGGAAATGTGTCGCCAAAAAAGGTGAATATGACCCGAGACCAATATTCACTACCATGGAATTTGGTAATTTCTTAGGGGGAAAAATGACAGGAATGGGCAGGGAAAACTTCCGGACCCCTGGTCAATATACAGTGTATGTACATGTACATGTAATTCAGTTTCATGTTGTAAACACACAAACTCACTATACTGATAAAAGGGTAAGTTAGGGTCAGCTTAAAAAATAATTGGTTTGTTGTTTTTTTTAATTTGTTTAATTTGGTTAAAGTAGTTCAGTATTTTTTTTCTTCAAAATTATAAATGATTTTTATGCAGTGTATATTTAACTATGCTAACAATGGTTTAAACAATATTTTTTTCAAAAACACCAATTTTGTGGGTAGGTTAGCAAAAACCACAAACCAACAATTTGTATGCATGGCCTAGTATTAGTTTATTCATGAGTGCAAACTACTACTTTAATTAATTAACTAAATGAAATATAAAAAAGAATGAAGGAAAGACTTTATATATTTTTTGTTGTTATTTTAAATCTGATATTTTTCAAGCTTAATTTAGCATACATGTACATGTAGTTGGACAAATGTGCCTTCATTTAGAATAAAACCCAGTTAGTGGGGAGATAACTCTGAATGTTTGTTAGTAGTTTAATTAAGTAGTAGTTTACTCATTAAACACATTTTTTACAACATTTCTGGTCCTACACTAAAACTGATCAACACACTGTTACCTTCTAGTAAATTTTCTGAAATAAACAAAGACTTATTTAAATTCACTATCCCTGTAACTAAAATAATAGCAATTATAGCTTAAAGAGAGTAATCCATAGAGAACTTTTGAACATGTTAAAGAATAAGGTGCATCACTTTTTGTCAGAATACTGGTGGCATTCTGGATTTCATGTACAAAAACGTGAAGGTCTGGGGATTGCCCCTGTCAACAAGTCGGAAATGACATGGTGTAACTTTGAAACAATGTAACATGTTATAGCACCAAGTACATGTAGCTATGTATTTTTATTACCCATTTTTAAAATAAAATGATTGCCTTAAAATCATACAGTGAAAACTTTGGTTTTTTTAATCCTTTCCAAAATAATAGTTTACTTCTGTTTAAGTGTAATAGTATCATATTTTGGGGGCATTTTTTACCTTAACAGTTGCGTTTAATTTCCAATTATAACCCTATTTATAAAATGCTATTTTGAGACCTATATATAAACCAAATAGATTTGCACTGTACTAAAAAATTACAGTATCATTTAACTTAAAATCTTTGAATTGATCCCCTTATCTTCAAGTGCCAATAATAGAAAAAATTTGGGTCTGTGAAAGATTTAATTGTAATGAGATCGATTTTTTGTTAGATACAACTACTCTAGAGTAACAAAGGCAGCTGCCCTGCTGCATTCTGCAATATGTGTACTGCTTATCTATAAAATGTAGAACTTCATGTCAAGGTAATTAGATCAAACTCCTAAATATCTAAAGAAAATAATAACAGAACAGACTGGTACAGATGTTTTTTTTTCCTACAATTTTATATACAATCTATACTTATTGCGAATTGATCAATATTTTAAAAGGTATAATACATAACTATTTCTTGTACATGTACCTAGAAAAGTGCAATGTACATGTACTAGTAACTCTACATTATGACAAAGTAGATTCCAATCTGCACGCAAAGGATTCTGAGTATCCTATGTCAACCACAATTACCTCTGCCACGCCATAGAATACGCCAATGAGTACAAATACATTACTATTTATGTAAAACCGTATCAAAAGTGTATCATAGTCATACGACAAATGTAGTCCTGCAGTAACTGGGTGTGATGTACATGTATGACAGAGTTTATTTCTGGGAACCACTCATTTTTTTAAATAAACATCAAAGTCATTACTGCATTTAATTATGAAAACTATCAGAATGCTCTTAGCCTAAAATATTTGAACCTGAAGTTATTTTCAATTGATATCTGTGCTTAAAATGTTCTGTTTACCAGTTGTCACTCAAACTCTTACAGTAACAGCAGATTGGGTTTAATTAATGACCACTTGTCCCTAAAAATCCAACATTTAAATAAAAACTGAAATCAATTTTTTTATTTTAAAAGTTATACATGTATAAATAAAACTACAAAGCATAAAATCATACATTACATACAAGATCTGTTTTATCATATAAAATGACATCAAAAACGTAAAAAATGTGTTTGTTACATAAACATTAGTAATGAACATATGACTGATTATATATATAACATGTGCTGTTAAATAGTGATAAAAATATACATTCTTACACAACATGTGCAAAATCTTGTGTAATGTATCTGATTGGATAAAATTAATTCTCTAATTTTGACTTAATATTTCAACCGCTTGACCGGTGTGGAAAAAATATTTATCGTCACTAGTGAATTTGTTGTTCTCAGCATTTGATTGGTTAAAAATAATAACGTCGCAATAAGAACTCATGACGTCATAAACAAAACACCTTCAATTTACCGCGTATTCACGTCATGAACGTAAAATTGGGGTTGGGAGAATTTGTACTTTGTTTCACAAATTTACTACTTTTTAAAATTAGAGAAACAGAATCTTACATTAGTACTCTTGGATTATCGGATTTCTCCAATCTCGATAGTTAAATTATGGAAATGTAAGTCCTCGCCAAGGCCCGGACTTAAAATTCCATAATTTAACTATCTCGATTGGAGAAATCCGATAATCCACTCGTACCAATGTAAGATCCTATATATATTTATGGCAATAATTCCACTATTGACTCTGTAGTATGTGAAACAGGTGGTATATGCTTGGCAGAGCTCCACATTAATTGTATGTACCTGTTTACGAGAATCCCACAGGTTAATTTATATTATCGAATGGATATTGAATATATTTTTTTTAATCCAGCACTTTGTTTAATCTATTTGAAATCAGGCTTGGACAGCTTCAGGTTATAGCAGTAAGAATAATATTAAAATGGTGTTGTAAGGTGTTGATAGTTTTAAAATAAATTAAGAATAAGGTGTCAATTGTATTGATGGAAACGATGTCATAACGAAACAGCAGGATGCAAAATTCTTGCTAATTAACTAAAGCTAAAATGATTATAATTTATTATGCTAAACAATTTTTGCATGGGAAGTTAAAGGTGTCTTGTATAATTTCAAGTTTAACAGACCCTCATTGTAGATTTCAAGATAAATATCCGACTTTAAACTATTTTTGTGTATTAAATGTAAATGTGAAAAAAAAACTAAAAGAAAAGGGTTAAAAAAAAACTTGTATTACTTAGTGTTTGGACATTGTCCTAGACGTTCTTCTCTTTCTATGGGTAGCAGGTCAAATTGGCCCCGTAAAAAACGCCCCCACTTTTTGCAAAATCACCCCCACTTTTCTTGTACATTTTGTTTTATTATTGTACAATAAACTATAAACAAGATTTTATTGCTTTTAATAGATAATAATGATATGTAGAATAAATCTACACTAATTATATTGTAACAATACTGCATCATACTGACAAAAACAAACTACATGATAAATTCTCTAACACATTAATCAGGGAACAATACTGGAACATCAATATTCCAGTGTTGTGTATTATTTTGGAAACAAATTTACAATACTGGAATAAAATTGTGTACCAGTATTGTGATCACCAAGTACAGAAGATTCGAGATTTTACAGTGGGGGTGATTTTGCAAAAAGTGTGGGTGTTCTTGACAGGAGCGATTTTGCAAAAAGGGGTGGGGGTGGGCGTTTCTGATGGGGGCGATTTTACCATGAGGCAATTTGACTTGTATTCTTTCTATGTCTTAAAAGAACTTTACTAATTTAAAATCAAGAAAGTAACTGTAGAGGAGGAGAAGTTTTGACTCTCTAGCAAAACCACGGGCTTATTTAGTTAAAACCACGGGCTTATTTAGCTTAATTTCTGTTATTATATAATGGTCTCTCAAAAAGACAGATTTGGGGTTTTTAATAAATAGCAATCATGTAAAACTTAGCGAACAGTTTAATATGTTTTTTTACCTGCAGGCATGTCAAATATGGAAGATTCTGCTTTTTCAATAAATCACATATATTTATTTCATGGAGGCAGACATTTGTAAACAAACTACCATGGAAATAAAATCTAGGTTAACTTATTTGACCTTTATTTTCGTATAAATCTTAATTTAAAATTACAAAATATTATTAAAACATTTTTTAATGTTTTTATTAAATTTCCCTACAATAAAACTCTATTGACCTTTTTCTCAAATATATGTATTCAAACCCCGGTTTATACGTAAACATTCCTACTGGCCGTGACATTGGTTCTGACATTGGTTTTGTACAGTTGCTGGTATTGACGTCGAGATGTTTCGCCCAACACGACTTGCTCGTGTGCTGTTGCGGCTTCAGAGGAAGGAAAACAATAATCAGAGATTAATTTCTTTCCAAAATGGCAAAATCTACAGTTATTCAAGGTAATCTGATAAAGAAAACCCAGACACAGTCGACGTCAGTCTCGAACACTATGACTGAGTTATGACATAAAATATATGTTATTTTGTTATATGTTAAATTGGGTTTATCTTGGTCTTGCAAGTTTTTTTATCTGTTTTTGATATTCTTGGACATTGTGCAAAAAAGCCATAATTGATACTATAATGCTTATCATTGGCCGTTCATGTGACAATATTTCAATAGGGATATTTATAATATCAGCCTCCATTTTTTTATCAGCATATTCTTTTTCGCAAGTATCGCAAAGATTATTTCATTAATTATTTTTACATTATATTATATAATTATTTTCCTATTCATTTGTAAAAAAAGGTGTAACAAAAAATGGATACAGTAAATTTTTATACATTAAAGGTGTGATTAAACCCTTACAATATAAACAACAGTAGGTGTTAATAAAACGCTAATGTAAAACACCTTTCCTTATAGTGCCCAGAGGAATTAGGATACCTGTTGTCCACGGGATGCAAAATAGTTGGTCCCTTATTTAGCATGTTTTACAGCTTGTTGTGCCATGCCTAACTTTGGTTTCATGTACAGCATGTACATTACAGTGTTTCAGAAATAATAAAGTCCCTTTCACTGCTTTAACAAGCAGCATGTTGCATGTACAATGCATTTTTCATGTACACAATTAGAAGAAATGCCAAAATGGTCATGTTACTGTTCCTATTAATAATTATCTTATCCCTATTACTAGCCTGTCATGCCATTACTCTACAGGTTAATTCTAACAATTGTGACTACTACAAATCAGACTACTTTCTCAGAAACAGATACCACTAGTGAAACAGTCTTCAACACAAATACAGCTCCTCCCAACCACAGAGCAGTTCTAACAGGCAGTCGGTCAGATGGAGCTCAGCATATACTCACATATCATACCTTTTATCCTATTAACCTAACCCATGTACCTGTATTAGCCTTTAGTGTTGCCCTGGTCAATACAGCTGGCTATCCTCGACCCAATACTGCTTCTCATAAAACAGGTCATGAAAGCATCCACTGAATAACACAATAGTATCTTAAGAGTAAAAAATCGATAACCGTGTTGGAAAATATTAACCAAATACTGTAAATTCAGAAATTTTTGCGATGTTTTTATTGTTGCGAATAATGCTATCATTCTTTGATCGCAATTATACCTTCGTTTAACCATTGACAAATTTACTCAACCTATCGTGCATACACAAACCATCTGTAAAGCCCTACCATAGACATTTAATTTGAATATGATAATTAATTGTACACAACATAATTGATTTTTCTTGGATGTAAACAATAACCATTGACCACAAAATACAAACAAATCATCTCAGTCATAATAAAAGACACATGACGAGTGTTTCTGATCTTCAAAAGAGGTAAATCATTTTAGAAAATGAAATGTGTATTCTGTTTGGTGTAGAGCGATTATTTACAAATGACAAACATTTAAAGAAAAACCGACTGAGTAATAATTCGTTGTCATTACTAGTACATTTTTTGCTACCTCAGACCATCGCAAAAATATGAACTCGCATTTTCTGAGGGGTCCCCGAATCGCAATAATTTCAGAATTTACTGTAATTAAAGGGATTTGTATGCATTTAAATTAAGGTTCAGTTTTGGTTTTTGTAGTAAATGTGGAAGAAATGAACGACAACTTTTACAAGTACAGAGACTGCTGCAAACCAGTAGATCTTACAGTTCAGGTGAATATTTGTTTGAAAGAACTTTTTGTAATTTTATGTTGACCTTAATGTACTAGTAAGTGTTGAAACTCCTACATGTATTTAAAGATCAGTATTATACAATTAATTACTGCTTTAGTGGTCAACAGCAGGAAATAATGGACCCCAAGACCTGGACTTGAGGTGACCTGACCGAGGCCTCGGTCAGGTCAGGTCAGGGAGAGTCTAGGTCGAGGTTCCATTATTTCATGCTGTTGACCACTAAGCAGTAATTAATTGTATAATACTGATCTTTAAATAGGAGTTTCAACATAAAATCAATCGTTTTATTATACCGAATAAAATAGTTTCTTTTTTGAGGGTAGGCGGTGGAGCAAATTAAACAGATTCATTTTATGACGTTGTTTCTTTGCACATATTTATTCAACAATAAAAATAACCAACATTTGAACAACAGAAAAACAAGTTCACAGTGTCTGACATCACATCAGGTTGTCCAAAATGTACTTCTCCAAAAGTCAACATATGTCATGTGATAAATATTGACAAGTCAACATTTGTCACATGATATTTGTTGACTTTTGGAGCAGAGTAAGTAGTCATGTATTGGAAAATGAATTGAAATCACATGTTCAAAAATAACCAATAGAAATTGACTATGCTGTAATTAATATTAATGAGGTATAATAAAAAAAATTATGAAGTTTGTTTGCATTTGAATCATTTTAAACAACAGTGTACTTTTTTTTCAATAGAAAATTTGCCGAAATTAATTTTTTTATGTGTCAAAACAAAATTCAAGATTCACGTACAAGTACAATGAACCAAAAAAAATTCTTTTAAGCAAACACTGCTTTAAAAAAAAAAAGAAAATCAGCTCAAATGAAACATTTTACTGCATGTTTAATTCACAGTTTTAGTTTGTTTTCTGTTTAGGTGTAGAACAATCAAGACTACATTGTGTCGAGTCATAATTTTAAGTATTTATTTTACAGCCTTACCACCTTGTACCAAGGTAACTTTACCTGCTCTATCACCAACAATGGAGATGGGCTCGATAAACAGTTGGCAGAAGAAGGAAGGAGACAAGGTTTCAGAAGGAGACTTGTTAGCCGAGATTGAAACGGATAAGGCCACGATGGGGTTTGAATCCTCTGAGGAGGGTTATCTTGCCAGAATTTTCTACCCTGCTGGTTCAAAAGATGTCCCCATTGGAAAAGTAAGATATAAAGAACTCAAGTGAAAAGTGGTGTTGTGCATTTTTGACAATTCCACTAGAGGTTTGTGGTATTACTGATATACATGTACCAGTGCATTGCAATTCAGGTCATTGGCTATACAGTATATCACTCTCCGGCACAGAGAACATAACTGGTTCCCAGATATAACCTCTGCCACACTTCATCCTCCATTTACGGTGGGACTACATTTGTTGTCTGCTTGTAAAGAAAAAAAGATGTTTGTAAAACACTACACGCGACCTTTAATATTTTTATATTGTCTATTTATACACTTTTGGTACAGTTTTACATGGCAACTATTGCATTTGTACACAAACTGTATCCTTCCTCCATGAGAGATATTTCTCACAATATCAACTAATGGTATTACAGAGGTGATTTTGGTTGATGTAGGATACCCAGAATCCTTTGCATGGAGATTGACAGTATATAGGCATGGTCTCTGATTTTACACCCCCCCCCCCCCCCCCCCCCCGCGCTTGAAAAGCAGGGTGTATATAGTGATGGGGGTGTCCATCTGTACGTTCGTTACGCTTTCTCTTATTTGCAACTCCTCCTACACCACTGAATGGAATTTGATGAAACTTACATAGAATTCTTGTCACATCGTGCCATTATTGTGCAGGAGATATTTAGCATTTTGATCGGAATAATATTTGGGGTTTCCTATAAAAAAACATGGACTTTGTCATTGACCTAAGGGATACCAATCTCTTATGTGCAACTCCTCCTACACCACTGAATGGGATTTGAAACTTAACCTGCATCTTTGTCACATAGCACCATTGTGCACCTGATATTTAACATTTTAATCGGAATAATACTTGTTTGTTTGTTTGAATGGTGTTTTAACGCCACTTTCAGCAATTTTTCAGCTATTTCATGGCGTCCAGTTTTTATTGGGGGAGGAAGCCGGAGTACCCGGAGAGAACCCCCGACCTGCGGTAGGAAAACTGGCAATCCTTGTCAATTAAGATTGGAGTCGAGTACACCCTGCCTGCAGTGAGAATCGAACCCGCAATCTCAGTGTTGACAGACCACGTGATCAATAGTAGACGAACTACCTTGACCACTCCGCCACCGAGGCCCCCGAATAATATTTGGGGTTTCCTATAGAAAAACATGGACTTTGTCATTGACTTCAGGGGTACCCATCTCTTATGTGCAACTCCTCCTACACCACTGAATGGAATTTGATGAAACTTACATAGAATTCTTGTCACATCGTGCCATTATTGTGCAGGAGATATTTAGCATTTTCATCGGAATAATATTTGGGGTTTCCTATAAAAAAACATGGACTTTGTCATTGACCTAAGGGATACCAATCTCTTATGTGCAACTCCTCCTACACCACTGAATGGGATTTGAAACTTAACCGGCATCTTTGTCACATAGCGCCATTGTGCACCTGATATTTAACATTTTAATCGGAATGATATTTGGGTTTTCACACAGAAAAAAATGGACATTGCTATTCTTTGAGGTGGGGGAGGGATGGGGGTTCCCATGTTTTATCTGCAACTCTTCCTACACTAGATTAAGTTTCAAGTTCATAAGTAAGAACACATGCATTTTTGAAGAAATCATGAAGCGGGGGTATCAATGGTGAGCATTGCTCACAGTTTTTTTTACTCTAGTTTCAAATATCTAGAAATGTATCTGATTAGATAAAAGCCATCCAGAAAACTATGTTGCTAAAATCAAACTGTTTTTTATTCTACTTTCTTTTAATGAATTTTATGCAACAACAATGAGTAAACATTGTACTCGGCTTTAGCTTTTAATTTTGTTGAAATTTCTTTTTATTTCTTGCCTTCAACTAAACAAAAAATTTGTTGTATTAAATAATATCAATTAAGAAAACAAACCTGAATGAAAATTCATACTAATGGATTAGATCTGTGATGAAATTGATAGCAAGGACATTCGACTGAAGACAGTAAATTTAAAGTAGTCTCACTTGGCATTTCCGTACATTGCAGAAGAAGAACAATTAATTACAGTCTTCCCGAAATGTGCCGGACCCGAACAGCGAAAAAATTTACAACAGAAATGTTAAATTGGTCCGGCAGTATTTGTATTTAGGTCCGATAAGCAAAGAACTAATTTCGCGAAGACTGTAATTATCGTGCAACATTAGAGAAAATTTCGAAGCAAGTTTTCAAGTATAAAATAGTTGGCCATTTCATCTATAGATTGCTGTTCATTTGATGCTGATGGCACACATGTAGGAGGGTGTGTGATAAGAAACCCAGTTCTGCAACAGTAAACCTCCCTATCTTCGTTTATTTAAGTTGGAATCTAGCACATACAGTGCAAGCATTATGTTTTTTTTTTTAAATCTCCCCGTTCCTCTCAAAAACTAAGTACTTTCGTGATGGTTCGTAACTAATTCCATGACAGCATGTCTGAACCACAGGTAACTAAATAAATAAATAAATTTGTTCATTTAAGTTATACAGTTGACGGTATTCTAATATATGTATGTTATAATCTTCAGCACGAGCTTTTCAAGGTTGTGTTTATCGTATGTATACAACTCATAACAGACTGTGGACAGGGTGATCTGCCAAAGGTCAATGATATCACTGGTCACCAGTGCTTAATGCCATATAACTAAACATCAATTCAGACGCAATGATATAGCTGAAATTGACCCTATACAAGCATATGTATTCAGTGTCTTCATCTTATAACATTAGCCCGGGTTACTGTTATCATCTACATGTACTTGAACATTTGGGCTGCACTCAATCCCCATTTGGGTGTGATAATAATAGTATTTTCAATGAAACTTAATAATGTAGCTACAAATTGCTCAAAACGTAATTAGCTAATATCAGCTACATGTATATTTGTTTTCTTTTTAAGTACATCTACAATTCAGCAGTAAAACAAACACTTGTATTCCCGTAGCATTATACATGTATTTAAAGAAAGAAAATATATAAATATTGTTCCGTGAATGAGAGTCTCACTTTAAAAATATTTGAATAGTTACATTACAGTTCAGTAGTTTACACAATAGTTAATTGTCATACAAAAGATGGTGACATGTTCCCAGATGACTTGTCACGCTGTCTAAATCAACCATTGTCTCCTGTATAGATAGGACTCTCATCACAAAAGTTCATGTCAGACAGTGGCATCCTATCATTGGTCTTTCAGTCTGGTCGTAGTAAACGTTTGTTTATGCTGTTAATTATGGGCTGGTACATTTTGACACATTCTGGGTATTAATGCAGAACATAATACTTTGCTGCATTTTTCATGGCTTCTTTCAACCATGTTTTGCCTTTAAGGCCACCACCGTGATATTGGAATGGAAGGTTGTCTAGCCAAAACAATTCCGGAAACAATGTAGAAATTTCTTTGCAGGCAAAGTTTCCTGGGCCCCTGAAGTTTGTCCTTAATGACGAATTATGACTTATTTAATTTGATGCTCAGACTTTATACCATAGTGAAAATCCTCAGTGTGTTGGTGCTGGATCATCATCTTCGGCATATGTTCCGTTGTTTCCTTTGTTTGTTACTGTGCCTGCAGCAACTATTACTGTTTTTCGATCGACGGATGACTGTACACCTTTCATTGCTATTTTCATAGCTGTTACATTTTTATTGATAACGTCCTCTGCAGATTTAGGTTGTAGTGTACCATCTCCTTATAGAAGCAATGGATTTTCCTGGCAATGGTGTCTAACCTAGACATAAGTGTGTCATTTTCAGCTGATGGTTGTGGTGTAGGCTCTGTTGCACTGCTGTAAGTTGCCGTTGGATTGGCTTGGTCTTGAGGTGCAGTTGTTTCCTTAGCAACCCTACATTTCTGCACAGTTGCACTGCTGTCTGTTGCCATGAGATTGGCTTGTTCAGCAAGAGGTGCAGGTGTTGCCTCAGCAACCTTAACTTGCTCTGTTGCACTGCTGTTAGATGTGTTTTTTCTTGAGGCGTGTCAGAAGCAGCGACTGTTCTAGCCAAAACTTACATTCCTGTAAAATAAATATTAATATTAAACCTTTTTCAGTCGACATTATTGAAATATTTGTGTTTTTCGTTATAAAGTTTTTATAATACTTTCAATGTTGTTTGATGGAATTCATTATTTGCAATTGTAAGAAATAATAATATACAACAGTCTTGCGCTGAATAACAAGATTTTTAAGTGTAATTATCTTTTTCAGCTTTTATGTATTATTGTTCAAAATGAAGATGACGTAGCAGCTTTCAAAGATTATAAACCTACTCCAGAAGACGATCATTTCCCAGGGCAAGATACACATGCTTCAGAGGCACCTCCTCCACCCAAACCAGCAGCAGTGAAGGCAGCCCCACCACCACCACCGACACCAAAAGCCGCAGCAAAAGCACCGGCAAAAGCCCCAGCCCCTACTACTCCAACTGCAACGCCAGCTCCTCAGTCTGATAGGGTGAAAGCTACACCATTTGCCAAGACTCTAGCTGCAGATAAGGGTATAGATCTAACTGTAAGTAAAAGTGTATCAAGTACAGCTCGAACTTGGATTGATCAAACACCATGGATTTGTTGAACTTGTTTATGTAGCATCATTTTTCCCTGTATATCTGAAGTGCTTTTTTGTACAATGAAATCTTGTTTCTGGAACACCAATTTCTAACAAAATTGCAACTCACGTGAAAATACATATCATATGAAATGTATATAAATATCAGTAAAACAAATCTAAATGATAAGTGTCCAGGTACAAAGAACGTCAATAATTAAGGCCATATCAAATTAGTGATAGGTAGATCAGTACATTAAATAAACAGTTATTGTTATGGCGTGATAAGTGTTTACAGGTACATGTACTCTGCAGCTAATATAACCTCATCACAAGTCAAGGTTTCTGTGTCCACACATAAAAATGAAACCCTGCCATATTTCATTCCCAATCTGAACGATTTCATACATCATTACTAGAAAATATAAACTCATCCCATAGCTGGAAAAAAACCAGTGTTTGTTATGTAGAATACATAGAATTTATTGGAATGTATACCCTCAAACTAATTTGTTAACAAAGAAAGTTTTTAATTTGATACATTGATACATGCAGGTATAATGTAGCGAAGTGACTTGCATGCTGGGATTTTCCTAAATAAATTTGTCAGAATTTCATGGACACATGTGGACGAATTGGTTTTTGCTTATTCCACGTGCACCATCTCACCATAGTATATGGGACCCTGAATAAATTATAAATTATTGCCATTTTTGTGCAAGGTTAAGCAATAATTTTAAGCTATGACATGGATGTCATTCAAATATTTTTATAGATACATTCAGTGTTCAATCTAGAACGCGCCATTGTGCCATTCCCGCATTTTTTGTTGAATTGACACGCTTAAAAAACTTCCTGGGTCATCACTGGCGCAACATAATTTTTCATTGCTTAGAGAAATTCCCCCATAGTCAACATCTTTGAGAAAGTCCCTTTAAAATATACCGGAAATTTAACTGTATTCTCGGTCCTAAGTATGCTTTTTATCCAATTACAATTTAGCAAGTGTCTAAATCACATAGACAATATATTATCGATTTTTTTTATAATGTGTTGTTCATGCTTCAAGATGAAGCGTACTTCTTCATATTTTACTCCCATTGGAGGTAAACGTGCACTTTTTGTCCGGTTGTCATGTCTCTATATTGGTTTTATTGACCCCTAGCTATAAATTCTGGCCCCCTATGGTAAGTTATTAGGGCCATCATGACCCCCTTAGGCCAAATTCTAGATTGAACACTGTACATTGGTGTTTTTCTGGAAAAGATTTGATATATCTCCAAAACATTACTAGACTGAGACGGATCTTAAGATATTTTGAATAAAGTCTAGGAAAACACCAATCGTGTAATTTTACCCCAGTAAAACTGCTATCATTCAACAGCAAAATATGTATAATTTTTAGTCAGGTTTAAAAGTCTAATATTTTTTCTACATGTTACAACAGCAAATAACAGGGACGGGACCAGATGGTCAGATAAGAGCCGAAGACATAATGAGCTTCCAACCATCAGCAGTGCCAGCAGTTGGAGCACCAGTGTCGACAGCCGCACCAGTGGGAGCTTACGAAGATATACCACTGACCAATATGAGGAAGACGATAGCCAAGAGACTGGTGCAGTCCAAACAAACTATTCCACACTATTATTTAACTATAGATCTCAATGTAGATAAGGTTTTAAGGTAGTTATAGTCTTAGGACAGTAGAATTTAAAAATGGCTGTAAAAGACCTTTTTAAATAAACAGTAAAACCTGCTTAAATGGACAGTTTCTAATTGACAGTAAAAACTGCTTTGAGAAACCATTTTCTCTAATTTTGACGCAAAATTTCAACCGCTTGACCGATGTGGAAAATATAGTTCTCGTCACTAGTGAATTTGTTGTTCTCAGCAGTTGATTGGTTTAAAATAATAACGTCATAATAAGAACTCATGACTTCATAAACAAAACACCTTCCTTTTACCGCGTATTCAAGTCATGAACGTAAAATTGAGGTTGGGAGAATTTGTACTTCACTTCGCAAATTTACTACTTTTTAAAATTTGAGAAATAGAATCTTACATTAGTACTCTTGGATTATCTGATTTCTCCAACCTCGATAGTTAAATTATGGAAATTTAAGTAAAATCTGTTTTGAGAGACTGTTTAATGAAGAGGCGAGCACAGTAATGAACTTAAACAGTCTCCCGAAACTTTGTGGTCACTGGAGACAAGTTAATAGATTGATTGAATGGTTAGTAACCTCCAGCAAGTAGGTCAGCTGTATCAATTGTATTGTGATATTCTGTAAAATTATTGTTACCATCATGATTGCCAAGAAGTCATGGTAGTAAGTTAGATCTAGTTTTTGATCACCTGCCTGTCTACTAGTACACCCTGATTGTGAGGTTTAGCTTTGATTCTGGAAGTTGAGCTCAACTGCAACTTTTTTATCTGACAGTTTTGTAAGATTTCCTGTCAAATGTGATTTTATTGGGTATTTCTAGCAAGGGGACCTTGTAGGCCATGTCAGATGGTTGAGTTAGTCATCTACTATTAATCACATGTGTGTCAGCAATGAGTAGAGGATTCGAGCATTACTGCAAAATGGTGTCCTTGACTCCAACCTTAATGTACAAGGATTGCCAATTTTCTTGCTGAATGTCAGTAGTTTTCATGCGGTAGTCAAATGAACAAAAAATAAACTCAGCACAGCAGTATTGTACAGTATAGTCTAATATCTATTGACACTGTCTGGTCTTGTACAGTACAGTATATCCATTGACACTGTCTGGTCTTGTACAGTACAGTATATCCGTTGTCACTGTCTGGTCTTGTTAAATGCTTATACTGACCATGTTTTAACTATCTCTTCCTGTGTTAAAGGAAAGTTTGTCAGATATATTTATTTCTTTTTCAGATTACGGAAAGAATTAAATGAGATTTTATCAAAAGAAAATGTTAAATTATCTGTCAATGATTTTATAATAAAAGCCTCCGCATTATCCTGTAAAAAGGTTCCTGAAGCCAACTCCTCTTGGATGGAGAACTCCATACGACAGTAAGTATTGGCAAGTTAGATGGTCTAGTAATCTGAAGGTGTTTCCCTCTATAGTGGTAATTATTGTAGGTCATATATGGTTATAAACATGGACATGTGTGTTAATATACAGTTACACATATATATATGATTGTGTTCCTTTACGTTGACACAAATTGTATGGAATATTTGTAATTTTATATTTTACCATGGCAAAGAAACAAATATTAGATTAACATTTTTACATGTTAGCAATAAGTTTTTTTTATTAATTTTAAATTTAATATTTGTTTAATTAAGGGAGGTCACATAATCACCCGATCAGTCAACATAACTTTTACACTGATAATTCAAACACGATAAATGCCTGCTCTTGCGTTATACTGCTTGATGGTGTCAATTTAGGATTTTCTTTTTAAAATAAATTAAACAAAATATCATGTCTGGTGAGGGTATTTGTGAAAAATACCACTCCCAGACATGATTTATCTGTTTAATTACACAGAATATCGTGGTTTTAAAGGACAGTGATGCTAGACCACTTGTGTGCTGTTTATTGACTCTTTTCTATCAGAATTTGTCCAGTTTTCAACATCAATTACTCATGTTACTTTTACTTTGAGGGAAAAGTCAAAAATTCAAATTAATTTTTATAGGATTGTTATATGCGATGGTAATTTTTTAGCAAATGCCACAGTACAGAGGGTAATTATTGCCAAAATGACAAAATCTATGCAAATTTCCCTCTAAGTGGTATAAATGAGGAAATGTGTGAAAAATACACTGTCATTTGGCCAATCAAAAACCAGCATTTTAATATGAGGTGTAATTATGAAAAATATTCTATTTCTAGCATTATTGTCAATCTGTTTTTAAATATAATATTGTATTGTATTGCAGTGGTCGACTTAACCGCTGGCCCGTGGCCAGTAATATTTTAACCGGGCCAGTCGGTTTTGAAAGCACAACAGCCCGACGGGCCAGTTTATGTTGTGGGGCCAGTTGGGCCTTTAAAATTTATTTTTGTCGAACATTACTGCAGGGCTCACCACACTGGGCGAAGTGGGCGACAAAGTCGCCCCACTAGGACCTGAAGTCGCCCTAAGGCGCCTCAAAAGCGAAGTCGAAGTCGCCCTGTCATTTCCCTTAAGTCGCCCGATGGTTCGCATAAGATACTTGTAAATCTGGTCCAAATACTTCACTCTGACTACCAATTTATCAGTGAATGTGTAATTCCAATAAAAAACGGCAAACAATATGCGTATTTAACATATTTTCAAACGATTTACGTCTTTCAAATGTATTACGCGCCATTTGTTTATTTACCGGATGTGACTAATTACCGGAAGTGAACTACGAAGAAAAGTAATGTACAACGGCCCATAATTAAAAATCGTAATATTTTTGATAAACAAACACTTTTAATTGGTTTCAAACTTCAGTTCTTTCAAAGAGAATGTACTTTAACAATTTTCTTTGATAAGTATTTGAGCTTTACTTGAAAGAATAAAGATGTATAGTAATTATTGACATCATGATAAGTTCTGTAGATGGGTGTCCCTGTGAAGCAATTTGGATCAGTACAACTTTGATAAATGATAAAGGTTATGTGCTGTTTGATATTGCATACCATGAATAATAATGAAAAAGAAAGAAAAAACTGAATCTAAGTGTGTTATGGTTTTAAAACACAAGAGAAATAATCCTGGAAATTGATGTAAATAATGAAAAATGTATGTAACTACTGCGAAATTACTTATTTGTACGGTCCCCCTGACTTCTCCCTAGTGTCTCCTGAAGTCTCCCTATCAGGGCCTGACTTCTCCCTGTTTTGCTGCCAGGGAGAAGTCACTTCTCCCTACTTTTTTAGAGTGTGGTGACCCCTGTTACTATTACAATTTTTCTGAGGGAAAACCCCATCATGATCCCCTTTCAGTAAGATCCTCTCAATCTTCTCGGACCTCTCAGAAAGTTGGGCCAGAGAAGTTCTGGAGGGGCCAGTAAATTGTCAAGTTAGCTGGCCCTGTGGGCTTACAGGTCATGGTTTCTTAAGTCTACCCCTGGTATTGCATGCCAATTTTCGTTAAAAAAAGTTTTCTATGATAAATTATTTCATGGATCTACCATTATTTTCTAAACTCATTACCAAAAATTTCATTTCATTGACTGCTGAAATTTGTTTTTTGTCTGCCCACTTGAAATCATAAAAATAAAAATCCCATGAATGATGATGAAACCACAGTAGGTTGGTTGTGTGTTTATTTTTTAACTTCTTAGCACCTTTCCATTTAAGGGTCTGTGTGTGGTTAAGCTAGTTCATCATCTACTATTGATCACATATCTCTCATCATTGAGATTGTAGGTTTGAGTCCGATTGTGAGCAGATTGTGCTAGACTCCAATCTTAATGTACAAGAATTATCAGATGACCCACAGGTCAAGTTTTTCTTCGGTAATCCGGCTTCCTCACCTAACAATAAAAACTGGACAGCACTTTAAAAACCTCGCTTCTCTTGCTTGTTACTTTATAACTGTTATTAAATCTGGGTTTTTTTTAAACATTGATTAAATTGAATGATTTTATAGTTCACATATACATCTCAAGCATGATTTGTTTGTATGTCTTGCATATATCTTTTTTTTCTGTATATGGGGGTCTGAAATAACTCGCACTCTTCCTTGGGTATAGATTTAACAAAATGGCCCAAAATTATTTTAAAAAGATTTTCTACGGTTACTAAAAATATAATTTGATTATTTTTTTCTTATCAGGTATAATATAGTTGATATTAATGTAGCCGTTGCAACCCCAGCTGGATTAATCACACCAATAGTAGCTAGAGCTGATATTAAGGTAGTTGGTGCTTATTTATATAAATCATACTAGTAAGTTTTCTTGTTAAGCTTGCTGTGAAAACTTATCGTTCTATTTTTAAACACCTGCCGAAGACGTGTCGTATTATGGGAATACCCATGGCAGGCAGGCCGCATACACAGCGACTTCAGCTCTCTAACTGGAACAGTTGTTGTCCGACCTTCATGAAACTTGGGGACAAAATATCTCAGCCATGTTCGTAAACCAGCCAATAACTTCAGCTACTTTAAGAGTTATGCCCCTTTATTAATACAAAAATAGAAAATTCCCCTTGTCCGCTCTGTAGGATCTTCATGAAACTTAGAGAAAATGTTTATGGGCATAATATCTCTTCCAAGTTCGAAAATCAGCAAAATTAGTTCAGCCACTTGAGCGTAATTGGCCTTTATTTATGGGCATAATATCTCTTTCAAGTTCGAAAACCAGCCAAATTAGTTCAGCCACTTGAGCGTAACGGGCCTTTATTTATACGAAAAATGGCAAGTTCACATTGTCTGCTCTTTAACTCCAAAAGACGTTGTTGGATCTTCATGAAACTCTGAGAAAATGTTTATGGGCATAATATCTCAGCCAAGTTCGAAAACCAGCCAAATTAGTTCAGCCACTTCTCCGTAATAGCCCTTTATTTATAAAAAAAAATGGCAAGTTCAACCTGTCTGCTCTTTAACTCCAAAAGATGTTGTTGGATCTTCTTAAAACTTGGAGGAAATGTTTATGGTCATAATATCTCTGCCAAGTTCAAAACCAGCCAAATTACTTCAGTGTAATGACTCTTTATTTATAAAAAAAATGGCAAATTTGCCTTGTCTGCTCTATAACTCTAACAGATGTTGTCTGATCTGCAAGAAACATGGAGAAATATGTTTACGGCCATAATATCTAGACCAAGATTGATAACCAGCCTAATTATGGCCCTTTATTTTTTGTGCAAAAAATGGCAAATTTTCGACGGGCGTATCTTATTGCATTTTGGCACTTGTTTATGTTTGTTTATGTGGCCTATATTTGTGATTAGGGCTGTTCCAGAATATGCTATCTCTCACTTCAGGATGACACTTTTTTTTAGACAACACAACCTATAGAATTTAAAATAAAATTTAACCCCCCCCCCTATATTTTTAAATTAAGTTGTATTAAAAAGGACCCAGAGAATTGTAAAGTTCCAGTTAGCAGTAACAACTCCCACCACCACAACCACCATAAACACATTAAAAAAGCAGTTTGTATTTACTATTGAGCTATTGCGGGTTTGATTCTCACTGCAGGCAGGGTGTACTCGACTCCAATCTTAATTGACAAGGATTGCCAGTTTTCCTACCACAGGGGGGGGGGGGGGGGGGGGGGGTTCTCCGGGTACTCCGACTTCCTCCCCAATCAAAACTGGACACGATGATATAGCTGAAAAATTGCTGAAAGTGGCGTTAAACACCATCAAACAAACAAACAACTATTGAGCTAGCCTTTAGAAATAATCAAACCTAGAACTGAATACTGTTAGTCATCGTTATGTGTTCATTTTAGAGTTTGGCACCTTTGCGTTTATATATTATTATTTTCTGGTTTGAGTGGTCTCCCTTTCCACGGTTACATTTAGATTTTTAGGAAAAACAAACTTAACAATTCAATGAACTTAATGCAAATAATATATGTTATATAAAAATCTATCTATTTTTGCGTAAACTTTTTGGTTTTTATGACAGTTATCACAAAACCGCAAATTAGAATACTGAAAAATAGATCATTGAATAATTTAATAGTTTTGTTTCGTTTTATTTTCCACATGTTAAGGATGATCGCTGGTCAATTTTTGAGAGATTTGTCAGATTTTCAGAATCCTCTAGATTTTACCATTAAAATAGGGATAATTTTTTTGCCCAGCAACCCCCTATTTTCTTTTTATAATAGGGTTTATTGGGTCAGTTAAAGCTAATTTACAAAGTTTTATAAATTTCTTATTTTTTCATAGGTTTTTACACTAAAACATGTCCAATGCTAAACCTATGAAAAAGTCAGAGAAAGCTTTTTCCCGCCAAATTTTGGATGCTTATTATCTCGAAAAAGAGTTCAGCAACCTATGAATTTGTTAAGCTTATTTTGTACCTTTAACTATGGTCTATTTATCAAATATATAAATTTAGATACCTTGTTATTTTCAACATGACCAGCGAACATCCTTAAGTTTGTTTTTCGTAAAAATCATTGAAAGGCAGACTACTCAACCGGAAACTGATAATATCTAAACCTGAAAGGAAAACGAACACAAATAATAATATAAAACATATCATGATGGAATTCCTGATAGAAATAAAACAAAGATAATACCCTCCATCATATTTTCCTTTATATTCATCATACGGACGACCATAATTCAATTCTTGGTTTGGTGGACCACATCAGTAAATAAGTTTCATTCATATAATAAAACATATAAATTGCTGTCCTGGACGGGGGGATAGTATTTTCTGGAACAGCCCTTAGGTGTTCTGTATAATAAATATATTCTGAAGATGGCTACCCCTATAAAAGTTGGGTGGATGGGTTATCTGGCACTTTATGCTAAAAAATATGGGAGTCGGTTGTTAACAATATCACTACGAGACGCTCTGTGCCCAATAGGGATGTGATTCACACCAGTGACAAGGCATGTTACAAACAGTTCAACCAACACATTTACCTAACATGTTAATAGGACAGAAATACTAATTCTGTCAGGTTTTCATTGATAAGAGAACATTTGTCTTCAATTACTGTTAATGGAGCCTCCGTGGCCATATTGGTTAAGGTAGTTAGTCATCCACTTTCGATCACAGAGCCGCGGTGGCCGAGTGGTTAATTAGTTAGTCATCTATTATAACTTACGATCAAAAATCCATTGTAAAATTATCTCCATTGTTAGGCAATACAAACAATCTTTTAATTTAAATATTTCACTCATTTTATTATTTGCTCCAATTCGATTAATGCAGTCAATATTGCCCTGTATACATGTATGTATGGATAGATCATGCCAGATGATGGAATTGCTATAAATTTTTGTAACTTTTCAGGGTTTGTCCCAAATAAGTCGGGATGTTCTGTCATTGGCAGCAAAGGCAAAAGAAGGAAAACTACAGCCTCATGAATTTCAGGTAAACAGATAGTAGCTAGTGCATAAAAGATACATTCTTTAAGCAAACAATAATTTGACTTTTCATACAACCGTGCATGGAAATTTTGGAAAGCACTGTGGTGTCGTGTTTTAAAAAGGGTCCAATTTTGCATGTCACATCGTACATTTCGTGCATCACATGCATTTTTGTGTGTGTGTGTGTTATCTCTAACAGTGGGAAACTTTGTTGAATTTAATACATGTAATAAATGAGATAGTATTAATATTTTTCTTAATTTGTTTGTGTTCAATTATTGGAACATAACAGATATACATACAAAGCTACTATTAACTTTGGAACTTATAACAAATAAACAACAAGAAAACTGTTGATGGAAAGCATCAGTTCGCCGCCGATTTTTTTACGGGATGCATTTTAAAGCATGTTTATACCTATGTTACAGAGGTTATTTTTTATGTTCTTTGCAATTATGTTGTAATGCGTCAAAGCTTTAAGTTAATATTTTGTTCAAATTATACATTAACAGCATATACTTTAGACCCAATAGTGTGTTTTGCTTAGAGGCTGTATTATAATCAAACATTTCGAACCTTGAATATGTGTTTTTGATCTGTTTGCATTTGCTTAAATGCAAATTACATATCATGACGACAATATGGCAATTATTAGAGAAAATAATCTCAATTTTTAGATTCGATTAAAAAATTGTACGTGTAGAGGACCAGAAGAATAAATAATCACAGTCAAGTTGTTTTTATATAATATAAAAGCTTGTGGGGGAACTTACCGAAATTAAATGTTAATTCCAATTACAGTATCCACTTAAAAAAGAATGAAATCATTCAAAATTAAGCTTAATTTGTCTAATTTTATAAATAATTTTGTATAAAAAGTGAAGAGATAAGAAATAAGTTATTATTAATTATTTATGAATGAATCTAACGGTAACTGGCAATTTGGTCTACCGAGCGCCAATGTTTACACCTGTACAGGTAAACCTTACACGAGCTATTAATTAACGGAAGGTATTGTCCACAGCCCTAATCTGTTGAATAAACAATACAACAAGAAATAGTGACATGTGTCAATGTTTTGGATAGCACTGCGGCAAAAAAATTAAGCACCACGGTACCGCGGTGATTAAAGGACCTGGGGAGAACACTGAACCGTGTGATAATTAGAGAATGAATTGCATGAATGTTATATTTTTACAAAATTTTTTTGTCATTAATTTACATTTTTTTTTAGGTTTATCTCCCTTATTTAACAGCATGTATGAGTGCTGTTGTGTGCTTTAACTTTTGCCCTCTGTGTGCACACACCCACAGTATAATTAGCAAAATCCATCTGTAGTGTAAAAATACTGAAATTTTGAGCATTGATTTTTAAACCCCCCACAAACTTGTTTGGGGGATATATAGGAATCACCCTGTCTGTCTGTCTGTCTGTCCACATCCCTTGTAAGCGCTTCTCCTCCTAAACCACTTCACAGATTTTTATGAAACTTTACATGAATGATGTACATCATATGTAGATGTGCATGAAGAATTTTCGTCGCGGTCAGATATTAATCAGGGGCGATAATTGGACTTTTTAATTATAGTATTCAGTGGGAGACCTCGTAATCGCAACTCCTCCTCAACCCCTTGATGAAATTTAATGAAACATAACATAATGGAAGTACATTATATGTAGATGTGCATGAAAGATTTTTATTGACCTCGGATATCATTAAGGGGAGATAATTGGACTTGAAAGCTAAGCAGGGGTATCGCTTTGTGAGCCTGCTCACAGTCCACACTTGTTATGTTATTTTTTGCTATTAGAGGTTTTATTGATCATTCATGGTTTTTTTTTATTTCAGGGAGGAACTTTTACCATATCTAATTTAGGAATGTTTGGTATCAAGTCATTTTCAGCCGTCATCAATCCCCCACAGGTAATTAATCTTGAGCAGGTTACCAATTCCCCATTGGTTTGTATTTCAAGGCACAGAAAACTGCTTTGTTTTGTGAGCATTTCTGCAATATTGTTTACTTCAGAACAAATTGTCCTTAAGGAAGGAAGGGTTAGCATGAATAATCCAAATATTTGTTTATACAAAGAGTATTCCATTCAACTCCAATACAACTATTCTCATTCTGGACAGAGGGATTGCCAGATTTCCTAATGCAGGGCAGGGTTTTCGCTGGTACTTCAGCTTCTGCCCGCACTAAAAACTGGATGCCACAATATAGCTGAAAAATTGCTGAAAATTGCATTTAACCTTAATCAAACAAACACCAATTTTGAAACCAAGGAATATATAATTTGACTTGTATTATCTCTTTCACTAACATCCTAATTATTTTGGTCCCTCTAAATGAAAGTCTGGAAACTTAATTTTAAAAAAAGATCTTCATTTACTAACGAAATTGACTGAATTTTTTTTAGTAAGATATTGCTTTGTGCTTCCAATACAGACTTTCTGTACAAGTTTGTCCAATGCTAAATATAGTTTTTAAAGTGGCACAATCTTTTACTAGAAGTCATCATGCATGGAACAGAGAAAAACATGTGTGTGAATGTCATTTATTTGTCTTTTGAAAACAGTTAAAAAGTATTTTAGGTAACAAGTAAACCTAAAATTGGTTCTCTTTGTTATTTCTAGGCATGCATTTTAGCAGTGGGTGGAGCAGAGAAACGATTGGTGGTGGATGAAGAAAGTGATAAAGGGTAAGTTGTGGAATCTAAGGATCAAGTAGTCCTGTGTAGATCTCTAAAGCCATATAAATAGGACCTCGCTGGCTTTGTGGTTAAGATAGCTAGTAATCTTGTATTGATCTCGTGCCTGTCAACGCTAAGAATGCTTGTTAGAATCTCATTTGAAAGCAGTGTGTGCTGTAATCCAATTTTAATTGACAAGGACTGCTATTGGTTCTACCGAAGGTCTGGAGTTTTCACTCATAGTTTGACTTCCTCCGCCCCAAAAAAACTGGATGCCACAGTATAGCTTAAAAATTGCTGAAAGTTGCATTTAACCATATTCAAACAAACAAAAGCCCTTTAACTCAGAGATTGAAAACTTTACTGTGTAAGTTATAACCATGGTAATTAAGGAGTCGGGGTTGTATATCTCACAGGTTTGTATGTACCTCTGGTGTCTGAGATCACATTAATCAAGCAGGGCTGTAAGATCAATATATTTCTTGTACAGTCCTCAGGTTGCTGATTGAAAGGCTTCAATTTCTGGCTGTCCATTGTAATGCTTAAGCTACACCATGTTCTACCCTTATTGACCTATCAGTTCTACAGTTAGGAATACCTCTTATTATTGATTTCATTTTTTGAAAATGCTGCCCCCCCCCCCCCCCCCCCCCTTTCGATGCAATAGGGATGTTAAATGCATCGTGTTCATCTGTGTATTGCTGTTTTGTAACATTGTGACCACTGCATTTACTTAACATCTTGACAGCAAGATGATATGGACCCATCTCATGTTTGTAGAGTAAGATGGGATAATACCACACATAAAGATCAAAGGAAAATATAGCATTAAAATTTATTTATTGTTTGATAACTTGTTCTCATCTTGACTTTGGCTGACATAACACACCAATAAATGGGGCTGCACGGTTCGTGTGTCTTGGACATGTTCCCGATGTTCTGGTTGTTAACAGTATGATTTATTACTTCATGGATTATTTATAAATGTTAGCATATTATTTATGATTTTCATAGCCTCAGTTTAACAAAATATACTTTCCAACTTGAGCACAAAATACCAATATATAAAATTAAAGCACACAAAGTAACATGTATTATTTTCATTGTAGATACAGCACCGCCAATATGATGTCAGTAACACTAAGTTGCGACCATAGAGTAGTAGATGGAGCTGTAGGTGCCCAGTGGTTAGCAGAGTTTAGAAAATTTATGGAACGACCAGAAACTATGCTGTTATAAACATTGTTTTATTAGACAAAATGACAGGGCAGGGTGCTACCAGCAAGTGTTAATCAATATTTCATGTAATCACTTCTCTGCCATTTCTATTGCTTTTTTATTCAAAATGGATAAAAAGAAAGAAAATGTTCTTACCATTTTATATACTGGTAAAAGTTGGTTCCACTAAAAGTTATATGAATTGTTTGGACCGAGGTTAAAATATAGACCAACTTTTCAAGGTACTTTTTTCATGATTTGCTTTAACATATTAGCTTATTACCATTGAAAACCCTGAACAAAATTGTTTAAAAGTATGTACATCCTGAATATAGCTGAAATATTTCTTGCTGGACATTTAACACCTAAACGTTTGTGCTAGTGGCTATTGAAGATCGTAAACTTTTAATGGAACAGCTCTTTAAAATGGGAGAGCATACATCTACAATAAGTGCTATCTACTTGTTATACAGATCTGGGTGTTTAAGATTGGTTACAATTAAAAAGAAGTTTAAGAAATTTTCCTGTTTAAGGGAGATAATCTTGCTGCATTACACACATGTTGGTTACGAAAGTTTAAAATGTAATTTTTTTTATTTTTTGTTGTAAGTTTTTAAGTTTTTTTGTGGTCATAAATTAATCATCTGTAAACAGGAAAAAAGTCTGATTATAGAAATCATATAAAACAAATACCTGCTACACTTATGTGTAGAAAATGTTTTTATACTCAAACATTGAGATTTTCTGTGATTTCTGGATTTTAACTACTTATAGACTTTTAGCCATGATGATGGGAGTTGAATGTATTTACTGCTTGTGGTTTCTGATCATTATAAATTAATGCAATCATGTTGCAAAGCAATAGTTTGGTATTTTGACATACTTAACAGTTTTAATAGAAAATCTTAAATATTTGATGTTTTTGAAAAGAAGTTTTTTTAATCAGTGATGCACACAGTCCTGTATTTAAACTGGACCGAGTGTCTATATATTTGGTCTCAACAATACTCATATAGTTCTAATACTGGTATGGTCTGGAACACATGTATTTTAACTGTTCAGAAAATGAGAATGTTCATCATGATTTTAATGACATTTGAAGAAAATTTGATGTCACTCAGAATGTAGCTAAAATTTATCTTGTTAAACAACACATGGTCCTTTTCTAATTAGGGTAGCTGTACTTCTTTCTCCTGATAAGATCCAGATCTCCGCACTTGGGTTGTCATCAGGTACAAATCCCGTTACCTACCTGTGAAAACTGTATGCATCATAAATGACAACCTCGCTTGCAGAGATGGCACAGCTCATTCTTTTATGAACATTTTTGAGAAAAAAAATGGTATCTGATCAGAATCATCTTACCAGAATACAGATCTATATTAATGAATCAAAGAAAAAAAAATTTTGCTTGATTGGATTACAACTTTATAATGTAAGGAATGATTCTTTTCTGGTTCGATGCTGTAAATTAAAAAATTTAGCCGACGAGTCGGATGACTATCAAACTAAAGGGTAGATCTATTATTTTTTGCAATCTTTTTAACTTATAATAGATTGCCTAAGTTTGGCCCTAATTTTTCTCTGTGAAACTATTCTAACTTCCCCCTTTGGAAAATATTAATCAATCTGCCCTTGTTAACTAAAAACCCTGGGAAGGAGAGGAAATTTGTTTTAATCAAATTTTATTTCATTATGAATCTCGCATCTTTTATCTGAATAAAACTCCTTGTTACAGCTATATTTTACCTTCAAAACAAATAGTTAGATGGTATGCTGTTATTTGTTAGACCAAAATAATAAAAGTTTCCAAAACAAATTGTTGTGTTTGGGATATGATATATAATGATAATTATACTATATCATCAGATATTATATTGTTGATTGCTTTTTCATTACAGTGTACACAAGACCCAGGGACTTGTTAATAAGATACCTACATGTATCTTATGGGTTTTTATTTTCCTTGTTTTTCTTGTGAATTTAGAAAAAGGTATCCTTTGAATTACCTGCTGAACAGTAGCTCTTTAGATCTTTTGATATTTTCTTTTTTTGGTGGACCATAGATGGTCCGGCAAATCAAAAATAGCCAAAGGACATAAAGATCTACCTTTGAATGGACTTTTGGTGTAATTTCCTGTGTCATATGACAGCCACTGAGTAAATTAGTTGAACCCATGTCAACAAGACCCAGAATATTGAATCTGTCAATACAGAATACCAGTTCATTGAAGCTGTTATTGCCTATTTTAATATAATAAATGTGAATGTCAATTTCAATTATATTACAATTGTCTGTTGTATTTTACTGGTATTTATTTATAATTACATATATTTCACAGGTTTAATGACTTGTTAGAAAGAATACTTTTAGTTTGTCTTCAGAATATTATATTATGTCCGGTCAACAAAAGTTGGGGGGACAAAGAATTTTGGCTTGTTCTTCCGTGCATCCCTCCCGACTCAAGTTTAGCTTTGCATTGAAGCTTTTTTAAAGAAGATAACACAAGTTCATGAAACTTGGTACACAGTTACAACATGATGAGATGTCTGCACTGGCAGAATTTTGTAGTGCTGAGCCAAAAAGCGGAACATCAGTGGCACAGTGGCACATTTTCTTGATGCCCATTTAATTAAAACCGGTTTGAAAAATGTCTAGTATACTTAATGTTTACTTTATGTCGGCGGTTTTCTCCGGGTACTCGGGTTTCTTTCCCCTATAAAACTGGACGCCATTATATAGTTGAACAATTGCTGAAATTGGCGTTAAACACCATTCAGACAAAATTTCCTGCCTGGTTTGTAGTGATACTGTTGATAAGTAGAAGTAGGTTTTAATAAATTAACAAAATGTTTGATATGGAAAGGAAGATATTTGATTTTGTCTTTTCTTTACCTTTAAATGGCTCATTGTAGCCGCTACAAAAGGCTAAATTCTCCTACCCTACCCAATACTCCGTACTTTTCCAGTGGCAGTCAAAATTTTGTATATTGGTAGATCCAATCTTAATTGACAAGGATTGCCAGTTTTCCTACCGCAGGTCGCGGGTTTTCTCCGGGAACTCCGGCTTCCTCCTCCAATAAAAACTGGACGCCATGATGTAGCTGAAAAATTGCTGAAAATGGCGTTAAACACAATACTGAACAAACAAACAAATTATATATTGGTAGAATGTTGCAGAACACTTCTGTTGCTTTGGTTTCAGTTAACATGACATTGCTGACGTGTTGCTAAATCTTGACCATATATCATACAATATGGTAGTGAGTTAGTATGCTCTTTGCTGCATGCCATTTAGTCCCCAGTTTTCGGCTTGGTCTATGGGTAAAATATATCTGAACCGATTATACTGGATTGCACCCTGTGATTGCACACGATTCTAAGATTTTCGCCTGCACATGAAAAGTTGCTATAGCTACAGATTGAGTCCGAGAATCCTACTTGTATTTTACTTTTAGCCGACCGAATGCCCTTTCAAATGCGATGGTTTTAAAATAACTTTTCTCGACCCTTGACGGAAATAGCCTTGAGATATGCCCACTGATTTCATGTGGAAACCATCCGTTTGTTTTCTGTATCCGGAAAAATTTTGCAAGAGGACTCTCTTTTGGACAGATCTAAACTTCCTGCTTTAAAACTAGAAAAATTCGAACGATTGCCTTTGAGTCTTTCAAAATTATTATATTGAAAATATATACGTTTTTATTTTTTACAATATCTTATTGTAATAAAAACAACTCGAATAATTTTAAGGATGTACAACAGTGCTTGCCCAACACCTGACAACTTCATGCGATGTCATTTCTAAGCGAGGTCAGACAGATTACCTCCTCGGACAGTTAACAGTGTGGAGGAGGGGGGTGTTTTTGCAGCTCATGTAAACTCAAGAATATTCTTCATGCCTGAGTAGCAGTCTACTGTCCCGTTTATCATCTTTGAATAGGTAATAAAACAGGTCAATTCTATCGGTAATAAAAAATACAGATATGAAATAAATTTATTCCAACAAAACTAATTTGTAACAATTTTCTGTAGAAATGAATTTAAAAAACATCTTGGTTGTGTCTACCAATTACAATGCTGTTGGTTTTATATATAAGGAGTACAACGTTAACAGTTTGATATTGACACGAGTTCTAATGAACATCAACATAGCATAATGGAAGTTCTTTTTTTTTCGCTAAAGGAATTGATTAAGGATATTTAGCTCTATAAGCAAGACATCGGGCCTATAGGTGCAGACTTAATTATTAATAGGACTGGTAATTATATGAACCATACCATCCCAATGGGAAATTGCAGACCACGGACGCAAATCCTCAAAAATGGCGATACTTGTTGCAGCAAACAGAATTAAAAGAGCAAAAAACATACACCGGTGAAATGACACTGGCTCAGAACTTTAATTCCACATTTCGGTAAGTGGGCAATGTTTTTTCAGTAAAAAAAAATTGAATTTGGGGACTATTTTTATTTTGATCAACCATAGCGAGCTTGAAACTAAAGACACCACCAATTTACTTTAGCCGGCCTCTTACCTACACTTTATTCTAGAAATATATAGGAAAACAACAAACTAGACTCCACGACAAACGAGATGACTTCAACTTTCTAATTGTAAACTTCTCGTTTATCGAAAGCAACATTCTAGCACTTCGTAGTAAAAACGAACGTTCAGCCCATTATAGTGTAGGGTTTGACTGAACAATGGAATCAAATACACAATCTTTCACAAAACATGCGAACACATTACCAATTACGCTTGGTCAAAGGAAAATCTAAAGTCAATATTATTATTAAAACGATTCTTACAGGCAGACATGTAAGTTTAGACCCATACGATTTCAATAAAGTTATACAGATTGAAGAATAAATGTCAAACATTACAGGAATGATCCCAAAAAAGTTTGACAGAGAAAAATTTTTATAAATTTTTAAATAGTGATTTTGGACGTTTTGACTTTGTCATTTCCAATTTGAAATATATTTCGTGAAAATATCTACTTTGTCATTTCTGTTATTATTTATATAAAACTCAATCGTAAATTGTTTTGTGTAAACCTCGTTAATTTAGTCTTGAATATCATATGTTTAAAATCTGTGCTAAAACTGTTAAGGAATTAATTAGCTAACATCTAACGTTTTAATCCAAACGTTTTAAATATTTACAGTGTTTAGGAGCAACTTTTTTTTGTATTTAATCTGCTCTTTCAGGTAGATACATGTTCATACCGTGACATTATTTCTATTGTTAATCTTTATGAAATGATTGTATGTTTTTCTCAGTTTTATTGTTATTTAGTGTTACATATATTGTCTGAAGTTTAGGCTTCAGTCGGAGTCAGCTTTTCATACTGACAATAACCGACAAGACTAAGTCGATATTAATACAACCCACCCTTAAAATTGATTGGCCAGTTTGTCAATAGGACCTGTTTATAATCGCTCATTCTATTATTTTTTGTAGCAACGTGTGTGTTGTTACAAATGCCGTGAACATTTTACAGTTAAGGAAACGGATAGTTTGGTATGCAATAAAACCATTTGAAATGCTTCTTCATAGTCAGGACCATTGCTGTAGTTACCATATTTATGGTTTTTGCAGGTTCTGGAGTTTGCTGGATTCTAGGACTTCGTTTTTTTTTGACAGTTTCAGCGGTTTTTGATATTGTGTTATTACATTCACTTTAGTGAACTACAGGAGACTGTAGTAGCTATGTATTTTCTTTACTCGTAGTGTATGAACTATGTAACTATATTATTTGTGAAGTGACATTTGTTTTGAAGTGTTGTATAGAAATACGCTACTTAAAAAAACTAATTTGGAAAAATATTAATTATTAAACTCTTCTGGTTTGTTTTGCAAATCTACTTATCGAATATTATTAATATTTAGATAGTAGAAAGTGTTAATCCATTAACTTTTAAAGAGATATCCCGCAATATTCTGTTGAAGTAATGTATCTAGTGAATCCCTACAATTTGATTGGTTAATCAAGACGGGGATATCATACCGTATTCCCTGTGAAACCCCGGGGATATTGAAACCAGTTTGAAAATGGCGTCTATTCATTGAATAATTAATTTGTTTTACATAATATAAATAGTTAAACATAATATAAAGATATCAAATATCGATTTTAAATACATGCATTTTACGGAATCTTTCATCTCCGTCTGCGATTTGTCTTGAAACTAACAAGGGAGATAACCGATAACGTAAAGTCTTCAAAATGGCACACAAAGGCATTTGCATCGCACTTCGAAAGTGAAATTTATCATTAAAAGTTAAGCAGGGAATAAAAAGTCGTAAAAAATAAAGGTTATAAAATTTAAAATGCAATAAAAAGTTTCGTTGGAAGCTTAAATGTGTTGAATGGTATGTTCTCCGATAGTCGGGTGGTCCAAACTAAAGCATGAGAAATGTATAATCTAATTATATACTTTAGAATATTAGTACAAGAAGACTTCAACAGAATATAATTGTTATTCAGGCTTCACAGGGGATACGGGTTCATATTCCCTGTCTGTATTCTATATTCCCTTCGCCTCCGGCTCAGGGAATATAAAACACAGACAGGGAATATGAACCCGTATCCCCTGTGAAGATCCCGAATAACATATAATATTCCAAGCCCAATGTTCTGGTGTAATGAATAATTAATAATTCATTGTGTAGTTTTCCTCTATTGAACCTCGTTGTCCCTGTTTGTATCTTCTACTTAAAACATAATAAAGTGCTTTCGACCAATCAGATGGCTTGATGTTGGAGGCCCTTTCAGTGACTTTTTAGTAGGTGTACACCAAATTTTCAACTGATTGTAGTGTAAACATGTTTATTTCATTATACATGCATGATTATGCAGGATCACATTAAACAATACAAAGAAACAAGCAAAGCTGCTTTTCTGGTCTGTCTTCTTAGGAAAAATATTCAAACATTTGCAGGTAACATAACTTTAATATTTTACGCATGCTACTATCAATAAAGGATATTTTAATAAAAACATATGGTTTAATGGAAGAGTTTGTTTGTTTGTTTGAATGGTGTTTAACGCCACTTCAGCAATTTTTCAGCTTTATCATGGCGTCCAGTTTTTATTGGGTGAGGAACCCGGAGAAAATCACGTCCTTCGGTAAGAAAAATGGCAATCCTTGTCAATTAAGATTGGAGCCGAGTAAACTATGCCTGCAGTGAGACTCGAACCCGCAACATCAGTATTATCAGACCACGTGATCAATAGTAGACGAACTACCTTAACCACTCGGCCACCGTGGCTCCTTCAAAGGGATTGATTGATTGAATGGATGTCTGATTTACGTCCAGCGAGCAGTATTTCAGCTGTATTCAGGACGGGAACAAGTTAACAAACAATAAATCAACGGAAAATGGGGTGGGATGGGTCACAGGGAATACAATTTTGACTGCCACTGGAAAAGTATGGAGTTTTTGGGTAGGGGCGAAAAATTTAGCCTTTTGTAGCGGCTATAATGAGCCTACTCTTTTTCGAAATCTACAAAAGGGGTCTTTATCGTGCAAGATGCGTGGCACTCTCAAAACACGTTATCCACTACGGTCCGCGGTCAGGCTTTCCGTATTATGACCTGACAACACCCCAACGAGAGGGTCTCCCCTATTCGCCACCCGGGGACGCGCTGGGCTGCTCTTTGGGTCGAGCACTGGGAACCCTCCCAGTATGGACCCAAGGGAAGAGGTAGAAATGCTAAAGAGGTAAGTAAATAATTCTGATGTTTTTGTATAGAGGACAAGACAGGAGAAAATTTACGGTTGTTTCAAGACAGCCAAATCTACAGTTCAGCGAATCCATGACATTCGTGACAAATAAATAACAATTTAACGAACTGAAATTCATACCTTTTCTGGTATGTAATATTTACCTTAGACGAGTGCCGTAGTAAAATGTTCATTATGGAATCGTTTTTTGGATCGCAATGTTTTCTTGAATAAGTTCATGTCATGAAGGTACAATTTTAAACATCAGTTTGCAGTGGATTCCATAGCTTGACACCGGAATGGATAAAGCAATTATAGTCATTTGTCATTGTCATGTCTGCTATCTTCTCGGAAATGAAAAAAAAAACCTTTATTTACAATTTTCTGGAGGATGAATACTTTGTGTTGTTTCCGTCTATCTGATAGGTTTTCCCTGTGGGTTTGTTAGTAAACTTTTGCAATGCTAGTACCTATGTAGTCCGCGAATCCTCTGCTGTCCAACGTTTTTTTGCGTGTCCCACTCGTCAAGCTGCGTCGAGCTGAGCTTTTTCTTATTTATCAATAAGGGTTTAGTTGTCCGAATTGCCAAATCACGTCGGCATACTCTAGGGAATAAAGAATGAAAGACATACAATTTTTAAGCGAAAACCTCGAGTATTTCGTAAATAATCTTAAAACATTTATTCTCTTTCATAATTTTGTACAATATATATGACGTGGACATTCCAGAGGCCGTTCTTTGAGAAATATACACCTAGGGGTGTTTGTGTTTGTCAAAATTTTTGTAATGTTTGATTATCTATTTTGATAAGAGTGTGATTTGTTTTAATAATGGTTGCGGGGTATTTGGGGGAATTGAATTTAACTAAACATTATTGTGACTATAAATTTTGCCCAGATCACTGTTTTGTTTGTCAGCAGCCCCTTGGGGATTATCTAACACAATGTATAGACTCGTATCGTCGGCAAACAATTAAATTTGCCCTTAGAGATCACCCATAATATCATTAATAAAAGTTAAAAAGAGCAAAGATTCCAGAAATGCACCTTGGCGTTTACTGGTAACCAGTTTAAATTTTAAGCAATAATTATAACTCTTTAAACCATATCAGAATTATAATTTTATTTTCATGGCCAAAGAATTTACGAAATACAAATATGGTTTCATTTATGAAGAAGTCCGTTGTTCCATACTCTATCAGAGGCTTTACTAAAATCACACACACAAAAAAACGATACAGAATTCCTTTCCAAAAGTTCACCAAAGTCTCCTTTTTTATAAATCAATCAACATAACGCTCGTTTTAATGAGCAATTTTATTCACCTAATTCTTGCATTGTCATATATTGACAACATCCTGAAAATACTGCTCGAAACTCCATTTAGGAGAGCAGGAGATTTTAACTAACGAAAGGGTACAAATGTTATTTTAAATACAAGAAAATTATTTATTTACTGTATTTTTAGCGCAAACATAATAATTTCTTGTGCAAAATATAGGTTGTTGTATGTGCCTTGGTAATGATGATGTACCGTTGTTAATGTTCAAAAAGAAAAAAGTGCCCAGGCATTTAAAATGGGTTAATTATCAAATATAAAATATATACATCAAATTAATTTAATGAATAATTCAAAGCCGCAGAGCGCGGCAAGTGAGGCAATGATGTGGATGGAGGGGGTCTGGGTGATTGTATTTTCAAAAGGAAGGTATTTGCCGCTAGATTAATTTATTTAAGTATGTATAGGTGCAAACTCTAAACATTTTGCAGTGTTCTAGTTTGTAAAAAAATGATTATATAAGATCGAGACCTAGGAAAAGCAACCCCTATTGTGTGATTTTTTTTCCAACATCAGTTACATATAGAGTTATATATAGCACAACTTGACACGACTGTCGGATTAAGCAAATACGGACACTCATATAAAGTTCTGTTCTTAAGGAGATACTGCGTGTAGCCTAATCAAATAATCAATGCAATTATAACTCCCCTTTTCACAGTTTGTTTTTGATGAAATGTGCATGTAGACCCTGAGACGCAAACATTTCTTGAATAACCCCCCCCCCCCAAAAAAAAAAATCCTAAAAAAACAAAAAAAAATAAGAAATAAGATCACTGATCCCTAGAATTGAAATTTGTGCTGTTTGATCTTTTTTTATTGTGATAATTAAAACGTAAAATACATTTAGTAAGCACGAGTTGTTCAAGCGAAAAAAAGTCATTCAAATTAAGCGCAAAACCGTGTTCTTTATGGGTTATTAAAATCTATTGTTTTTAAGACAACATATTTGTCACGTATTTCGTTTAAATCTTAATATACAAAAGAGAGTTAAACAAATCACGTTCCAGTCCGGTATTGATTACGTCTCCATGGTAGTAAATCGACGTTATAGATTTTCACCTTTCGATACAAATCACACGGTTTACCTGGACTATCACACGCGCTAATTCAAGTAAGTATTGCCTATATAAGTTTTGTTTTCTTTTTCTAGTCATGGCCTCAAACTTCTTTTTTAAAATATCATTTATGATATGTCCATTTCGCTAAAATTAATTAATTTCATTCAATATGTAATATATTTTCATTACTATTTGCTATATACATGTATCATATATTATATTAGTGTATGGGTAAACGGTAGCAAAATAGGTCAACCAAAATAATAACCGTAATAAATTGATTCAAACTTTTTTTATAATAATGCTATTTTAATTTTTTACGTTTTAAATCGTGATATGTCGGACTTTTAAGATTTTTGATACATCGCATACGTTTCTTTAATATATTTTAAGTACAAGCAAAAATCTGTGATTTATTTTCTAAATTCTCTCATTTATGTAAATAATTTGAAAGGTGATATCATCAACCAATATTAAGAAAGGCGGGGACTGTTTTAACCTGAATTTTTGCCACAGTAGTGTTAGTAGATTAAATTTGCCGTGAGACTTTTTATACATTAGTACTTAAATTACAAAATAAATATAGATTATAAGATCCACAACTGTTAATGACAATTTTCGGCTCTGGAGGTTTTAATTTTCAAAAGTGCAAGGCTTATCGAGCATTTTAAAATTAGAAAATTACTGGGGAAATATGGCAATATTCAGAATCTGTTTTTCTTACAAGATTGTGAACTTTTCTAGTATGTATATATATACACTTTCCCCAAATGCTAATAAATATAGTAAATTATTATATAGTATTTCATAATAAATATGTACGTCTTGCCCATTTAACAACTTTCATATTGTAAAAGAAAAAAGATATTTGTTTGGGAAGGGGTAAACAAGACGTCAACGTTTTAGATACAAGTATCAGGTTATATATAAAACAGGTTTTCGTCTATTGATTATACCAAATATAGTAATAAGTCGTGGTTCCTGTACCATGAAATGTCTAAACATGCCTATAGTTACATAAGCATGACAAACTGCCCGAAACTTGTTTATATTTGCGTTATTTATATTAAAAGTATTTATCAAATTGCGCCGCAGTTCAGCTTGTTAACTGTACTTTTAAATATAAATTTGTTTCATTTATTTATAAGATCTATTTATTAAGTCTGTTTACGGTCTGATAATTGTACAATGTGTCCATCTTAAATTAATATATCTCTAGGAAAACATTCAAGATTTGTTAAAGTTGATCTTTATTTGAACAGTAATGTTTCTTGTTACACATTAACTTATAAATACATTTACATTGTTTATTGATTGTATTAAGCAATTTAGCTCTAGTCCGATGTCTGTTTTGTTTGAATGTTGTTTAACGCCACTTTCAACCATTTTTTAGCTATATTATGTCGCCCAGTTTTATTGGAGTACCCGGAGAAAACTCCAGACCTTCGGTATTTAAACTGGCAATCCTTGTTAATTAAGATTGGAGTCGAGTACACTCTGTCCGCAGTGAGACTCAAACTCGCAACCTCACTATTGACAGACCACGTTAACAATGGTAGACCAAGTACCTTAACAATTCGGCGACCGAGGCCCCAGTCCGAGGTCTGAGTATCGATTCTAAATAAATTTCTTAACTTGTATAATATATATTTCGAGGCAGTATATGATTTTGACATTCGGACTCAATTATGTTACCGCTTCACTCCTAAACCATAAGCAGATAGAGAACAAGTCTTAAAAATGTATAATTCAACCTTTTTTTTACTTTGACTAAAAAGATCTCTTTATACGAACATAATCCTAAAAACGCATTCGGATATAAATGACAGAAACGTCTCACTCCATTGACATTGACGTTGCCATAGCCTTATATTTTTGAGTTCAATTAGGTTTTAATGATTTTTACGTAATATTTAACCAGTAGTTATTGAAAATAGCTTTAATTAAGCACTCGAAGAACTATTTACACGAATCTAGGAACGACCTCCTGATGGCATGCACACATTCATGTATTTATAAAAAAATATTAAAAATAATCTCGTCCAGGATGTGACTAAACACAACTGAACTTGAAAGTGAGAATACCAAGCATTGACCTTACGATTTTTATTGTACTACTAAGTTTAAGATTTTTCCTGTGTAACGTTAATTTTTTATTTAATCGATTTCCACGTTACAAGTAAGGTCATTGATATGGATAGAATGTTCAGATTGTCAGTCTCGTTCTAGCTGTAGCTATTTGTTATAATTGGAAAGGACAACAGGTATAGAATGTTTAACATTTAATTTAACGTTATTGATTAACATTGATGAATGCTGACGAGAAGGCTTACTCCGCAGATAAAGTCGACAAAACCTCGTAAAGAGCAAAATAAAACGCTTTAATTATTTTGCTTCTCTTTGATAAATACTGCAATAATTCTGAAAGGACTGGTTCCGGAAACCAAAGCTTTATTTAAAGTCGATATTCATTTAAGATTAGAACACAAACTATAATTTTTCAATCGATTTCTATGTTGTCTACATTTGAAAATGAACTTGAGCTTTTGCACGATTAAACTTCACACTTTTGGTGATATTTGATTTTGTTTTGTTTGTTTGTTTGTTTGAATGTTGTTTAGCGCCGATTTCAGCAATTTTTCAGCTATATCATGACGTCCAGTTTTTATTGGGGGGGGGGGGGGGAAGCCGGAGTACCCGTAAAAACCCCCGACCTTCGGTAGGAAATCTGGCAATCTTTGTCAATTAATATTAGAGTCGAACGAACCCTGCATGCAGTGAGGCTCGAACCCGCAATCTCAGGTTGACAGACCACATGATTAATGGTAGACGAAATACCTTAACCACTCAGCCACCGAGGCCCCATGTGATATTTGAGACAGTCCCGTTAATAAATACACAGCCGATACTTCCTCATTATAATATTGCTTTCCAAACACGACCTCATCGCTAGTTATATATTGCCGTCACTTTCGAGTCTGTCTGTGGTCCGCCATTTTGTCAACATTTCAAACTAAATCCTTTCCTCTGTAACTATTGTGAAAACTAACCAGTTTATGAAATGATAGCCTTCCGTTGATTCTGTGAAAAAAAAACAGGCTCTATAACCAGCCATCCACGTTATTAGAATTAAAAAAAACATGACCATTTCCGCTTCATTTGCCAGTACACAAGACACAAATGTGACCTATGGTCCCATTAATATGAGTTATATATTCCTATATTCCGGGGTTTTATGAATAATTAAACATTTGCCGCAAAATAGACAAATGAAACCTTTTCGACAATACATTTTAAAAAAATCCTTTGAAAGCATTACCCAATTGAACCAAAGATGCCCGACGTTACTGAAAAAAAGAAAAAAATCGCCTTCATTTTCTATTATATTATATTATACTTGTTACGTAATATTTTGCTGACATATTTTATTACGCGACCATCCATGGATTATCGGCGGCAAATAAGGTGCTAATTGACTTCAGAGGAATAACTATGCAGAGAATTTATCCTATATACAAGTCCGTACATCAATATCACATATACAATTAACCAGATTATTAGTCCTGATGAATTTCGCCAAATGTTTAATGCAGTTTAAATCAACACATTTGCAGGCGTAAAATTTAGGATACCAAAATCACGTGACCAATATTCGTGCAATACACTAATTATAAATAATTAAGTTGACTCAATAAAATAATAACATATGTAAACAGCGCCATGGCGACCGACAATTAATGTAAAAGCGCAGTTTCTAAATAAGATCAAAAATTAATAGACTTAACAATAGGGCGGATTTATTGACCACGTGATGGTTTTAAACTTAATTATTTTTCCCTGTGTAGATCGAAATGTCTGTTTTGACTACCTCACTGTCAAACTGTCAATAATTAAGGATTTAATTGGTCTTAGTTATTTCTTTAGTTCTTTTCAAGTAAATCTTGTCGTTTTTATTAGCGTTCTCGCGTAGGTGCGATTCCTGCCCGGTATCGTATAAATAAACCATAGACCACAAAGAAAGTCTTTAAAACCAGTGACATGATCGTAATTATGTTTGTTTTTTCCTTGATTACTGAAAACCAATAGGAAGATTGTTTTTTTTAATCGTGTTTAACGCCACTTAATATTAGACTAACTACCGTAACCGCTCACCACCGAGTCCCCTCCCCTGTCATTGGAATGACGTTGTGCTGAAAAGGTGTGGAGATAAAAATGTACCTTATATTTTTTATTGAAAGTTTTAGATTAAAGCGTCTTTAATTAACTGTAAAGGTAAAATTGTGTCATATTGTACTGTGGTAAATAAATTATATTGAGCGATAGTATTTGTATATGTGCATTGTGAATTTAAAAATTCTGCCATCAGTCATTAAATACTTAACAAAATTATAAATTTTAAAAACAGACTTTAAGAAATAATAGGTATAAAAATACTATAGGTAATAAATAGATATTTGTATATTTTCAAAGAATTTATCATAATTAATACATTCATTTATAGCAAATTATAACAAACACGTAATTCTAAGAAGCACTACATTTCACATTTCACAGTACAAGTAAAATCTATTAAGTTTTTATCCAAGTTGGAGCAGCTGCATGTGACTCGACATCCACGTAGTCCATGAGTCATTGCTGTTTGCAGTATAGGCGGAAAAATCTGTTTGTTCGCTCTTCCCCGGTAGTAGGGCATATACAACTCGATACATAGTTCCTCAAGCTGGATGTGGATGCTGTAGATCGGCTTGAAAAGTAATGGACACGTGTAGAAGGTCCCGTCACATATGATGCAATCTGCAGCAGAAGGATGAGTTAGGTTTTCTGTCAATGCGAAGGCGATAATGCTTTTATTGTCCTTGTGTGATGTTGTCGAATAGTAGGAATCGGTTTCCTGTCTGTAATTGTGGTGAGTAACTTGGGTGTCTGCTTGCGTCGTGCTCTGTACAATATTGATTTTGCAGAGTATAATGTCGGTATCTTTTCAACAACTTCTCTCGAATCGTCGTCCTACGCGTCATCTCTAAGCTTTGAATCTCTTCGTAGCAGATAGCTTGTATTGGTCTTACTTCTTCCTGGCATTAGGTCGATATCAGGTGCATGGTGTTTTTGGCTACGATTTTTGCTTGGTCTCCATGGTGACTGTGTTGGTGTTGTCCAAGTCAAGTAAATGTCGATAGTGGCTGGGCATGCTGGTTTATTACACTTCTAGTAGTTTCTTTCACCACGGGTAGATTTTACTCGGAAAAGATAACCATTGAAGGCTAAGTTTTTGCCTCCTAGTCGGTTGGGTGTGTAATTGAAGTTGAAATGTGGCATTGAATGAGTTATTGAGCATCCTTAATTGTTATTAAATTTTAATTATTAAATTCCAATTCCACAAAGTGACCACTTTTTCACAAGAAATTTGTATAAATACTGCTGATTATAAAGGATTTTATCAGTTGTCCAAAGTATGGCTAATGCACTGTTAGACATTCAGTTTGTTACAATCAGACTAAGGAATTAGACCCTAGTCCACATTGGGTATAAGTTCAGAGTGAAGACGGAACGAAACAAGCAAACATATTGGATATGTTGTACCCTGAACTGAAACGCTACTATAAATACTATGAACAACATTCCAACCTAACTAATCATAACCATGACAATGACCGAGTTCAGCTCAATGTTCAGAAAGTTATACAGACTATAGAACAAGTGGTAAAAGAACAGAGAGAAAGAGGAAGTACGAACAAACCGACCGACTGGGTGAAGTCGACTACTCGATGGACAAGTTACAGTAGAAGAATTTGCTGATGCTGCCTCCTTCATGTTGCTTCTTGGTTAGGCTACTGACATTTCAATTTATATTGTATCTATTAGTTATGAATCTTAATAAGATTATGTATAAATATACTGTTTTTTTTTTATCTAATTCTTAATTTAAGTTAGCAAAAATTTATAAGACAAAAAATAATAAAATAAATATAAAAAATAGAACAAATCCCTTAAAATGGATTTTTATTTATATACATCTGTAACACTAATTAACGAATTGTTTATAGAAGAGATTAAAATAGTTATACAACAATTCAATGTATGCCAACATTTTTTTCTTAACTTTTTACACCAAAATTTAAAAATGTTGGCATAGGTTGAATGAACCCCGCAAACATATTGTTGCTTATGTAAATATTTTATATTGTATTTTAAATATTAAGAAAGAGATCTTGTAAAATATTATCAAATAACTTATACTAAAATATTAACATATTTTGATTTGAAGTACTCGGAAATTAGAACGCATATTTTAACACTATTTTCTGGAGCAAACAAAAGAAAATCTAACTGAATTCTTTAATCCAAATGAACAATCATTTGCATATACATGTTGCATATAAAATAAAATGTACATTACTGTTTCTGGGTGTACGTTGTCGTACACACATTATCATTGTCTTGGATATACAAGTACACAAATGTACATTACTGTTCCTGGGTGTACGTTGTCGTACACACATTATCATTGTCTTGGATATACATGTACACAAATGTACATCACTGTTCCAGGGTGTACGTTGTCGTACGTTGTCAATGTTCTTGATGCATGTACACAAATGTACATCACTGTTCCAGGGTGTACGTTGTCGTACGTTGTCAATGTTCTTGATGCATGTACACAAATGTACATTACTGTTCCTGGGTGTACGTTGTCGTACGTTGTCAATGTTCTTGATGCATGTTCACAAATGTACATGTAGTTGTATGTAAATGAACAATTATATATTTAGTCTATCTGTTAATTATGAAAGTTAAATAAAATGATATGCTGCAAATCATTCAATATATTTTAAGAAATAAAAAATGTAGAAAACGCACATGTACAAATGAATAATTTCAAACTTATTTCACTCGGTAATCATTAGACATATGTAGAATAGATGTGAATGTATTTTATTTTTTATGCTCCGAAAGTATCCATCAAACATTCCTGGGCTTATATATAAAGCGACTGTATGGCATGCCCATTCCTAGATCTATATGACTGTGGAGTTTTTTACGTCCTACACCTACAACTTAATGCCCTTGGTCGGACGGATTAAAAAAAAATATCCTAGATCTATATATGCATTACTCAATTTATATATTTGCTGCGTTTGTTATCTTTCTTAAAGATAATATTTGTTTATTCTTTACATGCGCATGAAATTAAATGCACGTGTTTTGTATTTTTTGCATTTTCATTGCAGATTTGTTTTCTAGAATTTACCTGTAGACATGGGAAGCTTCGGAGGACATGCGGTGCCAGGATCATTTTTCATTGTATTCGGAATTTGGTGGACCATTCAAATGATAAGAAGATATTTTAACTGTCAAAATGACAAAACAGAATACATTTCTACTGCCACGTTTAAAATAAAGCGCTTTCCGATCGAACCGGCCTTTAAACTATTTTTCGTTACAGTTGGCCTGGTTATTGAAGTTGGGATTTCCGGGAACATGCAGCATTCAACGATGTATTTCTTTTATGGATTAACTGGAATTGTTGATTTAATGGTTTTCTTTAATTTCAATCTTCCGAAAGATCTGGATTACGTTGCTATGTGTATTGCCATAGGAACGGAAGCAGTTTTGTTCAATTTCCATTTCGTTGAAGGTGAAATGCTAGTAATGGTCGTTCATAAATTACTTCTGTACGTTCTCATTGTAACATTTTTTGTAATAATTGCAGAGATGAGATTCAAGAACAGTATTTTAGTGTCTTTGCTCCGACCATTCTTTGTCACACTACAGGGTACATGGTTCTTACAGATCGGATTTATACTGTACAGTCCTGTCGGCGACCCATGGGATATGACCAGTCACAGAAGCATAATGAACGCCGCATTGGTGTTCACTTGGCATTGCGGGGCAATTTTCCTTGTTATGCTTTTTACATTTACTGTTTTTTCAAGGATCTATAGACGAAAGGACCCCAAGAATACGTGCAATTACAAACCATTAGAAACAGAAAAGGAGCCTCTCATTTCAGACTCTGAACTGTGAACCAATGTGGAGAAATTTACAGAATGAATGCATAATACGAGTAAACTGACACCGCAGAATGTTTAATGTGTCCATAATTACATAACGCGGTAATTTATTATTTATAATAGTGATATGAACACCGCTGACGTTTACCAACATTACGTGACCGCCATCGCCATAATATTGTCACAAAATTTCAGAGATTGAACAATTACTGCGACTGCTCAAGTACATCCGTTTTTTTTTGTCATACATTTATGTTGTACATATCATGTCAATGCAACCATGCAACCATTTGAACTATATTATTAATGTACAAACATGTGTATTTAATATGATGTCAATTGTATTGTATGTTTGTGTCTTCCCTTGATCAAACAACGAAGAATAAGCGACCTTTTTGTAACCAAACTATATTTAGAGAACCATTACTTTTTGTGCAGAAATTTTGTTCGGTGTGCCGGCGTAATTGTAATATATCAAATTTAGTCCGCTTCCCGAAAACTCTTACAATTCCGACTTACCACCTTATCGATACTGTATAAAATGCTCAGAATTTGCTGAATAACCCTGAATAATTTAAGTTCAGAGTTCAAACTCTACCTCCTCCCTATTATTTGAAATCTCTTATTATCAGGAAAGTCTAATCCAACACTTCTTATGTCATAGGGACGAACAGTTGCAAAATAAATGAGGACAAAGTCCGGTTCCGTGAAGCTCCACATATCGCAATGAGCATGTCTTCCAGATTTCTTTGACCTCGAGACACATTTAGACTTACTGACAAAGACACTGACTGCTGACGATTTGTGTTAAAAATAATTATTTATGTAGCATAATTTACAATGTATTTTTCGGGCTTTTTATACTTTTTATCTTTATTTTAGTTATATATACAATATACTTTTGTACATACATGTATTATTTACTGAATGTGTATTGTATTGACACCAAGTGATCAATTTTTCAGCTATGTCATAACGATAGATCTCAGTCATGACCGTAGCGCAGATGTATTAAAGGTGGGGCGGGGTGGTGGGTCTATTTAAAAAATGCTATTAACGATTAAAGTAAAAAAAATTACTGCTTTCACAAATGAGGTATCTGTGTATCCCTTATAAATTAAAACCTACACTTACGTGACTGTTCACTTTCGAGTCCAATGCAATTTTCTGTCTGTCCGAAGTAAATAACCCAGTAAAGAAAGACTTATCCCAAACAGGCTGGAAAAAGGTTGAGGGGGATAGCGGATATTAACAAGTGTACTATATATGGTATCAGGAAATAAATGCTTGAAGTGCCTCTTGCTGTTCGTCCGAAAAAAGTATTCTACATTGGTTTAAGTAAGTTATGAACTGATGCATTATCACACAACAGATTCTTTTTTTTTGTTAGAATGTGTTTAGCGCTACTTTCAGGAACTTTTCAGCTATTTTATTGCATCCAGTTGTTTGTGCTTGGGGGTGGGGGGGGGGGGGCTGGATTATCCGGAGAAAACCGTCGATCAATAGGAAATATGGCAATCCTTGTCAATTACGTTTGGAGTCGAGTACACCCTGTCCGCAGTGAGAGGCATGTGATTAAAAGTAGATTAACTACCTTAACCATTCGTCCACCGAGGCTCCTTCAAACCAGATTCTAGCACGGCAAACGTTATCACATATACTAGCTACAATAATGTAGCTCCTTTTTTTTTTTTTTTTTTTTTGATGGACGGAGCTACAAAGAGGTCCCATTACTCGTAATGGAGCAGCCCGGGAGTGATTCACACCCGGGGGTTTTATGCATATTATAAGCAATTACACTGTTTCCCTGGTTTGCTACATACTTTTTTTTATGTATTTGCAGTTTTACTGATATTTCCACAACACCGTATTCGTTAGTTTTATCACTTTATTCGTAATCATGGCATTGTTTGACAAAATATGAATTCCGGAAGTGCATAATTTCGATAATATCAGAATCGATTTGGTAAAAAATGTAATTCCGGATGATTTCAGCTGTATTCATTTGCATTATGATTATGTCCCCTTATTACAAATTTAACCGATACGATTCCGCAATTCTACACTCCACAATTTTAATTATGTCAACAATGCCACGATTACGAAAAAGTGTTAAAATTATTTAATTAGACATTGTAGACATATCAGATGAACGGCGGAGGAAAGAAAACATATTTATTTAATAAAGACAAAGGTTAAATAGCGGAAAATATGTGTAAATCCCAAAAGTGTTTTTGCTCCATTACGAGTAATGGGACCTCTTTGTAGCTCCGTCCATCAAAAAAAAAAAGGAGCTACATTATTGTAGCTACACATATACAAGCCGTAATACTGGTTGTGAATTGACCTCGGCCATAGTGTGCTTAATTGACAAAGATTTTAAATTTTTCCTACCAATAGTACGGAGATGACCTGTCCCAAAAATTAAAGTTTAAAAAAATTAGACAAACAAAATTATTGCGGGCGTAAATACTCCGACAATGACAGCCAGTCAACGAAGCTAGGTCATATATTAAGAGATACTTACTTTGAAAATATAATATTTATTGTACGAGATGAATAAAAATAGTACGTTTGATATCTGCCCTGTAGCATATTTTATATTTTAATAGAAATTTAAGGTGTAAAATGAAGTGTGTCCTTGTTACTGGATACTTTGCAGTTTAAATATAAATTTTTAAACCTTGCCAACACAAGTCCGTGACTTGTCTTTTGTACAGTTCATTGTCAAACGAAATATAAAACCGGCGTGTCATAAAAAAGTTAATGTTCAATAAAAGCTCTTTACCTTTGTAGTATATTTTTATTCTGTGTACCAACAATAAAGACAAACGTTTATTAACGAGATGTAAATGTAATTTAAGACCCCATTTAAACTGAATTCATCAAATTATAGACTGACATCAGATTTTACTTGTTTAGAGACTGACATTGACAGTTTGCAACGAATTTATTATTATTATTATTATTATCATCTAGAATAAAAAAAATTTCAATTTTTTAATGGTATTAAAACATTTTTTTATACTTTTATTTTGTCTTTTATCTGTCATAAATAAGTGATTTATTAAATTTAAACATATTTTATTTTTTAAATAACAAACGGATTGGACACAATTTATAACAACTTACAATACGTAATCAAAGTAATATAACTTAATAGACCAGATGTAATTTCATCTAATATATTCTATAATGAAACCTAGCCCTTTTGGAATATACAGGAAGAAAATATGCTACAAGTTAAATATAAAATGAAACATACCCCTAATTAAATGTAGGAAAACCTGGATCACCACTGAATTGATATAGATGAAATGTTCATTGATTTTCAGAAAATGACCCTCGCAATTTCTTTTCAATTGTAGATAAAGTCAACCGCAAGTCCATGGCGAAGCGTCTATAATGCCTCGCAACTAGGAAACGCTATTAAGTCAGTTTCCGAATAGAGAGCAATACTTTTTGCGGACTGGTACCATATGTTTCTCTATTAAGATGCAAAATATTTCGATTGTACTACGGTGACAAGATTAATTTAGAACAACGATGTGGCTTGTTGTAATTTTGTCTCCCAGATGGTATACGTTTTATTCTTCTTTACTTTAAACTTGGCGTGTAGCTAGTTCTTATTACAAGTATTCATTTTACAAAATTAATTAAAAATATTTGTTTTAGAGTTTATTTCGAAGGCGTTGTTCACCACATTTTCATAACACCAATTATATTAACATTCTACATCGTACACAGCAATAAAGAAAACCACGAACGGAAAACCGGAAATAGACGGAATTATGTAAGGGCGGTCCGGAGTTGATCTCGTGGGAGTTAGTGGAAATAAGTATAAAATCGGATAAAAATCATTCAATCGTACCAACCATGGCTGAATGTACATTCTTTCCGAGAGCATTAATTTGAAAGTATAAATATCTGTCACTAGAACAACCTCCTCCCCCCCCCCCCAGTGAAGTTGACTGTACTCGGAACACCGTTTAAGAAGACGAATTATTTTTTAAAGTTGTGTGAAAAGTGTGTTGTTTCTAAATTAAGCATGCTAAAAGTAGCGTAAATCTCCAGTAGATTTATTTGTTTGTTTGTTTGAATTGTGTTTAACGCCACTTTCAGCAACTTTTCAGCTATATCATGGCGTCCAGTTTTTACTGGGGAAGAAAGGCGGAGTACTCAGAGAAATCCCAGAACTTCAGTATAAAAACGGCAAACCTTGTAAATTAAGTTATGAGTCGAGCCTATCCTGCCCGCAGTGAGACTCGAAACCGCATTCTCAGTTTTGACAGAACACGTGATCAATAGAAGACGAACTACCTTAACCACTCGGCTACCAAGGCCCATCCAGTAGATTTAACCGACGTATACCTTTGATGTGGAATAGTTATTCAAGATTAATAATGTTTTGTGGGTTTGATACAGCACACGTTTAATTATTGGATACGAATAAATATACTTAGATAGTACTTCAGCAATTTTCCTTTCTTTGAAATGCATACAGCAGTTTTTAGAGAAGGAAAGTTAGTTTTTGTTTGTTTGAATGATGTTTAACACCACTCTCAGCAATTATTTCAGCTTTATCATAGCGTTCAGTTTTTTGTTTTGTTTGTTTTTTGCGGGAGGGAACAAGAGTACCCTCAGAAAATCCACTACCTTCGGTAGGAACACTCGTAAACCTTGTCAATTAAGATTGGTGTCGAGCGAACTCTGCCGCAGTGAGACTCAGACCATGTATTTAAGGCAGACGGACTACCCTAACCAGTTGGCCGCCGAAGACTCTAATGAATAACCAATGCATATTAAACAAGTAGCAAAAGTATATAAAATAGGCCACGCAAACATTTGAAGCCACTTAAAGTATTGAATTGATAATCTATATGACAAACATTAATGTCAATACAAATCAATTGCGTACAGCTAAAAAGGCCCTCAACTCACTGTCCATTTAACGAAGAGTAAATAATTAACCATAGTGTTAATCCGACCGTTGTTGACACGTATAAAGCACTCGCCATTAAACAAGGGATATAATCGATCCAATTGACCTTATTTACATTTCTACTTACAAAACCCTCTGGACCGTGTAGAGTCAAAGTATTTAAGTGAATTACATGTAATTTAAACATACCAAAAAATTTATGACGTTTAATACACAAAAGACCAGTTCAAAAATATCATCCAGGTCTACACCGTTAAATTTATCTGCTTGGTCACATACAGTTTTTTATACACCGTTAAACATGAATCTAAAGCATTACAAGTTTAGCTTTTCTAAAAAGCTAACCGTCTCTTAGCTGCATTAAAAATTTTATGGATTTATTAAAGTATCTGTTTTTTGTAATTTATATGTAGGATAGGTAAACAATGTACATGTACCTTGTAAGGACATTGTTTACGCTAAACTATTATCCAATGGTGCTTGAGAGATTTAAATGACTGTCGTCACTTCACACGTGCTTTTACAAAAATTAAACAAAAGTCCCTAAACAAATGTTTAAAATGAGCGGTAATAATATGTTTTGTTAAATTTGCATCAATATTAGAACGAAAATAAAGATACATAACATATAATTTTTTCATAACCCAAACAGCTTTGAAAAGTAGGGAGAATTTGGTACAATGTTTACCTTTTCATTGTGTACTGACCAATGCATTGAATGAAATAGAAGTCAATATGTGGAACGTAACATTACTACACTAAAATACTGATTAACGAAAATAAAGATATACAACATATATTTTTTTCCAAAACAGCTTTATAAAGTAGGGAGATTTTGGAACAATGTTTACCTTATAATTGTACACTGACCAATCAATGCATTCAATGAACTAGAAGTCAATATGTGGAACGTAACATTACTACACTAAAATACTGATTACATCCCCGATTCAACCTAAGAATATATCGACATTTTAGTACACATACTAGTGCAATCCTGACGTAAACCAATGAAATGACAAAATTATTTATAGATTTAGTAAACCACCCAATCAAGTAACAGAGAGTCATTTACTCCGAAGACTGATCGTCATTTGACTATGTATACCGTCTCCCATGGGAGACGGTATATCATAGCGGGACAATATATCTATACAACCAAGATATTTAGCTTTTATTATGATGTATTGCTTAAGTATAAAATAAATAGCGCTCACCAATAGCAAAACCATTTTCACTTAATGCATGTGATAAATATACATTTTGGTAAAATGAAATTCACGTTAGCATAATCTAATGACAGACCGTAAAATCAATTACACAGAAGAGGAGCCAGATATTATGACAAACAACCCACTTTTCGGCATGTGGATATTTGTTTTCATTGAAGTTTTGATTTTAGTTTCTTCATTGCTTAATAAATACTTGACGCAATTATATACGCTTTTTGAATAACCAGTTCAATTTCATATCGACTGGTCACTATAGCACATTAGTAAATGTCAAAGTGGTTTAAAATGTTATTAAGATTTGAGCGCCACTGATGAATATTGATTAGACGAAACGGGCGTCTGGCGAAGTAAATTTTTGTCTCATAAATACTCAACAGTAGCGGTAAACCAAATAAATTTAAATTATTTGTTGTTGGCTGTTATAGCAGATATACTACCAGTATTGTCCTAATTTTAAATTTTAACTAAAGGTTTCTAGGAGCCTGTAATCACTCATCTGGAACATGGATTCAATACTGGATATCCATCTCTGCCGGCCCCGCCGACCTTGAGGTCAAATTTCAAGGTCTAAAGTCATCAACCCATCGTCTTGTTATAATCTACCCACTTACCAAATATCAAAAGCCTACCTCAAAAGATAAAAAAAGTTATAGCACGGACACGATTAGTTTCGGACGGACGGACAGTCTGATTACTATAGGATATCCACCACAAAGTTCCCCAATAAAGGGTGCATCAATGAAAATAATCCACTCTGTACCATGGGACAACCAGAGATATACTAGTATATTCCTGATTGTAAGTGATATTAAGGGGAAACAAGGGAAATAATCCACTCTGTATCATGGGAGAACCAGAGATATACTAGTAAAGTCCTGATTGTATGTGATATAAAGGGGAAACAAGGGAAATAATCCACTCTGTATCATGGGACAACCAGAGATATACTAAAATAGTCCTGATTGTAAGTGATATAAAGGGGAAACAAGGGAAATAATCCACTCTGTATCATGGGACAACCAGAGATATACTAGTATATTCCTGATTGTAAGTGATATAAAGGGGAAACAAGGGAAATAATCCATTCTGTACCATGGGACAACTAGAGATATACTAGTATAGTCCTGATTGTAAGTGATATAAAGGGGAAACAAGGGAAATAATCCACTCTGTATCATGGGACAACCAGAGATATACTAGTATATTCCTGATTGTAAGTGATATAAAGGGGAAACAAGGGAAATAATCCACTCTGTATCATGGGACAACCAGAGATATACTAGTATAGTCCTGATTGTATGTGATATAAAGGGGAAACAAGGGAAATAATCCACTCTGTATCATGGGACAACCAGAGATATACTAAAATAGTCCTGATTGTAAGTGATATAAAGGGGAAACAAGGGAAATAATCCACTCTGTATCATGGGACAACCAGAGATATACTAGTATAGTCCTGATTGTAAGTGATATAAAGGGGAAACAAGGGAAATAATCCATTCTGTACCATGGGACAACTAGAGATATACTAGTATAGTCCTGACTGTAAGTGATATAAAGGGGAAACAAGGGAAATAATCCACTCTGTATCATGGGACAACCAGAGATATACTAGTATAGTCCTGATTGTAAGTGATATAAAGGGGAAACAAGGGAAATAATCCACTCTGTACCGTGGTACAACCAGAGAAATACTAGTATAGTCCTAATTGTAAGTGATATAAAGGGGAAACAAGGGAAATAATCCACTCTGTATCATGGGACAACCAGAGATATACTAGTAAAGTCCTGATTGTAAGTGATATAAAGGGGAAACAAGGGAAATAATCCATTCTGTACCATGGGACAACCAGAGATATACTAGTAAAGTCCTGATTGTAAGTGATATAAAGGGGAAACAAGGGAAATAATCCATTCTGTACCATGGGACAACTAGAGATATACTAGTATAGTCCTGATTGTATGTGATATAAAGGGGAAACAAGGGAAATAATCCACTCTGTACCGTGGTACAACCAGAGAAATACTGGAGGTATAGTCCTGATTGTAAGTGATATAAAGGGGAAACAAGGGGAATAATCCACTCTGTACCGTGGTACAACCAGAGAAATACTAGTATAGTCCTAATTGTAAGTGATATAAAGGGGAAACAAGGGAAATAATCCACTCTGTATCATGGGACAACCAGAGATATACTAGTAAAGTCCTGATTGTAAGTGATATAAAGGGGAAACAAGGGAAATAATCCATTCTGTACCATGGGACAACCAGAGATATACTAGTATATTCCTGATTGTAAGTGATATAAAGGGGAAACAAGGGAAATAATCCACTCTGTATCATGGGACAACCAGAGATATACTAGTATAGTCCTGATTGTATGTGATATAAAGGGGAAACAAGGGAAATAATCCACTCTGTATCATGGGACAACCAGAGATATACTAAAATAGTCCTGATTGTAAGTGATATAAAGGGGAAACAAGGGAAATAATCCACTCTGTATCATGGGACAACCAGAGATATACTAGTATAGTCCTGATTGTAAGTGATATAAAGGGGAAACAAGGGAAATAATCCATTCTGTACCATGGGACAACTAGAGATATACTAGTATAGTCCTGACTGTAAGTGATATAAAGGGGAAACAAGGGAAATAATCCACTCTGTATCATGGGACAACCAGAGATATACTAGTATAGTCCTGATTGTAAGTGATATAAAGGGGAAACAAGGGAAATAATCCACTCTGTACCGTGGTACAACCAGAGAAATACTAGTATAGTCCTAATTGTAAGTGATATAAAGGGGAAACAAGGGAAATAATCCATTCTGTACCATGGGACAACCAGAGATATACTAGTAAAGTCCTGATTGTAAGTGATATAAAGGGGAAACAAGGGAAATAATCCATTCTGTACCATGGGATAACTAGAGATATACTAGTATAGTCCTGATTGTATGTGATATAAAGGGGAAACAAGGGAAATAATCCACTCTGTACCGTGGTACAACCAGAGAAATACTGGAGGTATAGTCCTGATTGTAAGTGATATAAAGGGGAAACAAGGGAAATAATCCACTCTGTACCATGGGACAACTAGAGAAATACTGGAGGTATAGTCCTGATTGTAAGTGATATAAAGGGGAAACAAGGGAAATAATCCACTCTGTACCGTGGTACAACCAGAGAAATACTGGAGGTATAGTCCTGATTGTAAGTGATATAAAGGGGAAACAAGGGAAATAATCCACTCTGTACCATGGGACAACTAGAGAAATACTGGAGGTATAGTCCTGATTGTAAGTGATATAAAGGGGAAACAAGGGAAATAATCCACTCTGTACCGTGGTACAACCAGAGAAATACTAGTATAGTCCTAATTGTAAGTGATATAAAGGGGAAACAAGGGAAATAATCCACTCTGTATCATGGGACAACCAGAGATATACTAGTAAAGTCCTGATTGTAAGTGATATAAAGGGGAAACAAGGGAAATAATCCATTCTGTACCATGGGACAACCAGAGATATACTAGTAAAGTCCTGATTGTAAGTGATATAAAGGGGAAACAAGGGAAATAATCCACTCTGTATCATGGGACAACCAGAGATATACTAGTATAGTCCTGATTGTAAGTGATATAAAGGGGAAACAAGGGAAATAATCCACTCTGTATCATGGGACAACCAGAGATATACTAGTATAGTCCTGATTGTAAGTGATATAAAGGGGAAACAAGGGAAATAATCCACTCTGTATCATGGGACAACCAGAGATATACTAGTATAGTCCTGATTGTAAGTGATATAAAGGGGAAACAAGGGAAATAATCCACTCTGTATCATGGGACAACCAGAGATATACTAGTATAGTCCTGATTGTAAGTGATATAATGGGGAAACAAGGGAAATAATCCACTCTTTACCGTGGTACAACCAGAGAAATACTAGTAAAGTCCTGATTGTAAGTGATATAAAGGGGAAACAAGGGAAATAATCCACTCTGTATCATGGGACAACCAGAGATATACTAGTAAAGTCCTGATTGTAAGTGACATAAAGGGAAAACAAGGGAAATAATCCATTCTGTACCATGGGACAACCAGAGATATACTAGTAAAGTCCTGATTGTAAGTGATATAAAGGGGAAACAAGGGAAATAATCCACTCTGTATCGTGGAACAACTAGAGAAATACTAGTATAGTCCTGACTGTAAGTGATATAAAAGGTTGAGCAAGGGTCTTAATCCATAAAGATCTTATTGTAAGACACGTGAAAATAGTCCATTCTGTACCAAGGAACCCTGAAAGTTGACACATCATGTTTTTTATGAACATGTATTGTGTAAATACTTACATTCATTCTACTGGTAGCAGGTCGTTCCGTCCCCTAGTCGATCCGTCCCCAGTCGATTCGTCTCCAGACGATCCGTCCCCTAGTTAATTCATCCCCTATTTCTTGGTCGATCCGTCCCCAGTAAATAATTATAAGTATATTACTATATTTAATATTATTTTGTTTTTAATTGGAAATTGATAAGCTGATAATTTAAAAGAAACAAATTAAATTCTTTTTGTGCCAATTAAATTAATTGTTTTATTTAATTAATATAATTAATTTACACGATTTTAATAAACACGCATTTTTTATTTTTCTTAATTAGTTAAATAATAAGGAATCGGCAAATTGGATTGGTTTGGGGACGGATCGTCTAGAAAACATGCTACTTAATAGGCAAAATAGAACGTACAATGGGACAACCAAAGACCTGACTGTTAGGCATGTGGAAATAGTCCATTCTATACCATGGGACAACCAAAGACCTGACTGTTAGGCATGTAGAAATAGTCCATTCTGTACCATGGGACAACCAAAGACCTGACTGTAAGGAATGTGGAAAATAGTCCATTCTGTAACATGGGACAACCAAAGACCTGACTGTAAGGCATGTGGAAATAGTCCATTCTGTACCTTGGGACAACCAAAGACCTGACTGTTAGGCATGTGGAAATAGTCCATTCTGTACCATGGGACAACCAAAGACCTGACTGTAAGGCATGTGAAAATAGTCCATTCTGTACCATGGGACAACCAAAGACCTTACAGTCCATGTCACAAACGTATGCAACAAAGCAAATAGCACATCAGGATTCCTACGTCGAAACTTAAACATCAGCTCGACAAAAATAAAAGAACAAGCATATAAATCCTTAGTAAGGCCGTCGTTAGGATACGCAAGCCCTTGTGGAACCCTTACTTCTCTGAAGATGTTAACACAATTGAAATGGTCTAGAGAAGACCTGCTAGGTTTGTCACTAACAGACATCGAAACACATCAAGTGTTAGTGACATGCTACAACACCTAAACTGGAGATCCATAGCAGCTTGCAGAACCCAAACTCGATAAAAATCTTAATTTCCACGTACCAAAGACCTTACTTGGTTTGGGGACGGATCGTCTAGAAAACATGCTACTTAATAGGCAAAATAGAACGTACAATGGGACAACCAAAGACCTGATTGTAAGGCATGTGGAAATAGTCCATTCCGTACCATGGGACCACCAAAGACCTGATTGTAAGGCATGTGGAAATAGTCCATTCTGTACCATGGGACAACCAAAGACCTGACTGTAAGGCATGTGGAAATAGTCCATTCTGTACCATGGGACAACCAAAGACCTAACTGTAAGGCATGTGGAAATAGTCCATTCTGTACCATGGGACAACCAAAGACCTGACTGTAAGGCATGTGGAAATAGTCCATTCCGTACCATGGGACAACCAAAGACCTGACTGTAAGGCATGTGGAAATAGTCCATTCCGTACCATGTGACAACCAAAGACCTGACTGTAAGGCATGTGGAAATAGTCCATTCCGTACCATGTGACAACCAAAGACCTGACTGTTAGGCATGTGGAAATAGTCCATTCTGTACCATGTGACAACCAAAGACCTTACTGTAAGGCATGTGGAAATAGTCCATTCCGTACCATGTGACAACTAAAGACCTGACAGTTAGGCATGTGGAAATAGTCCATTCTGTACCATGTGACAACCAAAGACATGACTGTTAGGCATGTGGAAATAGTCCATTCTGTACCATGTGACAACCAAAGACCGGACTGTAAGGCATGTGGAAATAGTCCATTCCGTACCATGTGACAACTAAAGACCTGACAGTTAGGCATGTGGAAATAGTCCATTCTGTACCATGTGACAACCAAAGACATGACTGTTAGGCATGTGGAAATAGTCCATTCTGTACCATGTGACAACCAAAGACCTGACTGTAAGGCATGTGGAAATAGTCCATTCTGTACCATGTGACAACCAAAGACCTGACTGTAAGGCATGTGGAAATAGTCCATTCTGTACCATGGGACAACCAAAGACCTAACTGTAAGGCATGTGGAAATAGTCCATTCTGTACCATGGGACAACCAAAGACCTGACTGTAAGGCATGTGAAAATAGTCCATTCTGTACCATGGGACAACCAAAGACCTGACTGTAAGGCATGTGAAAAATAGTCCATTCTGTACCATGGGACAACCAAAGACCTGACTGTAAGGCATGTGAAAAATAGTCCATTCTGTACCATGGGACAACCAAAGACCTGACTGTAATACATGTGAAAAATAGTCCATTCTGTACCATGGGACAACCAAAGACCTGACTGTAAGGCATGTGGAAATAGTCCATTCTGTACCATGGGACAACCAAAGACCTGACTGTAATACATGTGAAAAATAGTCCATTCTGTACCATGGGACAACCAAAGACCTGACTGTAAGGCATGTGGAAATAGTCCATTCTGTACCATGGGACAACCAAAGACCTGACTGTAATACACGTGAAAAATAGTCCATTCTGTACCATGGGACAACCAAAGACCTGACTGTAAGGCATGTGGAAATAGTCCATTCTGTACCATGGGACAACCAAAGACCTGACTGTAATACACGTGAAAAATAGTCCATTCTGTACCATGGGACAACCAAAGACCTAACTGTAAGGCATGTGGAAATAGTCCATTCCGTACCATGTGACAACCAAAGACCTGACTGTTAGGCATGTGGAAATAGTCCATTCCGTACCATGGGACAACCAAAGACCTGACTGTAAGGCATGTGGAAATAGTCCATTCTGTACCATGGGACAACCAAAGACCTGACTGTAAGGCATGTGGAAATAGTCCATTCCGTACCATGGGACAACCAAAGACCTGACTGTAAGGCATGTGGAAATAGTCCATTCCGTACCATGTGACAACCAAAGACCTGACTGTTAGGCATGTGGAAATAGTTCATTCTGTACCATGTGACAACCAAAGACCTTACTGTAAGGCATGTGGAAATAGTCCATTCTGTACCATGTGACAACCAAAGACCTGACTGTAAGGCATGCAGAAAGAGTCCATTCTATACCAAGGGACCCTTAAAGTTGACACATCATGTTTTTTTATGAATATGTATGTTGTAAATGCTAACATTCATACTACTTAATAGGCAAAATAGAACGTACAATGGGAAAACCAAAGACCTGATTGTAAGGCATGCTGAAATAGACCATTATGTACCATGGGAAAACCAAAGACCTGATTGGAAGGCATGTTGAAATAGACCATTATGTACCATGGGACAACCAAAGACCTGACTGTAATACATGTGAAAAATAGTCCATTCTGTACCATGGGACAACCAAAGACCTGACTGTAAGGCATGTGGCAATAGTCCATTCTGTACCATGGGACAACCAAAGACCTGACTGTAATACATGTGAAAAATAGTCCATTCTGTACCATGGGACAACCAAAGACCTGACTGTAATACATGTGAAAAATAGTCCATTCTGTACCATGGGACAACCAAAGACCTGACTGTAAGGCATGTGGAAATAGTCCATTCTGTACCATGGGACAACCAAAGACCTGACTGTAAGGCATGTGGAAATAGTCCATTCTGTACCATGGGACAACCAAAGACCTTACTGTAAGGCATGTGGAAAATAGTCCATTCTGTACCATGCGACAACCAAAGACCTGACTGTAAGGCATGTGGAAAATAGTCCATTCTGTACCATGGGACCACCAAAGACCTGATTGTAAGGCATGTTGAAATAGTCTTTTCTGTACCATGGGACAACCAAAGACCTGACAGTAAGGCAGGTGGAAAATAGTCCATTCTGTACCATGGGACAACCAAAGACCTGATTGTAAGGCATGTTGAAATAGTCCATTCTGTACCATGGGACAACCAAAGACCTGACTGTCAGCTGGGACTAGTATAATTTTATATGTTCCTGCTGTAAGGCATGTGGAAAATAGTAAATTCTGTACCAAAGAACCTTTAAACACATCATGTTTTTATGAATATGTACGGTGTAAATACTTACATTCATGCTACTTAATAGGCAAAATAGAACGTACCATGGGACAACCAAAGACCTGATTGTAAGGCATGTGGAAATAGTCCAGTCTGTACCATGGGACAACCAAAGACCTGACTGTTAGGCATGTGGAAATAGTCCATTCTGTAACATGGGACAACCAAAGACCTGATTGTACGGCATGTGGAAATAGTCCAGTCTGTACCATGGGACAACCAAAGACCTGACTGTAAGGCATGTGGAAATAGTCCATTCTGTACCATGGGACAACCAAAGACCTGATTGTAAGGCATGTGGAAATAGTCCAGTCTGTACCATGGGACAACCAAAGACCTGACTGTTAGGCATGTGGAAATAGTCCATTCTGTACCTTGGGACAACCAAAGACCTGATTGTAAGGCATGTTGAAATAGTCCATTCTGTACCATGGGACAACCAAAGACATGACTGTTAGGCATGTGGAAATAGTCAATTCTGTACCATGGGACAACCAAAGAACTGACTGTAAGGCATGTGGAAATAGTCCATTCTGTACCATGGGACAACCAAAGACCTGACTGTCAGCTGGGACTGGTATAACTTTATATGTTCCTGCTGTAAGGCATGTGGAAAATAGTCCATTCTGTACCATGGGACAACCAAAGACCTGACTGTAAGGCATGTGGAAATAGTCCATTCTGTACCTTGGGACAACCAAAGACCTGACTGTTAGGCATGTGGAAATAGTCCATTCTGTAACATGGGACAACCAAAGACCCGACTGTAAGGCATGTGGAAATAGTCCATTCTGTACCTTGGGACAACCAAAGACCTGACTGTTAGGCTTGTGGAAATATTCAATTCTGTACCATGGGACAACCAAAGACCTGATTGGAAGGCATGTTGAAATAGACCATTATGTACCATGGGACAACCAAAGACCTGACTGTAATACATGTGAAAAATAGTCCATTCTGTACCATGGGACAACCAAAGACCTGACTGTAAGGCATGTGGCAATAGTCCATTCTGTACCATGGGACAACCAAAGACCTGACTGTAATACATGTGAAAAATAGTCCATTCTGTACCATGGGACAACCAAAGACCTGACTGTAATACATGTGAAAAATAGTCCATTCTGTACCATGGGACAACCAAAGACCTGACTGTAAGGCATGTGGAAATAGTCCATTCTGTACCATGGGACAACCAAAGACCTGACTGTAAGGCATGTGGAAATAGTCCATTCTGTACCATGGGACAACCAAAGACCTTACTGTAAGGCATGTGGAAAATAGTCCATTCTGTACCATGGGACAACCAAAGACCTGACTGTAAGGCATGTGGAAAATAGTCCATTCTGTACCATGGGACCACCAAAGACCTGATTGTAAGGCATGTTGAAATAGTCCTTTCTGTACCATGGGACAACCAAAGACCTGACAGTAAGGCAGGTGGAAAATAGTCCATTCTGTACCATGGGACAACCAAAGACCTGATTGTAAGGCATGTTGAAATAGTCCATTCTGTACCATGGGACAACCAAAGACCTGACTGTCAGCTGGGACTAGTATAACTTTATATGTTCCTGCTGTAAGGCATGTGGAAAATAGTAAATTCTGTACCAAAGAACCTTTAAACACATCATGTTTTTATGAATATGTATGGTGTGAATACTTACATTCATGCTACTTAATAGGAAAAATAGAACGTACCATGGGACAACCAAAGACCTGATTGTAAGGCATGTGGAAATAGTCCAGTCTGTACCATGGGACAACCAAAGACCTGACTGTTAGGCATGTGGAAATAGTCCATTCTGTAACATGGGACAACCAAAGACCTGATTGTAAGGCATGTGGAAATAGTCCAGTCTGTACCATGGGACAACCAAAGACCTGACTGTAAGGCATGTGGAAATAGTCCATTCTGTACCATGGGACAACCAAAGACCTGATTGTAAGGCATGTGGAAATAGTCCAGTCTGTACCATGGGACAACCAAAGACCTGATTGTAAGGCATGTTGAAATAGTCCATTCTGTACCATGGGACAACCAAAGACCTGACTGTTAGGCATGTGGAAATAGTCCATTCTGTACCTTGGGACAACCAAAGACCTGATTGTAAGGCATGTTGAAATAGTCCATTCTGTACCATGGGACAACCAAAGACATGACTGTTAGGCATGTGGAAATAGTCAATTCTGTACCATGGGACAACCAAAGACCTAACTGTAAGGCATGTGGAAATAGTCCATTCTGTACCATGGGACAACCAAAGACCTGACTGTAAGGCATGTGGAAATAGTCCATTCTGTACCATGGGACAACCAAAGAACTGACTGTAAGGCATGTGGAAATAGTCCATTCTGTACCTTGGGACAACCAAAGACCCGACTGTTAGGCATGTGGAAATAGTCCATTCTGTAACATGGGACAACCAAAGACCTGACTGTAAGGCATGTGGAAATAGTCCATTCTGTACCATGGGACAACCAAAGAACTGACTGTAAGGCATGTGGAAATAGTCCATTCTGTACCTTGGGACAACCAAAGACCCGACTGTTAGGCATGTGGAAATAGTCCATTCTGTAACATGGGACAACCAAAGACCTGACTGTAAGGCATGTGGAAATAGTCCATTCTGTACCTTGGGACAACCAAAGACCTGACTGTTAGGCATGTGGAAATAGTCAATTCTGTACCATGGGACAACCAAAGACCTAACTGTAAGGCATGTGGAAATATTCCATTCTGTACCATGGGACAACCAAAGACCTGACTGTAAGGCATGTGGAAATAGTCCATTCTGTACCATGGGACAACCAAAGAACTGACTGTAAGGCATGTGGAAATAGTCCATTCTGTACCATGGGACAACCAAATACCTGACTGTCAGCTGGGACTGGTATAACTTTATATGTTCCTGCTGTAAGGCATGTGGAAAATAGTCCATTCTGTACCATGGGACAACCAAAGACCTGACTGTCAGCTGAGACTGGTATAAATTTATATGTTCCTGCTGTAAGGCATGTGGAAAATAGTAAATTCTGTACCATGGGACAACCAAAGACCTGACTGTCAGCTGGGACTGGTATAACTTTATATGTTCCTGCTGTAAGGCATGTGGAAAATAGTAAATTCTGTACCATGGGACAACCAAAGACCTGACTGTCAGCTGGGACTGGTATAACTTTATATGTTCCTGCTGTAAGGCATTTGGAAAATAGTCCATTCTGTACAAAAGAATCCTTAAAGTTGACACATGTTTTTTTTGAATATGTATGGTGTGAATACTTACATTCATGCTACTTAATAGGCAAAATAGGAAGAAAACAACAGAATTTATTGCATTGTTTAATCATTTTATTGCACATGCATAATCATCAACTGCTTTGTGCATCTGTTGTCATTAACAACAAAGATAAAACATATCAGACAACTATAAATCATGTGACAATATCACATGACTCATTGTCACATGATGAACACAATAACTTTGTCATGTCAAATGTATAAAAATACCTCAGTCACCAAATGTTTATTACCAGAAATGATAAAATGTTTTTTTTCTTAAATTTGTGTTAGTTTAAAAAAGTTCATTTCGTATGATACCAGTATGCAACTTTTAATCATTATTCAGTTCCAATTTAATTTGATGTCTACTCCTACTGTCCACGCTATATTTATTACCAAGTAATATTTATTTAATCTGGCCATTTTTAAAATAAAAATATCACATTTGAATGTTAATTTTCAATGTGTCAACAGTTAAAAATTGTCAGCTAAAAATTTATGTCGGTACAAACAACAATGTAGATCTTGCCTCTGGTCAAAGTGTATATTAGGGAACAACAGTCTTTTTTGGGTGGGGTGGGGCAGGAATTTTGCTTCTAATGCCAAATGTTTTTCCATATAATCATTATGAAATTTTTAATAAGAAATCCATTGGGGACAAACAAATTCTGTTCAAACTGAAAATCTGCCCCTCCCCCCTTACAGATAAGATCATGGTTGATCTCTCAGACATGTGATTTTTTGTACAGTCTGTTGTCAAAACATGAGTGTATTCACCTCCATGTGGCACAGTTAAAGCACTTTTGCATTACCACCACACTTATTCTACCTTCAGCGGCTTGGAAACTACAATGATGAAATAAATAACACCTTAACAGCAAGCATTTTATAGTTTTGAGCTATGTTACATCATTAACAAAGTGCAAGATAAAATATATTTTCTGACGTCAATTGTTAGAAAAATTTTGTATTCAATATAAGACATTTCATTTTTACACGTGATTAAATCACAATTGACAAACAACTACAACTGTAATCTCTATCTGAATGCTGTGTCAGTTTATTGCTGTATTAATCAGTTTTGTATTAAAAATGAGGCTACCGATACAAACATGTAAACAAATTTGTCTTTGAATTTTCTTCAAACCTGCCATATAGTGGTTTTTTGTGGTTTAAATTTACAATTCAAATAGAATAATAATGGGCTTGGAGATTATTTAAGAGGGTTTGAGGATAAACAATTAAAAAAATCTCTAACAAATTATACAGAGAATCAGATTATACCAAAGCAACTGATTTACAAAATTCTGATTTATTAATATTTTTTTAATGTTATAATGTCAGAAAATTAATATATATATTTCAGTAAGAAAAACAAAAAATTTCTCTAAATTTAATTTTTGTCTATTGGAAAATAACTAGTAGAGAACTAGTAAAAAAACAAGATTTTTTTAACAGAATTATCTCCCTTGAAGACATTTGAATAATGTTTATAATGCTGTCTATACCTGACTTGTATTTATTGTAAGTTTATATATCTACATAACTAATCTAACATAATATTTCTGATACAAGTCAATAGTAAATATTTTTAATATATTTGAATAATAGATAACGAATTGAAAATAATTATCAGGTATTTCCTGGTTCAGATCAGCCACTTGAAAAGATTTTTTTCTAAATTTTATTTAAAAATTAAAACAGCAGAAAACAGTATGGTGTGATTAAAAAACTAATATTTGCTGTGTAGAGTAAAAAAAGCACATGTATATTGTATGAAAAATGTTCATATGTCTTTGCAAAAATAAGATATTGGCTATAATAAACAGCTATTTTTTAACAGTAACAATTCCAGTTCATACAGAACTTATGTCTTAAGAGCCAGGTTTCATAAACATCTCAAACTTGTGAATAAACTCAAGGCTTTGAGTAAAACTCAATGTGACAAGTTTTAAGAAACTGGGACAAGCATTTCAAGATGCTGACTTTTAATTGCAATATGGTCAATGAATTAAACAAATTTCTAATTGAAAAAAAAAATTAAATATTTCACATATGAAATAATAGTGGAGTTACCACGTTTGTGTCGAAAAACAACAATGGCTGTTATCAACAAAATCACTGTCACAGTGTAGAAAACAGGTCTATATTACAGATTCATTTCGTAATTATCAAACATCATATAAAACATTTCCACTTCAGACAAAATATACAACTACGAAACAGCAAAAAGAACAATTCACTCAAATGCTAAGATTCGTTCATGAATGTATCAGTTGTTTTATCACCTACATCTATACTTTTCAATAATATTCAGATTTCACGCATAATGATTCAATATTTTTGCATTTTTTCGGAAGTACAAAAAAATCCAACAAATGTAACCACATAACTGCAAACATTGTCACAACATTAATTATTCAACACATAACCAAAAGCATAAATAACAAACAACGCAATTTGATTTTAAGGAATAACTTAAGGCAGCTGCATACTTTGGAAAAGTCATTTAAATTTTATACCAGTGATAGCTGTGTATACTACTCATTTTTGTGCTTAAAAAGATTATTTGATAAGCTGGGGCGAGTATCACACAAAAAGAGTCAAATAGTGTAAGTAAAATATTGTACATCCACATGTATTATACATAGAAAATGAAAGTAACTTGATCTGAAATTAGAGCCACAAGCATGCTCAACATGGCAAAATCTAGAGAAAGAATAAGTTTAGAGAGTCAAGAGCTCAGTTCTCTAAAATAATTTGTTTTTCTTCTTCAAGATCATTAAAACGGGACAACTGAAGAGTACATATCTATTGCTTGGTACAGTATATTGATACCTTTGATACCAGTCTATGGAACTGGTAAGTTTGATACCAGTGTATTAAACCAGTACCTTTGATACCAGTCTATGGAACTGGTACCTTTGATACCAGTATATTGAACTGGTACCTTTGATACCAGTATATTGAACTGATACATTTGATACCTGTATATTGAACTGGTACCTTTGATACCAGTATATTGAACTGGTACCTTTGATATCAGTCTATGGAACTGGTACCTTTGATACCAGTCTATGGAACTGGTACCTTTGATACCAGTATATTGAACTGGTACCTTTGATACCAGTATATTGAACTGATAACCAGTCATACACCCATTTCCACCAACAACAGTGCCACCAAATGACATTGCTATGCATTCATACTGTACTTATAAGAAAAATCACTGTTTATGTTTGTGAAATGTATTCCTTATTTTCAGAGTTTAATTTCAGTTTTGCAATTTACAATGGTTCCATTAATTGCTATTGTTTATGAAGGTCAAAATCTAGAACATTTTTTTCAGACAAACAATTAAACAAGTAACAAAGTGCACAAAAAACTAAAATAGTCAATTTCAATAATAAACTGTTTTAAAATATAATAATTTGACCCGCAAATTATTGTGTACAATAAATAATGACATATGAAATGTTTTCATTATAATTTGAGAGTTTCCAGAGCATAATATTGTACAGTGAAACAAGATTTATGGTATAGTGGAATGGTATTTACTACAGAGTGTAAAAACTAAGTGTGCAGTATTCTTCCGTTTTGCAATCAGTTTAAAATTATTTCAAAATCATGACATCATCGTGTTAGAAAGCTGTTCTGATACTGTATGAATATAATCCCATGAAAAATTTTAATTTTACTGGTGCAAAATAATATTCTGCTAAGAACAATATTAACAATCGAGAAATTATCACTGACATTTATGTAATAACTCTGTCTTATAAAAGAATGAAATTCCATTCAAAATCTGAAGACTTTTACACAAATGTCATCAAAGGACAAGTAAGAGAAAGCAACCTATTTTCAATTCTTGAGTAATGAATAGGTACAAGACAGCTACAATTTATAACAAATTGTAAGATTTATCATTTGGAAGAAGAATCATATCTAGATATCTGTTTACTCACAAAAAGTCTAAGAAAAAACTGCATTAAATTTTTGTAAATGTGTTTCTTGAAATTGAATTAAAATGGCGAAACAATTATAACGAGTTAAAAATATAAATACAAAAAAACTCCATCAGATAATAATATGCCAAAAAGGCCCACAAGAAAATGATAGGACAATTAGAAAAATGATATCTGAATGCTCATAATACGTAATAAGCATTACTATTGGAAGTATACTATACAAATGGGTGTTACATATGGAATTAAATAATGAATATGAATAAAAGAGAACTTTACTGTTAGAAAGGTGGCTGGCTGAAATAAAAAACCAGTAAATATGTTTTTACTTCATTATATGAAAGTAAACAGTTCAGCACGTCAGTTGCCATTCCATAATTCCTTGCAGCAATTGTGTTAACCACATTTCATTTGTACATACATATATATATTAACTATCTTTTACAAACAATGTTTGGCATTTTTCGTTTGATACAATGTACATATGAACACTTAATTTTTTTACCAGGGTCTGTGTATAACAAGGACGTGGACAATATATATGGCTTTACACATCTTTGGTCAAAAATTAAAAACAAGCATCAACTTAACACAGAATGGAAAAAATAATCACATCTATATATAATTCTTTTTAAGATTTTATCATTTTACATACATACATGCCAACTTACATGTTAAAAAAAAAATCATAGGTCACCAAACTCATTATATGACAAAATGTTACAAGTTGTTTTAAATATTGGCACAAAATTTGTTGAAAAATATTTGATGTGATGAAAAAACAGGATTAAAAATATTAAATAATAATAATATGAAAGACTCATGAACTTAAAATGACAATATCCCTCTCCCAGCAGCTTACCTGTAGAGTTTAACATACCTTTGCATTGTAAAAATGGCAGCCATTTTCGGAATTATCTCCCTTGTCACAATACTTATCTCCCCTGACAAACAAAAATATTCTTGCACATGTTTCGTTAAATTAATGTAACAATAAACCAAAAAGTAATATGTTTCAATAAAACATTTTAATACAATAAAATACATGAACAAAACCTTCATAAAATCACAAACGACATGCTTGAAGGTACAATTCATACATGTAAACATCTGTTTGATCTAGATGTATACGCAGGATCACCGCTGTTTGATCCAGAAGACAACTGTCAGTTTCCTCCTTTCCTTGACAACATCAAGCACCAAATTCATAAAAATATCACATGTAGATCACAGATCCTATAATCCATTCTCTGTTACTAGTTTTTAGACATTCCTTCCTATTTGCTTCAATGCAAAATTCAAAATGGTCCCTTTTCAGTAGGATGGAAGAAAGAAGCATCTGTTTTTTAACATTATCTTTCGACTTTAAAAAGGAACTAAAGCACATAACTGCCAATAAAAAAATAATCTCTAGTTTCCAGATCTATACCATATCCAAGTTCTTTCAACCGCCCAACTCTTCATTAGTTTTCAAAAAACATAAAAAAATGTGCTACTTTTGGATCGACCATTTTTTCCCAGACAAAACCTCAGATCTAAAGTTTATGTCATCGCTGTGGAAATATATTACCAAAGAATTGAAATATACTATTAATGACATGACATATACTGTCCAAGTTTCTGTACATCATTACAATACTGACTATGAGTACAGTGGTACTTAAAACTCTCGCTCTGAAAATAGAAAAAGACATTGACATAATTGTGTAATATTAATTTATCTGAAAAATTTATAGCAAAAGTAAACAATTGTGGATTGTGAGCACACTCACAAAGGGATACCCTCGCTTCCCTTTCAAGTCCAATTATCTCCCCTTAATGAAATCAGAGGTCAATAAAAATCCTTCATGCACATCTACATAATGTACTTCCTTTATGCTAAGTTTCATTAAATTTCATCAAGCGGTTTAGGAAGAGTTGTGCCAAATTTCAAATTGTTCTCATGTATAATTTTTGAGAAAAGCTTGATGGAAATTTGTACGGACGGACAGACTAACGTATGTACAAATGAAGTCCTAAACAGGAAGTAGTTGTCTGACAGGTCAGAAAGTTGCTGAGGACGTACAACTTGTAATACCGAACCCCTCTGCCAAATTTCAAATTGTTTTCATGAACAGTTTCTGAGAAAAACTTGATAGAAATTCGTACGGACGACAGGAGTAAAACTTAACGCCCCCCGACATGTCGTCGCGGGTGGTAAAAAACCTTTGCTTCCAGGATAAAAATAGTTTATCTGTCCTCAGTTTCATAAAACTTCTCAAATTGAGATTTTTCTCGAGTTTTTCCTCAAATTGGAATTTTTAAGCAATCTGATTAGTCGATTTTTTAGTTGAGGATAAGTTGAGGAAATCCTCAAATTTGAGATCTTTTATGAATCCAGGCCCAGGTTGGATTCCACATTTATTAAGAATGACCACAGTCAGTTCATTGTTGAAGGAAGTTGAGTACTGGTTTACTATTGCTTAATGTCCCGAGAGTAAAATGATAAAATGGACTGGAACCTTGAAATACAGACAGCACATTTTTCTATAATTTTTCTCAGCTAGACTGGTTAAGATTTATATAATGCTATATAGACCCCTGAGCAACTGTAAACCACATTACATAAGGTTACTTGATATTATTGAAGTTCAACATTAAAAGCTTTGCCAGCTGAAACAATAACTTACCTATGAGCTTTTAATGGAGCAAGACAGTTGGCAACCATGGAAACAAAAAACAAGCATAACAGTCTAACATTTGAAAGCTTTGCCAGCTGGAACAATATCTTACCTATTTGCTATAAACGGAGCAAGACAGTTGGCAACCGTGGAAACAAAAACAAGTATAACAGCTAACACAGCCAATACAACGTTCAGTAATTTTGTTAACAAAGTTCGAAAAGTCACATTTTCTACCATTTCCATGGAGATAATCTGCTGCTGTTGTTGTTGCAGCTCCATCTTTGTGATCTAAAAATATACATTTTTGTTTACTCTATAAATTCTGTTACAGTATAGCTTGAGTTTAAGGTATAGTTTGTCAATTGTGATTCTCCACTTTTATATGTGTTCTTTTCTAAATAACAGTTTGTGTCTTTTTTTTTTAAATTTTAGTTTTAGCCATTTAATTAATTTTTTAGCAAGATTTAACCGACCATTCATTGATGGGGTTGACACAGTAACGTAGCTGGTGAACTCTCACATGAATTTGCAAATCTAGTGTAATTTTTGTTATATTTTCCAACAAGTAGTTGTATAGAAAGAGTCATATTTGCCAAACATGTCAGAAATTTACACTTAGTGTAAGACTATGATTTGGTCAGAACAGACATCCAAAACAAGTTATGTTTCAAATAGTCAATACATTAAAAACAAGTGTGGACTGTGAGCATGCTCACAAAGGGATACCCTCCACTTCCCTTCAAGTCCAATTATCTCCCCTGAATAATATCCGACAGGGACGAAAATTCTTCATGCACATCTACATATGATGTACTTCCTTCATGTAAAGGTTCATCAAAATCTGTCAAACGGTTTAGGAGGAGTTGTGCTTACGAGGTCTCGCACTGAATACAGACAGACAGAAGGACAGACAGACAGGGTGATTCCTATATACCCCCCAAACTAGTTTGCGGGGGGTATAATAATTTGGTTCGTTTTAATTCCTGTAATTTCTGCTAGATAAAAAATAGTCTGATAAAAAAACTCCTACGGTCATTTCCTGTCATTCTGACATTTATGTTTGTTGAGTTTCCACACCTGTGGTTACGATGTTTACATTTAAAATTTAATGCCATCTCCTCAGTATGTAATACTAACCCTCGTGAGGCAGTTTTCTAACATATCCTGGATATCACTCGTCCTCTCATCAAGTCTGTATTCCGTCTTTTCTTCCATGCTTGTTATATCCTAATGTAAGATTAAAGTTATATTTCATTTTAACACTAGAACACTTCCTGGGGATTGGTCTAGGGGTTTTCACCAACCAGTACCCAAATGAAAACTAGATGCCAAAATACGACTGAAAGCTTTCAAAGATATAAAGCAAAATCGAAGAATGTGTCCATGGGACACAGATGCCCCTGCTAAATGAAGTCCCATACAGGAAATAGTTGTCCGACAGGTCTGAAAATCGCTTAGGACGTACAACTTGTGATACTGAACCACCCTGCCGAATTTCAAATTGTTCTTATGTACAGTTTCTAAGAAAAGCTTGACGGAAATTTGTAGTGACGGACGGACGTACGTACAAATGAACTCCTAAACAGAAAGTAGTTGTATGAGAGGTCTGAAAGTCACTTAGGACGCACAACTTGTGATACTGAACCATCCTGCCAAATTTCAAAATGTTCTCATGTACGGTTTCTCAGAAAAGCTTGATGGATGACGTGTACCTACCTACATACGGATGGACAGACGGATGGACATGAGTAAAACTTAATTCCCCCCCGACATGTCGTCGCATGGGCATAAAAATGACAAGTGTTAATGCCACCACTGGAAACCATGTTTATCCTACAATCATTCCGTTTTGGGTACAATAAATATAGCTAAATAAATTATTGCTTTATCTGGCATTGACAAATAAAGTCTCCTGGTATCGTGTCCTCAATGATATTAGGCATTCTTTTCTGGTTAACGACATGTCATCGAATATGATATATGTGTTTTTGAAGTAAGGCTATCACTAGAACAAGCGCCGAAAAATTCAAGTCAGAAATCAGCTGGAAGTGCCATTAAAAAGGTTTTGTACGAGTACAAATTTTTTTTTAGGAATGCTTGATAAAATCAATATTCATAAATTGTCAGAAAATATAAAGATTATTTATAATCACAGCAAAAAGGTGATAAATGATCGGCAGAGCCTTGCAATAATACTATAATAACCTGTTTTTGTAGATTTCAGAAAAAAAATTGATCAAAGACAGAAATGGCCGGATTTCGTTAAAAATTAACTAAGTCGGTTAACAGGAAGTAGGTGAGAGACAGACCTGAAATCGAATCCTACATTATGGGAGGCCATGCTGATGCTGCATACCAAATTTCAAGAGAATGTGATTACTAGTTGCTGAGAAAAATGTTACGAAAATTTTTTCCCCACCCACTCGCATGCTGCCCGCCCGCCCAACATTCACCATACTATAACCCGTATTTTTACTCTGTGAAATCCAGCCACAAAAATTACCATTTAATTGGCTACAAAAAGAAAACTTGCCATATCCAACTGTCCTTACTTGTTCAGTGGCATTCCCCATTGGTCTTTTTCATTTTACTGTAGATGTATTGTTTGTTAACTTGTACTGTTCCTGAATGTAGCAGAAATATAGCTTTCTGGTTGCTAAGAAACCATTTATAAAATCAACCAATCAAATATGTATGCCTTTTTTCAATGAGTTGAAATTCTACTATTATGTATAGTCTTTAGTGGATAGAATGCCAAAGTACCCACTGAAAACCACCGACTTTGCACAGGAAACAGGCAATCCTTGTCAATAAGGTTAGAATCTAGCACAACCTGCATGCTACTAGTAAGGCTCTGACCTTCAACCTCAGTGTTGAAAGTCATGTGATCAATAGTAGATCCCTAACTACATTAACCACTCAACCACTGAGGTATCTACATGACATGAGTAAAATTGTTGTTTACCTGTGCAAAGGTTTGCTTACCTGTCGTAAGTTCTGCATCTCATGCTGTTGTAGCTCAGTCATATCGTTGATCTGAACTTCTAACCTCTCAACACGATATCTCTCTTCCTCCAGTAAAGTTTTCAGCATACTTATATCTCTTTGGGCAGACATCTACAAAACAAAAAAATGTGTCTCAATGACAATGATGTCCCAATTGGCACATATTGGTAAACACCCCTTTTTTCAATCAAATGTAAAGTATTGGGTGCAGCCCAAAAAAATTTTGACAGTGAGGGGATCTCATCACCTTGTGTCTGTGTACCACATTCATGATGATGTGGAGTCATCTCTCTATCAAACAGTTTCAACATGAAGGATTTGTTTGTTTGTATGAATGATTTTTAACGCCACTTTCAGCAATTTTTCAGCTATATAATTGGTCCAGTTGCTATTGAAGAGGAAACCGGAGTACCTGGAGAAAACGCCCAACCTTCAGTAGGAATCAACATGATGGATAACAAGAGGTAGGACAGATGAACAAACAGACAAAAACTCTATGTCCCACAACTAATCGTGACATGCTAACATTGCTTTCCTTAGCAATCTCTATCTTCAATACACTTTAAGATGAGACAGAATATGCAGCAAAGTTACTCCAAGGATAATGCCTCCTTTTGGGACCTTAAGATTTTATAATCACCACAAAAACAGAAATTTAAGTTCTATAGTTTAAATTATGTCCATTGTGACACAATATTATCAGGAAATAATTTAATCTGCTTATAATCTTTAACCTGATTGGCCAATTAAAATGGATTTTGTTTGTTTGTTTGGGGGAGGAAGCCAGAGTACCTGGAGAAAGACTGGCAATCCTTGCCAATAAAGATTGGAATGGAGTACATCCTGCCCACAGTAAGACTCGAAACTGCAACCTCAGTGTTGACAGACAGACCACATGATCATTAGTAGACAAACTACCTTAACCACCCTAAGTCAAACGAAGCAACCATTATTAAAGGATTGGTCAAATGACCTATTCTTATGTCATTAAATGCAAATCCACGACATCATCACTGTTTTAACTATTAAAATTGTCAAGTATTTTCAATAAAGTAAATTATATAGAATCTCTTGAATTTCTGAACAGGTTACACTAAACCCCTTAAGATATCCTTAAATAATACCTTGTAGTTTTCATATTCCTCTGTATGTTGTAGCATAGAATCTCTGAGAGACTTGTTATCTTCCTGACATTTCTGTAGTTCTTGCAGTATCATGGGATCCACAGGTTGTACTACAGGTAACTGTTGTGAAGTATTATGGGATGCTGACTGTGGACTACTGTGATATAATCCCACAGAATGAGATCCAGATGTCACGCTGGAGTTGTCATCGTCCGAAAATTTAAAGCTGGAAGAAAAAGTATTTATTTATATTACTGACAGATTGTTTTTCCTTGAATACGCAGAGAGATTATAAGAAATCTTAAATTTAAATATGGTGGCAGTTTAATTTCTACAATATTGTTAGATCTAATAGCTGAATTTTTAGCAATATAAGTGAGAATTTTACATGATACCTGTATATATATCATAGCTGAAACTTGACTGAATTATTCAAAAAGAGCCATATCCAGGTTACACGATATAACTTCTGTTGATCACATGACCTATTCTTTTGCAGTTAAAATTCAAATAATAGTTCCTTGACATCATAGTTAAAATTCAATTATTAGGAGTATTTCTTTTTTACATTTATATATAACGTATATCAACAGATGGGCAAAGATATAGATATCAATGTTATTTATAAGTTTGTACATAATCTTATACAGGAACAAGGTATTACCGTGAGCTAATGATCCCTGATAATACTCCAGAGTATATAAACAGGAAGTAGGAGTGACAGAGATCTGAAAATAAGTCCCACAATATGGCATGATCCTAAAATTAGCTATTGATAAAATTTTAGCAGTTTATCATGTATTATTGCTAAGAAAACTGTAAAATGGTTATGGACAGACACACACCAACAAAGACTGAGGGAAATGGGGTACATTCAGCAAATAATAATCAAATAATAAAATGACTGATCAATGCACATTTTGTGATATAAAGGACTGAAAATTTACCTGGATATTGGCTAATATAGACTTTTCATAGCAGGAAATGGGTCTCTCTGGACTTTTTATAGCTTTTGTGTTTTGACTTTTAAAAGCCTTGAAGAAATATTGAGTAATTCCTAATAATTTTAAAGTGTGTTTTCTATAATGTATACTAGTATAATAAAATTATGGAAAGAAAATTTCAAATGCATGAGGAACAAATTATGCCTCGGGGTAAAAATGTCCCTGGCATGACCTGGAAACATGCTTTAAGTCAACATCAAGGTGTGAAGACAGAGGACAAGCTGGGACGCCTTACGATGAAGACAGGGGTCAAGCTGGAACGACACAAGGTGAAGACAGAGGACAAGCTGGGACAACACATAGTGAAGACCGAATACACGCTGGGACAACACACAGTGAAGTGAAGACAGAGTACAAGCTGGGACAACACACAGTTAAGTGAAGACACATACTTGTGTTCATACCTGGCCGGTAATGTATTCGTCTGATTTTTTGTTTCTGTGTCATGTGTGTTCGTCTCTTCAATCGTTGATTCTATAAATAGAATGAAAAAATTTTGTTTCATTCATAACTTTCAAGATAATTTTTTACATTATTCATACCGATAGTTAATATCACAAACATCATTTAAATCACAGGTATAAGACAGGAAAGTCTAGCACCCAGTGTCGAACAGTACGGCTCAAACTCACAACCCAAGTGCTGACATGCTAGTGATCAATAGTAAATGACAAAATATATGACTGGCCATCAAGAAGCCATTTATGATTTTAACTTACTTAATTGGTTGATGTTATCAGCACTTCCAAATTTATTTTTAATCAGATGAGCTATTTGGCTTGGCTTTGCCTTTATTGTACTGAAATGACATAAAAATGAATAATTAAAATGTAATTGAGACAATTTATTTTAATTATTAAGTCTCCAGGAGAAGTTTGACTGGACCAGTCCTTGTAAACATGGACAACGTGAAACAGAGTCAAGTAATAGATTCTATTTGCTTCCACCATGTAAATCATTAACACCGTTTTTGTCCAAAACAGAAATATTTTACAATAACTTCAAAATGCTTGCTGGTCACTTTTTATGGTTATTATCAGATTTTTACACTTCTTGGGTTTAATCAAAACATTTTTTTTTCTGTTGACATTAAAGACATTCAACTTTCTTTTCATAATTTCATCGCTAACATCATAGGCATAGACTAAAAATAATTTGTCTAAAGTTGCAATACTGTTAGGTTGTTACAACATTTAAAAAAGTAAGGGTTTCAGAGTTTAATCAAGTAATTTGGATATATATAAAAAATGTTTGAACCTGTTAAAAAATTTAGATTTTTGGTCAGAATTAAAAATTTCATTTAAATTATTTTGCCTATATACTAAACATGTTTTAGATAAAACATTATATTAATATGACTGTATAAGTATTTTATTATAATTATGAATTGTATGGAATTTAAGTGTAAGTAATGACAGAAATTAATATTAACTTGACCGTTAATGGAAAATCTATTATATGATTTTCAGAAATGTTTTATGGTGTCCTGAATTTCTTTAAGACGACAGTGGACAAAATTTAGCATAATCCTTGATATTTTTTCATGGATTTTCAAAGACAAAAACCGGCAATAAAAAAAAACTAGAAAACCCTGATTTCCCGCTATATTATTAAGCAATAAAACAAAAATTATTGCACAGACTTATCATTATTTTTTTCCTTATTTTGTTGATGTATTAAAGTCTATACACAATTTAAAAATCATTTGAAAAAAAATAATTGACTGACCATTGACCAAAACAGTATCATAGAAGGTAAAATAACAGTAAACATCATTATTATATAGTAATATTTTTTCCCCATTGTATTTCATATGTGCAGTATATTTCCATATTTTACACTGAATCTCGGTCTTTTATGTAATTTCCGGGAAAAGTACAGATGTGTTCCGAACATCGGCTTTTATATTTTACTGTTGTTTGGTAAACAAACATGGCCGAAAATGGCATACATAAGGGGAAAATTAACAGAACCGCTTGAAGTGAACAAATGGAAGTGAATTCAGTTGTAGATAAAAGTAAATTTCATAGACCAACAAAGGAAAAAAGCAAGTGTAAACTGTACTAAATGGGATTTAAATATCGTGTACACATGTGGCTCGTCAGTTTCAAAGCAGGAATTTATGCTAGTACACTCGAATTTTGGCGATGAAAGTGTGTAACGGACGTAAATTTCGCTGAAATGCATTTTATTTTATTATTTAGGAGTCATTTGGTTAGAGCATTAAATGCAAGATATTTTAAAAGCAATTTAGCCTTGGGATCATTGTTTACATTGCCGAATGAAGGGTAATCGCCGAATTTCGAGTATGGACGAAATTCCAGTGTGTGGCCATATATTCACAACAATAAGGAGCAACAAATAAAAACAGAAAATTGACAAAAAAATCTGTTTTTATTATATGTAAATCTACATCAAAATATATATCTGTAATATTGACCAAGTGAAAATATGATAATATTGGAACTAGTAAAATATTACAAAATAGCAAAGATAATGAATAATCACTTAAAAGCACAAAAAACTTATTACTATATAATAAAAGGGTTATTGCATGAATATTGGAAAATATTGTCCCTTGCAAGATGCTATATTGCACTCGCAAGCTCGTGCAATATAACACTTGCTTGGGACAATATTTACCAATATTCATGCAATAACCCTATATTATCTAACCAGGAAAAGCAAACAAATGTCTGCATCACAAGATAACTTGAAATATATCAGTTATACACCCACTAAGTAAACACCTTAATGATATTGATTTTGCAGATAACATAAAATGTGACTTTTCTGTAAAAATATTTTTCACACAGTAAATTTTTATCATAATGAAATAATCTTGTTTAAATACTACTTGAGTGTCATTAATAAAACAACAAATGATTTTTTTTTTGACAGAACTGAAACGACAATATAATTCATATAAAAAAAGAATAGTGTCAAGGTGATGTTTTGATGTATTTAGCTCCATTAGCAAGAAACCAATTAATGATTCCTTTAAAACACCTACTATAAACAAACAAGGTCATATTTGCTTATACAGAATAAAAAATAAAGGTTTAATGAGTATTACATATAAGACTAATGGCAGTCTAAATAAATGTCAATCAGCCATAACATATTATACAATTAATGAGTTTGATATAAATCCCTATCAGGACTTATCAGCCAAAGAAATGTAATGTTTAGGCTAAATTATTTTCAAGGGTTGAAAAAATACTGATAGCAATTGCATATTAAAATAAGTAACTGTTTTATGACATCAATTATACCAACATATCCTCGTCTATCATAGGAAATATATTAGCAGCCGACACATTAATTGTTGCTGACATTTTTTTTTGTATTAAAGACACACACATGGATCAGAAAATTGATTAGATAATTGAGATTAAGTCTGCTATTCTGATTGGCTACTGAATGGTTGTACTTTCCATCTATTTTTAGCATAAAACAAGTTAATATTGGATTCCACTTGACTGCTGGTAGTCTAGTTTTGGAATGAAACTATGCAGGTAAAAAAATAACCATATTTCGAAAAAAATTTTGGAACTGTAGAGATTTAACATGACCCAAAAAATTGTTTTTCAACCAATTAAAAACCTGCAAAATTATATTCATGTAGAAATACTGTACAGTGGTATAAAATGAAATGACAAGTTGGCATGCAGTTTTCAGTTTATTAATACTTTCAAATTTTGTTTAATTACACAAGATATTATGATCAACGTAAAAAGGATGCAAAGGGACCCATCTCATAAGAGGTGCTTTACAGCAGGGGGTATGGGGGCAACTTAAGAACCCCAGAATAATGCAAAATTTTGTATTCTTGCCATTTCCCGGCACGAATTCTCCCACTACTTGAAACTGGTTTACAGGAGCAACAATTTTTTTTTTGGACCTCGATGTGTACACAACTGTGTTTTTGCATACCAGTTGCTACAACACAGGCTTTCAAGCTACTTTTTGCAAAAAATAAGGGGTTTTTTAGGGCTAAATTTTCAAAAAATAAGGGCTAATTTTAGGAATTGTTAGGGTTTTTTAAACAAAAATAAGGGATAAAATGTGTTATTTTCTAATGATTTAAGACTGAAAAATTATATTTACTCACCATTTTGGGCACAGAACAATAGTACAAAAGTTAATTACCAATTCAGAAGACCATTTGGATGACCATCAAATAGTGTCCTGGGTGGCAAATGCATATTTCTGAAAGTATGCTAAAGCTAGCTTCATTTACCTTTAATCTATTTTATGTTTATTTTTTATTTTTATTTTTGAAATTCTGAAAATTAACAAAAAAAAGGATTTTAACCAAAAAAGTAGGGCTTTTTTAGGATTTTGCAGCTTTAATTAGGAATTTTAGGGCTGTTTGTAAAAAATAAGGAAAATTAGGAAAATTAGGAAATTAAGGGCCCACTTGAAAAGCCTGTACAACATGTTATTCCTCGCAGAATATAACCTGCACTCAGAATAAAGACCTTCTTTTCTTTGTTTAATTTAGGGTTAACAAGTTCTCACTGTGTAGAAACTTATCCCTAAAGACCATTCTTCCTTCCTTCCTTTTAGTTAAGTTTGATAAGTACTTACTCTTTAGCACCTTTGATATTTCCAACGACGCCCCTAAAACATACAAAATTGAATATTACAAAAGTTCATGTAAATATATTAGTTTTCTTAAACAAAATTAAAGTAGTAAAAATACATATACATATACAAGTTATAAGAAGAAAAGAAAGGAAAGACAAACAGATGTAGGATATAGAAGTCAGTTCACGAATCTATAAATAACTTTGAACTCGAGTTGTTAGTTCTTTTTGGGATTCATATTGAAATGCTGTAAATGGCCCATTTTTGTACTGTAGGAAAAACTAATTTAATGACACCTGTACATTTCAATAGGCCATAATATTAATTTTAATTTATAGTAACCATCTTTTGACAACCCTTAAAGCAGAGGCTCCCAAGACACAGTATCTCACACCTCATTTATATAAAAAATGAAGGCATTTGCCCCATGCTAAAGCAAAGTCCTGATGTGGTGGCCATTTTGAATTTGGGATTGGCATAAACAACTAGAGGCAGTTAAGAGCCTGTATGGTTCACCTGACTTACAAAAAAACTTTTTAAGAGACATGACTTTTCTGGCATATTTAGATATTAAAGAGTTTATGTGAAGATGCTATTTCTATGAATGTTGCCATATTGAATTTCCAATCAGCATCAATTTGTAGGACAGTTTGTGCGAAGAAGCTGTTTTATGTTTTTCATATAGGTTGCTATGTTATGTGATGTTCCATGGTGGCAGCAATCTTGTATTTTGGATTGAAACAAAATACTCAAAATTAGTAGAGGACCATCTGAGGTACATTTATACATTATCACAATTCCTTCTGCCAAGGGGGTTGCGAAGAAACAAATTTTTAAATTTCCACCAATCAGAACACATTTACAGCTCTGGCAACCATGTTGAATTCCCTATCGGCTCGAAAAACTCAATATAATAAGATAACTATCCAAGATTCACTTCTGCATTATTTGGTTTAATTGTGTGGAACAGTTATGGACAAGAAGCTTTGCATGGTTTTCCCAATTAGTGCAGTGTTTTCAGATTACAATATATATAAAGCAATGACAATAGCTCATCATCGGATCAGGCACGCTAAAAAGTTGAAAACAAGATACATAGATCAAGTAAGTAAAATGTACACACAACATTAAACACACTGAAACACTTACCCAGAAAACCCTGTAATTCCATCAACAATATTTGCACCTACTTCCCTAAAAGATAGTAGAAAGCTTGAATAGTTTTGGAGACAGAGTTCTGGATTCTTATCATAGAGTTGGGTCAATCATTGCAAATACTATGAGTGCTGCCATGATATAACCATAAAAAGAAATCAGAAAATTACTCTCTGGTGTCCATGTTTTATTGGGGTAGAAATCCTTATTATCCAAAGAAAAAACCCTGACCTTTGGCAGGAAACCAGTTATCTGCTGAATTGAGGTAAGTCGAGCACAAACTGCCATAATCAGACTCACATCCACCTCCTCATTATGAAGATGCATGTAACCAATAATAGATTAATAGGTTCTTTCATACGTTTTTGGGAAAGACCGGTTGATCTTTCACGACAACGTTCTTGTTTCTGGCGTTTTGATTGGATGACGCAGCAAGTACAGATGTGTGCGCGTGAGCTCATCTGTACTGGGTCATCTGTACCAGAAATCAGTCATTTACAGAAGAATACTATTTCCATTAACCACTCTGCCCAGAAGGCCCCAAACTTTACTGTCAGACCAGTTCTTATTGGTCTCTAGTGGTCAATGTATCCTAATATAGAAGTCTGTTAATAAAACAGATCCCAAATCAACTCCCAATCTGCTGCCAACCACAAATAACTATTATCCTGCAATCATCCAATTAAGAAGCTGTAATGTATTGACTGTATATTTTCTGTCATATACAGTTAGTGACCATATATTGTCTCCTGACATCATACATATTACTAACCCAAGTAAAAAACCTTTGTAAGCTGAACCCCGGACATCTTCATTTTGATGTCACAATGAATTCTAGTCATTCGAAATATGTAAAGGCCTGTTAGGGGTTTCAATTTTTAAAGTCGTTTAAAATTATATAGAGTTTGCACCATGTGGGTACATAAAAAAAAATATGACTCGACAGAGCCTTGCATTTTCCCTATTTCTAAGTCTCACTATTATAAAGTTTTAATTTCAAGTCAATAAACTAATATTATATATTTTTAACCTCTCACACTACTTCAAGTAAAAAATGCACACAAAGTAAACCACCTCCTGCCCATTTTACAATACAACTTTTGAGGATAAATGCCATATATTTTCAGCATTCAGGCAATAAAGTTGTTACATCATTGAAGAAAATGTTACCCTCAATTGTTTTAAAACAATTTAAGTCTTGGCACTATTATTTTATTTAAATGCTGGAACCCCAATGAAAAAAAAATTGAATGGCAAATGCTAAGTTGTCACCAATAGATAAAGGCATTGAACTTAAGAGCTAAAGTTTATCTTATTGTGCAAAAAAATAATAGGCTGTTATTTATTTTAAGAATTTGCCAATATTTTGATAAATAAACAAAGCACAATATATTTCTATATTTTTAACAGTATAGTGTTCATTTGTTGTATCAACACATTTTGGTCCAAGGCTCAGTTTCATAAAACATCTTATTAAATTTGAGGATGTGCTCAACTTTTCTTAGCTCAAATACTGATCACTCAGAATGCTAGAAAATTAAAATTAAATATAAACTTAAGGACTTGAGGAAAATCTCAGGTCGAGAGGTTTTAAGAAACTGGCACTGGATAGTGTTGTGACAATACGCAATGGTATTTGTATATTGGGTGCACATAGAAAAAATTGTAATTGGTGACGAGAAGACATGTTAGAGTGTAAACAAAATTACAAATATATATATATGCTGCAAATGTTGCAAACATATGGAACCCTTGTCCACATTTAACAGCAAAGTCACAGGTAAACAGTACAAAATATTCACTACTGTTAACTGCAAAAGCTCGAGTGTCATTTACATTCTTGAGTGTCCCATCTGTGGCTTACAATATGTCGGCGAGTCCAAACAGCCATTCCACAAACGACTGAATGGTCACAGAAGTGACCTAACTAAGAAACAGTTTCTGCCCGTAAGCCAACACTTCAGACTGCCCGACCACACTCCAAAGGATTTTGATCGAATAAAAATCCTAATTATCGAGCAGAACTGCAAGTGGCGAGACTCTGAACGGGAGGCTCGAGAGAGATTCTGGATCAAAGAGCTCTGCTCTGTACACCCCAATGGAATAAACAAAAAACAATAAATATCATTCAAAATATAAATAATAAATTCATGAATATCAAGACGTTGAAGATAAGATGGTTTATACAATTGTACAGTACTCCCTTATGTAATGACTGATAGATGTGTTTCGAGAAAGTTCAAGATCAATAAAATCAGATCCGATCACATCACCACCGGATGCTGATGTACCAATATCCAAATTTTATCGTTTATTATAGATTGATATTGACACTGAAGAAGGCCATCAGTTGGTCGAAAATTTTGTCATATTTATTAATATAACTATTTTATAGTAGAAACATCTTTATATTTGTATCGTTGCATAATTCTCTAGACTTATATATATAAGTGTCTAATGAATTAACCAAACAATGTCGTTTTAATTTCCACTCTGAAAATCATCTGTACACACAGATTTGATTTTTGAGCCGTCCCACCTCGGGAATCGAACTCGTGTCAGTTTATAACATCTATGGCTACTGCGCCTAGCATGTAAAGACAGAGGTGTAACCTCTAGACCAGATCCGTCCGCTAAAAAACGGAGTTTCACTGGCCTAGTGTTACTTTTGGTTGAACATGTCATTTACATACACAATGTTTTTGTGCGACCTGAGCTTTAATTACAACGATTTTCATACAATCAGAATGGATCTGTAAGCAATTATACAGATGCGTGCATATAGTTGTTTTGAATTTCTATTTATAATTGTCTATTTATATATGCCCAACATCTGATTGTATTTCAACATTGGATCTTTAGAAATGCACTAAAGATACATAGTTAAGATAAATGATATTTATAAGTGTCTAATGAATTAAGCTCAGGTCGAACAAAAACATTGTGTATGTAAATGACATGTTCAACCAAAAGTAACACTAGGCCAGTGAAACTCCGTTTTTTAGCGGACGGATCTGGTCTAGAGGTTACACCTCTGTCTTTACATGCTAGGCGCAGTAGCCATAGATGTTATAAACTGACACGAGTTCGATTCCCGAGGTGGGACGGCTCAAAAATCAAATCTGTGTGTACAGATGATTTTCAGAGTGGAAATTACAACGACATTGTTTGTTTAATTCATTAGACACTTATAAATATCATTTATCTTAACTATGTATCTTTAGTGCATTTCTAAAGATCCAATGTTGAAATACAATCAGATGTTGGGCATATATAAATAGACAATTATATATATATATATATATATGTATAAACTTGTTGTGAATAATAAGTGCATGTGTAAATATTGAGATTTTAAAGAATAAATGTCGATCCAGATATGCAAATGAACTTTTCAGGTTTTTTTCCATCTAATATTTCTACCTACTTGAGGCCCTGTCCCATGTCCCTTAGGACACCTCTCGCCTGTTTAGGACCTGTTACGCCACTTTCTACATCATTTAGTCGTTTATGATAATTTTCTAATTTTTTCTGCAAAGCACTAATTGTTTGTGTCGATTTCTGATTTTTCTTTTCAAAAACTGTCTTTATGCGTTGTAATTGCTGTTTGTCTGCACTAGCAGCTAGTCTTAAATATTCATTCACGTGTTCTGTAACAAAAAAAACCAATAAAGTTAGAATTTTAACATATATAACACATTTTGTAGATCAGTTATTTATTTTTCATTTTTGTTTGAATGATGTTGAATGCCACTTTCAGCAATTTTGCAGCTATATCATGGTGTTCATTTTTTATCGGGGCAGGAAGCCAGAGTAACCAGAGAAAATCCTTGTAGTGTTTACATGGTCATTTTGCGAAACTGCATCATACAGAATATTTAGGGGTGTGGAGCATTTTGACAGAGTAAAATACTTCCATTTTTGCTTTAATGGAAACACTGTTGGTTTAACTGAATATGTTTAAAAACTACAAATAAAACTACAAACAAAATCTTTTTTACTAATATTGCAATTACAAAAAAAGATTACTACCACAGTTCTAACAAAAATATCAGACATTATTAATGTTCTTTTTTCTGAATCTAAAAAAGATTTCATTCATTTTTTCAGTACTTTGATAAATTGTCTGTACCAAAAAATGGTATAAAAGGTTTAATGTCGGACTTTACATAAAACATTGCTTGTACTGTCTTAAAATTCTTTTGCTTTTTGACACAAATGGCCATAAATGATTTTTTTCCAATCTGCAAACACATGAACTGTACAATATAAAACAGTTGGACACCAGGTAGACAGTGTTACGACACCCAGCCAAGGTTAAACAAAGCTGTGGTTAGAAATACATGTAATTACAAGAGATGCCTTATTCAAAGTCTAAAGGTGATCTATTTACTACTGTTTTTAAACATAGGGTCTAATGTGAATTTACTATTTTATGAAACATGTAATGTTTTCGTGTGCATTTTTGTAAGGCTTTTTTGCCTCTTTCAGCAATATTTCAGCTATATCATGATGTCCAGGGTTATTCAGAAGAAGTTGGAACAAGGCAGACGACTCTCTGCAAACAGAACTAATTATCTATGAGACATTTAACCCATCCCTAATTTCATAATGGCTGCTTTTTAACCTTCTATAAGCCTTTTAACATGCACTAATGTTTGTAATTGCTACTTTCTAACCTTCTTTAACAGTCTGCTCCGATTTGATATTGTCCATGGTTTTTGTGATTTTAGCCTGCAAGGTCTCTTTTAACTGTTTGGTTCTTTCAATGTCTGACACCGTATTCTCAGTCTGTCCATCACATTCGTCAAGAGCTCCTTCACCACTACTACCATTGTCCCTACTGCTTACCTCTTCCTGTAACATACAATCTCATTGGTCAATGCAGTGTAACAACAAGAGTGATTGGTGGATTTTAACTTTTGATCACTTACTGAAACATATAATGGAAGGAACAAAGCTGCCATTTTGGTAGATTTATTATAAATATATTGTAAATTTAAATATTTTTGTTGCTTTTAAGAACAACGAAAAAAAAGGTTTGCAATTGATTTGCAACTATAAAGATATCACAAATATTGTTGGTATGAAGAATATCTTGAAATCACAGTAAATAAAGTTGTATTTATACTAATGGAAAACAATCACAATAACAAAGGCATAGAATATATTTAAGGTACGCCAAATGTCCAGTGAGTGATATATCAACATGATCAAACATAATTTAGACTTTCTACTTAAAGTTTGAAATGTCTGTAAAAGTACACAAAAACATTGTTTTTAGTGTAAATAATCATAATTATCTTTAAAAATGTTAAAATCCTATGACTAACATTGTCAATAATAAGTGTATCTGTGATTAAAATTTGAAGTTGTACACATATTTCAAATTATTTTTGTTATGCCCCTTTGACCACAAGGGAAGCATAAAAAACATGTCAATACTGAGAATAGTCCAAATTAAAAATATACTTTGTATTTAAAAAAAAACAGCTTATGGCTTTCTTTCTATTTTAAAATTTTTTCGTTCATATTTCAATTAAGCATGGAATTCATAAAAAATGTTTAGTAAAAAGTCTCCATTTATAGAACAAGATAGTAAATAGTCAACCCCCAAAGAATCAGGACTTATTGAATGTCACTGGATCAATTGTTAGCTTGTTTGTTTGATGATGTTTAACACCACTTTCAGCCATTTTCAGCTTTATCATAGGGTCCAGTTTTTATTGGAGGAGAAAGCCGAGTACCCGGAGAAAACCCTCGACCTGCAGTTGGCAAACTGGCAATCCTTGTCAATTAAGATTGGAGTGAAGTACACCCTGTCTGCAGTGAGAATCGAACCCGCATCATCAGCATTGACAGAACATGATGATGTGATCTTTCTGTGATCACGAGAGAGTGGCTCTTTCTAGCATGAGACTTCTAATGTCTTGACCCCATCTGAATATGCAGACATGAGAAACTAGTTTGTATATAAGCTGTATTACCAAAACTATCAACAAATAAAAATCAGATTTACATTGGTCATAATCCATTATATTTACCGTTGTGTTTGTCACATGATTGTTACGGCATGCGTACCTTCACCCCCCACCCCTAATTATAATCTAGTTTCAATCTTGTTTACAAATAACTAAAGTATTAAACTAACACTTTCTAAATCCTCCGTGCTGCGGTGTACCATTTCGTCAGAGGGAGCTGTCACGGATAAGGTTGCTGTTACACTTGTTTTTGTTAAACCAGCATTATCTGTAGATGTTGGTTGTTTTTTGGACAAATTAGGACTTTTAGGTATAGATTTCTTTGTCAAGGCTTTTATTGCAGGTAGCTTGCTAGCGTCTGACTTTTTCCTGAAATCAAAATAAATGGCATTATTAATTGCAAGAACATAACATGCATCTAAGGAAGCAATAATGAACAATTGGTTGTCAGGTCTGTTCATGGCAACTTTTAGAAGTTTATAAATTTCCTTGCTCATGTTAGAAAGGTTAAAAATCAGAAAAATTTTAGTATTGATGTTGAAAATTGCCTTCTGGTGTTAAACTTCAAACAAAACAAAACAAAGATTATCAAACATTATTTAATAGTTATATTCACAAAGTCAATGGACTAAAAAACAACACATTTTTATGGCACTATGAAGAATATATTACATGTATTTTTAATCTCTACAGGGAAACCAACATGCTAATATGTACACTTATAAGCAATTATATACCCTATATAAAAACAAGTTATTACATTATATAAATAATAATGAACTATCATTGTATCGGAGGAATTTTGAATGAATGGCTCACAGCTTCCAACAAAGATTCATGTCAATACCATGCAATAAAACACAGTTTCTACAGAATTTTAGATAAATGGTTTCTACAAATGAACAATACAGAGACTAATATGATTACCCCAGAAAAAAACATTAATAAGTCTGTGATGTAACCACACACTAAATCAATAAATAATTGCGTCAGGATTCCGAGATCAATATCTTAATTGAGTTTTCACCTCAGCTAACTTTATGCTAGTTGGTTGTATGTCATTGTTCATGTAATTTTGGAGAAATTGAAAAAAATGTACTGATTAAAAACCAGTTTTCTTCCATTTTTTGTTGTTTGTTTAGTGTTTAAAACCAGCTATATCATGTACCCTATTTTTATTGAGTAAAAAAGCCCGAGTACTCCATAAAAAACCCTGGACCTTTGGCAGGAAATCAGTGAAGGTTAGAGTCTAAGTACTCAATAAAAAACCCTGGACCTTTGGCAGGAAACGTGTGAAGTTTAGAGAGTCTGAGTACTCAGTAAAAACCCTGGATCTTTGGCAGGAAACCTGTGAAGGTTAGAGTCTGAGTACTCAGTAAAAAACCCTGGACCTTTGGCAGGAAATCAGTGAAGGTTAGAGTCTGAGTACTCAGTAAAAACCCTGGACCTTTGGCAGGAAATCAGTGAAGGTTAGAGTCTGAGTACTCAGTAAAAAACCCTGGACCTTTGGCAGGAAATCAGTGAAGGTTAGAGTCTGAGTACTCCATAAAAACCCTGGACCTTTGGCAGGAAATCAGTGAAGGTTAGAGCCTGAGTACTCCATAAAAACCCCTGGACCTTTGGCAGAAAATCAGTGAAGGTTAGAGCCTGAGTACTCCATAAAAACCCTGGACCTTTGGCAGGAAATCAGTGAAGGTTAGAGCCTGAGTACTCCATAAAAACCCTGGACCTTTGGCAGGAAATCAGTGAAGGTTAGAGCCTGAGTACTCCATAAAAACCCTGGACCTTTGGCAGGAAACCTGTGATAGTTAGAGTAATGCAGTAACTGGCTGTGTGACTACCATAGTAAAACAAGTGGAGGAGGAAGTGAAAGATTTATATTTATTTCCTCTTTACCTCAAATATTCCGATCAAATTTTTAAATATCAGGTATACAATGGGATTATGTGACAAAGATTCTGTGTCGTAAAATTCCATTCATTAGCGCAGGTGGAATTGCACATTAGAGATTGTGTAACAGATGACTGAATGGACGAACACCTCCAATAATATATAAGCGCACTTTTCATCCCACTGAGTATAAGAAAAAAAAAATTGACAGTATTAAAATTAAATTCTAACAGGGTTGGGCTTAATTTGAGGGTGTAAAAAGAAATTAAACATCTTTATGGAAACTCATCTATCTATTACTTACTTTTGGTCTTAAAAACAAAACATACAAATCCAGCTAAAACCATATAAAGATATATTCCTTATTACTGAGATTGTCCAACGGCAAAATTAAATGGAATTTTACTGGTAACCCAATGCCCTCACCCCACTTTATCAACTTTCACGTCAACTTGAAATCTATCTTTAGAAACAAATCCTAAAATCTCTGAAACAAATCCTGAAATCTCAAACACACACACACAAAAAACAATCTTATAATCTCTAAGACAAAAGAAATGCCATATAATCTCTAAGACTTAAAAAAACAAATGTTTACAGGTTTGAACTGTTGCTTTGGCTTCCCCTTCTGATAAACTGATAAAGCTAAAGCCTAATCAAATCCAATGAAGATAAACAGGTCAAATAATGTTTAAGTTGTTATTTTATGACATGATTTTATCATTATTAATTTTTACAACAAAACAAAAACCTACCAGCCTTAAGGAATATGTAATATCCAAACACAACAAAGAAGAACACAGTTGTGTTATGCTGACATTCTGTGATGCGTGTATAAGTGTCGCTTGTAATTACATGTGTTTCTATTAGAGTCTCCATCAACTTATGGAGTATGTTAACCTCTTTAAGTACTTTGCTTTGAGAGAAGGCACAGTATTATTTTATTAAGTAGAAACATTTTTTTTAGAAAGCTGATACCCTTAATTGTTTAACATATTGTTAACCACAAAAATAAATATGTTCATCCACAAATAGTGCATTAGTGGGTTGTAAACAACTTTGTTGACATAAATACATAATCTGTGACTTGGACAGCAGCTGTGTTTGTTTGTCTGAATGAGTTTTTAGCTCTTTAATGGTGACTAGTTACTATTAAAAGGAGAAAACCAGAGTACCTGATGAGAACCCTGGAACTTTGGCATGAAAACTGTCAATCCTTGTCAGTTATGGACCGAGTAGAGCACACCTTGCTGGAAGTATGGCTCCACCTCTTTCAACTTTTTCACAAGTTTTTATTCCTATCACAATCTACAACCACGCTAACTATACATTAATGTCCAATGTCCACATTTTCACTACTTTTTATAATTTCTCAGACAATCTACAACCTAAACTTACATATCACAACAATTATAACCGTCCTAAAGGTGGCAAATTATTCAGGGAACAGTGCAATTTATAAAAAAATGAATTAGATGGGATATATTTTCTAATGAAACAAGTCTTATTTATATGTCAAAATCAAATATCAGTACATGTCACCCATCGAAGCAATATTCTTCAAGGTGAAAATAATTATATTCCTGGCAAAAAGACAATATAAACTGTGAATGGGAATTGATAGTATATAATAAGTTAATTTCTAACATTAAGAGATACCTACTCATACATACCAAGAATCCATGAGTAATTACAGAGTTATTTCCCCATGTACAATATGTCAATAAACTTTGGACTAAGCAATCAATATTGGAAGACTGCAGAATGCAGTTCATTGATAGAAAAACACATTGGAAAAATTGTCAACAAAGTTAACCAGTTAATTAAATACAACTTCACATTTACATATTATTGGCATACAGTGCCTGAGATACATTAAATGTTTTTACATGATTGTAATGTCTCAATTCTGATTGGCTAAATATCTGGTAAGAGGTTGCAAGTATCAGTATCTTAAATTCCAAAAATAAAACCACTGGGTAACATGGAATCTGATAGTTACATTTTTTCATATCTATAGACGAGCGCATCAGCATGGTTTTATATATTCCACATGTTACTGACGGTTTGAAAATTGAAAGTAACTATTATTCAGTTTGTCGTTAAATTTATTTCAGCATTTATTTAGATTTAATTCAAATTTGTTATAAAGAATAGTTTTTCTTGTTTAAATGTGAGATAAAGCAGCTATAAAATGTCATTTTCATTCAAGAGATTGGATGAAAGGAAAGTCTATCACACCATACATTACGCCACTACATGTATGTGTTTTCAAACATCTTGTTATATAGGGGTGACTGAAAAATATTTGTCAACAACATCAAAAGAAAATGTACAATAATTAAGGTCAGTAAAAGTTTTAAAACATTCAAAAACCAATATTTCTGTTCTTAAAGGTCTGACTGAAATATGCCTCACAGCATAAAATACCTAATATATGCAATATCAAGGGGAAATGATTCCAATTTTTTTCCTTATCAAACATGGAAACATTTAAAACCATGGATCCTTGGCATCAAAGGATCCAATATGATTATAGCCAAACACAAACAAGTGTGGACTGTAAGCACGCTCACAAAGGGATACCGCCCACTTTGCTTTCAAGTCCAATTATCTCCCCTGAATAATATCCGACAGCAACGAAAATTCTTAATGCACATATGATGTACTTTCTTCATGTAAAGTTTCATCAAAATCTGTCAAACGGTTTAGGAGGAGTTGCGCTTACAAGGTCTCCCACTGAATACTATATTTTAAAAGTAGTCCAATTATCTCCCCTGAATAATATTCGACAGTGACGAAAATTCTTCATGCACAGCTACATATGATGTACTTCCTTCATGTAAAGTTTCATCAAAATCTGTAAGGTGGTTTAGAAGAAGCGCTTACAAGGGATGTGGACGGACAGACAGACAGACAGACAGACAGACAGACATGGTGATTCCTATATACCCCTCCAAACAAGTTTGCGTGGGGGTATAATAATATGAAACTGTTGACTACAGTTGAAAAGGGGGGTAGTTGGGAATGGGAAAAAAGTCATTTCTTAAGGATGTAAAAAGAAATCTCATATTTCTTTCCTTAAAGTCGGAAATGTCTATTGATGTCCTACAGCATACAGTAAATAGAAAGAGTCCTTGTAAGGTAGATTACTCAAATTTCTTTCGTGATGGTCTAAACTCTTCTATAAGGCAGTTATAATAAATAATGTATTCTGTGAAAAAAACAGCTATATTACACCACTCTAAGAATGTTTTGTTACATATATCATTAAGATAAAATTGGCAGAATTTAGCTTCCGTGTAAATGTGGGAACATTTCTGGTGCACAACTGCAACTAAATACAACATTAAACAGGAAGGGATATCATATATAGGTGGGATGATTGCAATAAAGATAAAAATACATGCATAATCTTTTTAAACTTGGTAACATATTTTGAAATGAACACTAAAATAAATTTCAGTCTGAACCTATCTTATGAAACTGATACTATTCGTCAACAATGAATACTGTCAGGTGCACTGACAATTTTTAAATGAAGAAAAATAAAATCTCCATTGTACCCTAAAGTTTTAAACATGATTGTTTACACTGACATACCCTACAGTCTAAACATAACAAGTTCATATGGGTGAACTCTGTAAAGATATTGATCATCTAAACATATTAACAATGACAGTGCAGTCAATCAGATGTTTACGCTAGGTTAAGGGTGCAGGGTGTAACCAGTCAATATATTTATATATTAAACCTAAATATTCAGTCCATTCTGAATAATCTTCTAAAAATAATTTGTTCCAAAATTATCGACCCCCTTATAGTAAATATAACTGAAAAAGCCAAACAGATTAATGTTAACACCAAGTTTAACGTGCAGTGTGTAATCAGTCAACATATATACAAAAATGAATGTTAAACATTTAATAACAATTAAGTCGATTGTGAATAATCTTCTAAACATAAGTTGTTCCAAATTTATAATTGTCTACCCTATGCATGTAACGTATTAACAGATGCAAGTTGTTTTCCCATTTCATAATAATTTGACTTAATCATGATCATACCGGTATGTACTCCTAATGTCATAAGCAAATTATAAATGAAACTCTCACACTTTGTTCAATGTATCTTAAAGATCATTTAAATCTGACTAACAATGAGCTTTGATCTATTTGATTCCAAATAATTTATAAAAACATCAAAATATTATCTGAAATTGAAAAATTCATAAAAGTAGTGATTTACATATAACTGAATGTACACAATAACTGTTGCTATGACAACACAAAAGGCTTACAGCATCATTTAACTTTTGACGACCCTTGTTGTCACAGGTAAGTTACATATATATCTGTTGCTATAACACATCATTTAACTATTGACAACCCTTGTTGTCACAGGTAAGTTACATCTACATCTGTTGCTATGACAACACAACATTTAACTAATGACACTCTTGTTGTCACAGGTAAGTTACATCCACATCTGACTTATACTGTTATTTCCTGGTATAAAGAAACATTTAATACTGAGATGGGCCCCTTGTTGTACCAATGTTATTCACCATTATACAAAAGATGTGCCTTATGTTTATATAAATGGATATCAATACTCCATATATCCAAATATTTAATTGTCAATTTTCACAGAATGTGATTTGTTGTTATAAAATATTCCACATTTCAGCTGTAGACATGCCTTAATTAACCAAAGTTAATCCACAATAACCAAACTGCCAGATGTCTCTAATCTGTAGTAATGACAGATGACTGTTATTGTTCAAAATATTTATGCTCAATTCCTGTCTGATGCCCAGTGTTAATTAGAATTAGACCACAGACTGGTGCCCCATATTGTCTCCAAGTTACATCCCAGATAGATACTGTATACTGTCCAAAAGTTATCTCTCAATTATTGCATAATGCTGCTTGTTGTCTAAAGTTATTCCACAGTTTGACCACAGACACCCTTATTGTCAAAAAGTTTATCTTCAATAGCACTGCCTGATGATGATTGTTGCCCATGGTTGTTCCCGAGTTAGACCATAAATACATATTTGCATTACAAAATTGCAGTCAGAGAAACTAGACAAATATTTCCATCTTTACATCGACATTGACGTCAACCTCGTCTGTCTTACCTCATCAGACATTGTATAGAGAATTGACTATTAAGTTTTGCTCCATTTAATGTGTTTTTCTTCATTATTTAAATATTATCTTGAAAATGGGTATGATGCCTTACATGGTCTGTTACAATTTAAAAAAAGAACAGTGTTTGAATCTTAAATAATTAAATGAAAAATAGTTTATTTTTTCAAATTTCAATCAAACTAATGATCTGCACTGAATGACAATCTATCAATTTTTAATAAAAGGAAACAATTATATACATATGATCTATTTTTAGATTCATGTAATAGTGATCATCAATAAAAAATCAATACTTTTTCATGTTATGATGCAAGAAGTATGATTCCAATATATGGGATAAAAGGACCTACCATTTTTCAGTAAGGGGGGGGGGGGGGGGGGGTAACATTTTTTTACTAAATTTTTTTCTTGAAAAATAGTAATATCTAACATTCGGCTTCAGTTTCCACCAACTTTTACTACATGCATATGATATTTGTTAATTATTGAAGAAAAAAAAACTACATGGGTCTTCTTGGTCCATATATTTCAGATCTTGACCTTTTTGTAAGCTCTAAATCCTTTAATAATTAAGTCTTAGCTTAAGGAAGCTGTCACCAAAAATCTGACATATTTTTCTGACTCTTAGCTAAATAGCACTTTTTACCCCAATAATTCAAAGCCAGTAGTATACCCCAGTGTTTTTGAACCAATCTGCACTAAGTCAGTAGTAGACCCCAGTGTCTTTGGACCAATCTGCACTAAGTCAGTAGTAGACCCCAGTGTTTTTGGACCAATCTGCACTAAGTCAGTAGTAGACCCCAGTGTCTTTGGACCAATTTGCACTAAGTCAGTAGTAGACCCCAGTGTCTTTGGACCAATTTGCACTAAGTCAGTAGTAGACCCCAGTGTCTTTGGACCAATCTGCACTAAGCAAGTAGTAGACCCCAGTGTCTTTGGACCAATCTGCACTAAGTCAGTAGTAGACCCCAGTGTTTTTGGACCAATCTGCACTAAGTCAGTAGTAGACCCCAGTGTCTTTGGACCAATTTGCACTAAGTCAGTAGTAGACCCCAGTGTCTTTGGACCAATTTGCACTAAGCCAGTAGTAGACTCCAGTGTCTTTGACAATATGCACTAAGCCAGTAGTAGACCCCAGTGTCTTTGGACCAATCTGCACTAAGCCAGTAATAGACCCCAGTGTCTTTGACAATATGCACTAAGCCAGTAGTAGACCCCAGTGTCTTTGGACCAATCTGCACTAAGCCAGTAATAGACCCCAGTGTCTTTGGACCAATCTGCACTAGGCCAGTAATAGACCCCAGTGTCTTTGGACCAATCTGCACTAGGCCAGTAATAGAGTTTAGACCCCATTGTCTTTGGACCAATCTGCACTTTGTCTCCAATGATAACATTCTAATACTGTAAATATATCCATAGTATATAATGTCTAATTTTTACCAGCAAAGGAAAAGAATTTACTTATGGCCATCTGACAATGTCACAATAACGTGACACTACAGCATGGCTAAATGCAGGCAGTTCTCAGATTGTCCCTGGTTTATTGTTGATAATTATATACAAGTTGTTGAGCAAGGCACAAAGCAAAAACATGGTAATCTCACATAAAAAAAAAATAAACATGCCTGACAATAAATTATACTAACATTAGAGTCTTGTGACAAGACTATTATAACCTGTTCTTCTGGTTCCTTGACTGCATCAATCTGACATTAATCCTCTAATCATAAGACAAATTACACTTCAAAATCTGATTATAAAATCCAGATTACACTAATTAGTTAATGAAACCTTTGACAGGTGAGTCATTTTTTCTGTCCTACAGGTAATCCATTTCTGCTGTCTTTAGGTACACAGTAATTAGGGTCACTCAGGTATAACCAAATCCACCTACATCTTTTTTTTACATATTTGTAAATAAACAATATTTCGACATGCCTTACAGCCAAATATATCTGTTATCTTATTTCTACATGTGGTAGTTATTGACATGGTATGACACATTTAATAAAAATGAACTAAGTATGATCTGTGCATCTGTGCTGAATCATGCAATGCAATATAACATGTTATAATAATGATTTTGAACTACGGAAAACCAATCAAATTTCACATTAAAACCACATCTTTATGTTGGGGATAAACTAATGTATTCCTGCCAGCAATGCAGAGTTTTTAATTTTGCACCAAAAAAAACTGGCTTCTTCAGATGATGTTTGATGACTTTGCACTTTACCAACTAATATTCATCAATATCTATAACCAAAATTGAGCTTTAGACATGAATTGCTGTTCGATCTAACTTTCTTCATTTGCTTTTAAAATAGCATGTTGTTGAAGTTAAATAATTAAGCAATAAAATACACTGGATAAACATAAATAGCTAAAGTACCCCACTTTATGTTAAAAATTTGGAAAAAAGCTTAAAAAGTGGAAAGTCCAAAATTATGTTCTGCTGTAGAAATAGATTATTCCATATTTTTACAGCAACACATAATTTTAAACACAACTCGTGAAATACAAGTGACAATCTGTTTTTCTATTTTTAGTAGCAGTGACTTTGACCTTGATCCGACTGGCCCCAAAGCCAATCCCAAGCTGGGTCTTCGTGTAAGCTTGCTAATATTTGATCAACAAGAATGGTTTATCAAAACTAAAGTAATTGACCAGAAACTGTTTTTCTATTTTTAGTAACAGTGACCTTGACCTGACTTGCCCCCAATTTAAATCCTAAGCTTGGTCTTGATGCAAGCTGGCTATATATTTAAAGTTTCTGCAAGATTGTTTTATTGGAATTGAAGTTATTGACCGGAAACTGTTTTTCTATTTTTAGTAACAGTGACCTTGACCTAGACTCCACTGTCACCAAATCCAATTCCAAGCTAGGTTTTCATGCATGCATGCTTGCTGTATACAAAGTTTATGCAAGATTGGTTCTCTGTTTGATGCCAACCGCCAAAACACCCACAGCCTGCCTAGACAGCCATATCCCAATCTAATAACCAGGATTTTCATTGCAAACCTGGTTAAAAACATATCATTTAAATTACATCACATACGGTGCAAATTTAATTTTCCTATTTTTAAGCTGTTTTCCACAAATTTAACCAAGATGATTTTTTGTTTTTGTTTTGAATTATGTTTGACATGTTTTTCAGCAATTTTTCAGCTATTTCATGGTGTCCATTTTTTAATGGGGAAGCCAGAGTACCCAGAGAGAACCCCAAACCTTCAGTTGGAAAACTGGCAATCCATGTCAATTAAGATTGGAGTCACAGCGAGACTCAGACCCACAACGTCAGTGTTGACAGACCAAGTGATCAATACTAGATGAACTACCTTAACCACACGGCCACCGAGGCCCCAAGATGAGGACACTTTAGCTGTTTATGTTTGCAGTGATAGTCAACATTAGGTAAACATTTTAATGAAAAAACAACAAACAACTTGAAAAAAGTGGTAGTCAACATGAAGTAAACGTTATAATAAAAAAAATAACAAACTCAACTGTATTTTTTCCAGTAACCTGACCAACACCACACACTCAGAAATCATCATACAAACTAAAGCATGAAGACAGTGGTAACCTAGGTCACCAGAAAATTAGACTTGCCACAAATCCTTCTGAATTATTTTACTATTAGAGAGTTCTATCTATATTATCAACATTTCATATAATATCTATTTGTGTACAAATGGACTTGAGTCTGCCTAGTCTGTGACCATATTCCGATGTCACCTGTAAATTCTAGAAATATAACAAAAATACACAAGTACGCAAGTGGAAAGTATAGGAAATATTAATAATAAAGATGAAACTCTCTTTAGCAGCAAAAAAATTCAACAGCACTGGTGGCAAGTCTACTAAGAAATACATATACAAAACTATAAAGACCGCACCTTAGAGATGAAAAATTCATTGTGACCTTATTTCTGTCATCCATTTCCATTGTGTATTGAACTTAAAACAAATCTTTTGAAAGTGTCATCACCTTTGAGATCAAAAATTCATTGTAACCTTATTTTTGTTATAAATTTTAGTTTTTTGGTTTCTTTCTAATATGTACCTGCAAGAGGAACATGGCAGTCAGACAAATTTTGCTTTGCTCAGTAAGTTTAAAAGTTGTTTGGCACAAAAATGGAAAAAGTCTCAATAAAATTGCACTAGTGACCAGAAAAATCTTTCATTAGTCAGACAAAATTTTTTTCATATGCCGGACCGAGTGCAGCAAAGATTTTGAACTTTCGTAAGGTCAGAAATAAATACTGATTATTTTACAAATCTTAGACAAAAACAACTGTAATACCAGATTTTATTTGTTGCTTTGACTAATATTTATCTAAATAAAATAATAATATATATGTCAAATAACAATAAATATTGCAAAATCAAATACATGTATGAAAAAGTATTGTTTTCCTAAAATTTATATAAGTGCTGGGAATGACATAATTAATTAAAAACAGGCTATACACAGTAAAATTGCTAGGGAAAAAGCTCTTCATAAAATAATTAATAATAAGCATTTTGTTCTTAGTTATATATGTGCTGTAGGGGATGCCACAAATAATTTTAAAAAAAGTTATAGACAAATTGCTAGGGAAAAAGCTCTGCATAATATATCTGGCAAAGTTGACCTACAACAGATGGTAACAAGGTCACATTGAAAAATAAACAAACAAGACAAAGTGCAATAAGCATCAAAGATAATAATAACAAGTGCTTAACAATACCTGATAGCAGGAAGGCTACCTCGTCTTAAAAGACGTTCCACGTTCATCGGACTTGAAAAATAAAATTACAACTTAAAACCGTGTTTATTTTTCCCCACATCATTAGTTCATATAATATTAGCTTAGCATCCAGTGAGCCATATTTCAGCTATATTTGGATGAGTGTTTCAGCAATTCATTAGTTATATTGTGTTTTCAATTTGTTAAAGGGGGACACTATGGACACTATCGTACTTTGTAAAATCAGCAGACTTAACACGGAAAAGATACATAATGTAGCAACACCATTTTGGAATATATGGAAAATGATAAACAGTGCAAAAATATGACATTGCCAGTCTTTCAGGAAAAGAAAAAGCTACAGGCTAACATAAAAAAAACCTTGCATACATTGTTCCAACAAAATTGCACTTATTGACTTAACCCCGTTCTTCAGTTAAGAAGTAGTGAAAAATTTTAACCAATCAGAAACAAGGATTCTTTGTGTACATTCATACTTCAATTCCACGGTAACTATTCATTTGGATTCGTAGTTTCATTGTAAAGGATTAATAAAACTTATCAAGCCAATCAGAAACAAGAATTTGCTATAGCAGCAAAGTTTTTAAAAAGTTGGGCAATTAAATTGCAGCTACTCATGCAGGACTCAGGGAAAAAAACTTGAAACAGCATCATATGGTATACTGCAGGTGAACCAAGTTGGATGTTTTATTAAATAATAGTAGCTGCAATTTAAACAGCTATTACTGATAAAGAGCTTTTTAGAAAACATATGAAAGCAGTTTTCTAAACAGCTGTTATCTGTATTTAGAACTGATTGACCATTAAGTAGAAAATACCTGACTGCTATTTTGACTAATTTTGAATAGAACAAATGAACTGGAATCTTTGTGATTGCCCTCTCGTATATTGTTCTGTGTTATAATATATTTCTTCATGCTTATAAAAGAAATATTTGCCCAAGGTAGCGAAGTTTTTTTACAAATTTAAACAAAAACAGTAATCTTTGTAGAGAACAATGATTACTCTTACAAATTTGGTTCAAATATGGGACAACAGAAAGTACATGTAAAACTTTACTATAACTTTTTGTCAAATGTGAGAGACCTAAATTGAAAAAAATTCTAACAGCTAATCTTGACAGATTGGTCTAAACTATCATCTATGCCTATCTCCATTTCTCTACTCATGTTATCAACTATATAAGATAAAGAAGCAGTGATCCAGTTAAAGGATACATACAACCAGCCTTTCCAAAATGTGTCTGACCACAGGATCTGACATTAAATTGTTTAACCAAATGTAGGACAAGTTGATTACACAAAATATCATCTTCTGCAAATGTTCTCAAAAAGTTCTAATGTCTGGAAAATTAGTAAAAAAATTCCATAATAGCAGGTGCAAAACTTCAATCTTTCTGTGAAGTTTCAGAGGTCTGGGTTGAAAACTGTAGGAGTTGATTACACAAAATAGGTACTGTCTTCTGCTGCTTAATGTTCTTAAAAAATGACAAAGTTCCCATGTCTGGAAAATTAGGAAAAAAATCCTGGAACAGTTCTAAAATAGCAGGTGCACAACTTTAATCTTTCTGTGACGTTTCAAAGGTCTGGGCTGAAAACTGTAGGAGGAGTTGATTACACAAAATGCTACCCTATTTTCCCCGCCCGCCCATCCACCCGACTTCACCATAGTATAACCCCAAAAAACTGAAACAAAATTAAAGGAGAAGGAAAATCTGAAGCCATTCTGGATACAAAACGCTTGTACTTAAGCAAGAACTTAACAAATAAGTTAAGCTGTTTTAGTACATGATTTTAGCATGGTGTTCAGTAGCAATTCCTACACCATCTGTATCTCTGCCCAAGCTCTATCTGTCATAATGATCATGTAATTCTTTACATTTTAATTAATGTAACAAGAACTATAACTTGTCCCTAAAAATGATAATCCAATTTCTCATCCAATACACATTTACCACTACATGAATATTACCAATCTAAGTGTACCTGCAAAAATAGTCAACGTGTAAATAAATTCTCAAAACTCTCATTTTTCACCTTTTTACCAAAAAAAAAAAGATCTCCCTAAAAATAGCTATCCCATTTCTCCCAGGTGAGAATGTATAACATACCCTAAGCCTGTGTAGGTGTTAATTCTATATTAATGATTAAGGTCATTAAACCTCCATCATAACAGCTGTCTGTTATTGAATCTCTGATTTATGATGGATAAATAGATCTCTGTCAAAACTAAATCTGCTCTTGGCCTTTCTTGGGGAATGGGGGCTATAATGCCAGTGATAATTTTAGAACAGTACCTCCAGAAGTTTATCTTTTTGATGAGGTTTCTAGACGAGATAAGTTGCATTGATTTTTTTTTGCAATGAGAGAACAATCAACATTTACTTTACTGTCCACATGTGTACAACAACAAAGGCCTTGGTACATAGGTAAATAATAGTAAGAGTAGAGATGTGACTCTCTAATAGCACAAACAATTTTAAAATGACAAGTCTCTACGGGAGTTTCCAGTTAAGAATACATCTGAATTTCTTCCGGCTCCACCAGATATTCCTGTTATTTTGAAGCAACATCATTAGTGTAATTAATGAGTTAAGTCATGACCACCATGAGACAATTGAGGCCTAATCAAAACAGCTGTCTGTAATCAATTAAGTTTTCTGATTTATGTCTAAATATATACATGCTTAATGAGGTCTGTCAATAAAAAGATACATCAAGAGTCTATTTATATGTTGAGGGCATAACTTCCAAAACAGAAGTGGGGGGTGGGGGGAAGGAGCCAGCAATAATTTGAGGTATTGCAACTTATATTTAAATTAATTTTGAATAGGGAATAAAAATACATTCAAATAATTGAAAAATATTTTGAACAGCTTTTGCTCATATTTTTCAAAACATCAGTAACAATTTCAAATTATATTTAAGATATCATCTCAAGATACCTCAATACAATGCACCGGTACCGTCAAAGTACCTATAAGACTATGAACATTAATTAAAGTTAACAGCACTGCACGTTCTTATTTTTAAAACACTTAAAACAAATTCCAATCAAAAATTATATAAGTAGAAGAATGATTGATTTGACATTTAAATTGCATGTTCGCATTAATATCAAGATTTACAGGACAACACACACGGTTTTGTACTGTAAAAGATTAATAACTTTCAGCAGAAGCATGCAGTAGGGAGCAAATGGTCGCCACATGTGGGCGTTTAAATATTGAAAACATCTATCTTCATATATTTGTCCTGGTTGGGAGCAAATATAATGCACATATGGGCGTTTAAAAGATCTTCATATACCTGTCCTGGCAGGGATCAATAATAATGCACATATGGGCCTGTTATGATTTAAAGCAAATCTTCATGTACGTGCCCTGGTAGGGGAGGAAATGTTAGTTTGGGTCCGATTCATATCACAACACCTGGTTTTGGGTGTGATACATAACTCAGTGATAAGTTTTGGGTCCGATTCATTTGACAATACTTAGTTTTGGGTCTGATACATATTACGACACTTAGTATTTGGTCTGATACATATCAAAATACTAATTTTTGGGTCTGACATATATAACAATACAAAGCTTTGGGTCTATCACGATGATACTAAGTACATAATACAATAAATACATGTATGTACTAATTAGCAATAAGAAATTTAATTATCTGCGAATTTCAACAAACTGACTTACATGTTATTGTGCGGCCGATTTCTAAAGTGTAGCAACTGGCCAACGAACCCCAGTGGCGATGTCGGTTTGGTGGCATTTGGACTTGTTACATTGTTGTTATTCTGTATATCTACATTTTGTGGAATATCTACAGTTAAGCCTAGAAAAAAAAAAACACCATGTAAAGTGCATGTTACTATCTACTGTCATGTGACAGTTCTTATGGTGTACTTCTGATTACCGTATACTCTAAAATATAAGCCTCTGAACTATAGAACTCTCCACTATCTAATTCTTACAACTGGAAACCAAAATGTCCACCATGGACTCATAACTTTGAAAGGACAATGCCCTCCATAGATTTAATGTCCCTAACTCTACAGGGATAATGTCCAAGGGTAACGATTACCATGGAATTACTATCCCAAGGAATTAATATAACATACACTGTATGGACAATGTCCACTATGGAATTAATATCCCTAACTCTGCATGGACAATGTCCTCCATGAGATAATATCTGTGGATATCACATTCTAATTTGGAAATTCCATTACTCTTCAAACTGTTAACATGCAAAGTAAATTAAAAAAGACAAATTTTCCACAGCCATAACTTAATAACAGCCTCAGATCTCCAGGAATGCAAGAAAATTAGAAGTATTACATAACGATAAAAACTGTAAAATTTCCATCAATAAAACATCTCTATTACATAATATCGGTACTTCCTCTGATGTAATGCAATTTTCACCAAGACCATACAGAAGTAGGGTGTATTTATGATACAACAATTACAAGAGGGATCAATTTCTGCTTTCCTTTGATTAATCCTATAATGATAAGGTCTGACTGGTGAACAAATAGCTTTTTCTTTTATTGGTATTTCAGTTAAGGTAAACAAAGAGCAGACAATCTAATTAAAATTATATCTTCACTTGGCTCCCCCCTTTTTGCTATTGTCACCATGGCAACAATAGCAACCAGAGGCTCTTAAGAGCCTGTATCGCTCACCTGATTTTATAGGCAATGAAGATGGCATTTCCCTGATGTTAAAGAAAGTCCTGTAATTTTCAATAAACTTTAAATAGGACCATCCAAACAATATTACTAGAAAGCTTTGTTTCCATTGGTTAACTGGTTGTATAGAGAAGATTTTTTTTATTTGCCCATAGGGTCCTATGTTAAACTAAGTCCTGCGGCGGTGGAGGTAATTTTGAATTTCCAATTGCCATAAAAAACATAAACTTTATAGAGGACCATCCAAACAATATTGCTAGTAAGTTTTTGTTTCCATTGATTAACCGGTTTCAGAGAAGAAGCCTTTAAAAAGTTTTTCCCATAGGGTCCTATGTTAAACTAAGTCCTGCGGTAGCAGCCATTTTGAATTTCCAATTGCCATAAAAAACATAAACTTTATAGAGGACCATCCAAACAATATTGCTAGTAAGTTTTGTTTTGATTGGTTAAACGGTTTCAGAGAAAAAGCCCTTTTAAACTTTTTTCTCATAGGGTCGAATGTTAAACTATGTCCTGCGTTGGTGGCCATTTTGAATTTCCAATTGTCATAAAAAACATACACTTTATAGAGGACCATCCAAACAATATTGGTAGTAAGTTTTGATTCGATTGGTTAACTGGTTTCAGAGAAGAAGCCATTTAAAACTTTTTTCTCATAGGGTTCAATGTTAAATAAAGCTAGTCCTGCGGTGGTGGCCATTTTGAATTTCCTATAGGGATAAAAAACACAAACTTTATAGAGGACCATCCAAACAATATTGCTAGTAAGTTTTGTTTCCATTGGTTGACCGGTTTCAGAAAAGAAGCCTTTCAAACTTTTTCCCATAGGGTCCAATGTTAAATTAAGTCCTGCGGTGGCAGCTATTTTGAATTTCCAATTGCCATAAAAAACACAAACTTTATAGAGGACCATCCAAACAATATTGCTAGTAAGTTTTTGTTTCCATTGATTAACCGGTTTCAGAGAAGAAGCCTTTTAAAACTTTTTCCCATAGGGTTCTATGTTAAACTAAGTCCTGCGATGGCGGCCATTTTGAATTTCCAATTCCCATCAAAAACACAAACTTTATAGAGGACCATCCAAACAATATTGCTAGTAAGTTTTGTTTTGATTGATTAAACGGTTTCAGAGAAGAGGCCCTTTTTATTTTTTTTAGGTGTGCATTGGAAATATTTTTACAGCAAATGATATGATCACATTTTAAGATTTTTTTCCTCCAAAATTCAAGATAAGTCATTTAGATACATTGTGGCCAAAATATATTTTGTCTATTGCTGCTTCAGCTAGACAGACAACACTAAAAAAGATGTCTTGCATGTCAGTAACCCATGACTGAGTGAGGCAACCCAAGACTGAGTGAGTCAACCCATGACCGAGTCAGAAAACCCATGAATGAGTCAGGAAACCCATGACTGAGTCAGGAAACCCATGAATGAGTGAGGAAACCCTGACTGAGTCAGGAAACCCATGACTGAGTGAGGCAACCCATGACTGAGTGAGGCACCCATGACTGAGTGAGGCACCCATGACTGAGCAAGGCAACCCATGACTGAGTGAGGAAACCCATGACTGAGTGAATCCCATGACTGAGTGAGTCAACTCATGACTGAGTGATGACTGAGTGAGGAAATATTAATTATAACAAAACTGCCACTTTAGTCAACATTGGTCTGCAGTGAAAATCGTCCTAAATAGCTGAAATATTGCTTGCTGAACACAAGGCAATCAATCAATCAATCTGCAATTAAAAAACTATCTAAAGCACAAATTTGATTAACTAGACTTGTAACAGGGAAAAAGCTATTGTATTCTATTAGAAAACATGCCAAAATAAAAAAATATAATCTGCTTCAAAATTGCATCTTGCATTAAGGAGTAACTGCTATACCTGAGGTTGCCACTGTTTGTTATGTCCAAACTATTTGCAAATCATTATCCCCAGAATTGATGCATGAAACACAATTTTTTCTACTCTTCCTTAAAAATGTCATCATGTGATATTTTAATATTACATGTAATTGGAATGACTAAGACACACATATACGGTCAAGTTCTCTCTGTATGACTCACATTTAAGTTTCATTCATACTTTAGAGCTGTTATACCAATAGCATTTCACTTCCCTAGTTAAGGACCAGATTAAAAATTAAAGCTACTTTTAACATTTTACCAAAATCTTGCTTTCCTGTTTTTATCGGGAAAGGAAGCTGGAATTTTCTGTGACAACCCACTTCCTGTCTTTTATAAAAGCAACCATTATCGACTGAAATATACACTGAAGCTTTGTTTTAAGGTATAACCTAAATCTAATTGACAGGCAACTGACATCAATTCAGGCTTCCTTATGCTTATTTCGGTTCATTTCTGTATACATATGTACTATTTCTATACTGTTAATTACATTTGAGTCAAATGCTTGCGGATCTGAAATGTAAATAATTACAAGAACCGATCAATAGAGACACCTGGTTATTCTATAATTATTATCTGCTATATATTCTGACCAGAATCAGTTTATACAACACTCAAATGCTTCACAAGGTTCAGTTAGTGCATAATTAAATGTACTTTGACAGACAATTCCCTACTTGTGGTAGACAAGATTTATCTCCCATTTGCAGAGTTATCTGCTCCTTAGTGCAGGTACTTTTTGTTGCCTACTGTTGTTTTTCTGCAGTATTTATTATTCACACAATATACTTCTATCAGTTTGTTTGTTTGTTTGATGGTGTTTAATGCCACTTTCAGCAATTTTTCAGCTATATCATGGCGTCCAGTTTTTATTGGGGGAGGAAGCTGGAGTACCCGTAGAAAACCCCCGACCTGCGGTAGGAAAACTGGCAATCCTTGTCAGTTAAGATTGGAGTCAAGTACACCCTGCCTGCAGTTAGAATCGAACCCGCAATCTCAGTGATGACACTGACCACGTGATCAATAGTAGACGAACTACTTTGACCACTCGGCCACAGAGGCCCATACTTGTATCAGAGCCTCTGGTAAACTTTATTATGTTTCTGTAGTGTATTTTAGTTGCACTGGAACAATTGGGCCACAAAAATCACATATATTCAGAAAAAAAAATTTTCCTTGCTAACTAAATACCAGATACCCGCTGTTATGAAAGACACCTCTTGCAAATGGGAAGTCTTTTCCCTATCAACCAAAACCTGGACAAAGCTTTAAAAAAAATTGGGTATCTGTAAGAATGAATCAGAAGAAAAATTTCATTGTTTAATATGAGTGAAAAAGTAACTTCAAGCTGCTTAAAAAAACGCAACAGGGTCCTATTCCCTAAATGGTAAGATAAACCTATGAATTTACATGTAACCCCGTTTCTACTAATAATTTCTCTCACCTCAATGATAATTAGTTAATCCCATTAATAAATTTAATTTTCTTCAAATGGTTTACAGAAGACCTTATTCACAACTGGTTAATAATTTCTCATGACAAAAACTTTTTAAACTTTTTTAATGTCATGGATTAGTATTTAGAACTCCTCAAAGAAATTATTTATTACATGTTGTTATTTCTCCTGTGACATTCTGTCAAACTTGGCAAAATCAATACATGAAGCCTTTGCTAAAGTTCTTGATGACGTCAGAAAACACACCTGTTACAGTGGACGGAAAGATACGTGTGAAATCCAGCAACACATGATTACGTGGTAAATCCAACTTTAATATGAAACAATGCTGGTGAGGATATAAACAATTTGATCTTCTGTATGTATATAATTCCCTTGAAGATTTATCAATAAGTTCTTTTGTATATACAAGTTATGATCAGAAATATTATTATTTATTTTCCTTCCATTTGACTGTCTTTTGTATATACAAGTTATGATCAGAAATATTATTATTTATTTTCCTTCCATTTGACTGTCTTTTGTATATACAAGTTATGATCAGAAATATTATTATTTATTTTCCTTCCATTTGACTGTCTTTTGTATATACAAGTTATGATCAGAAATATTATTATTTATTTTCCTTCCATTTGACTGTCTTTTGTATATACAAGTTATGATCAGAAATATTATTATTTATTTTCCTTCCATTTGACTGTCTTTTGTATATACAAGTTATGATCAGAAATATTATTATTTATTTTCCTTCCATTTGACTGTCTTTTGTACTGCACATCAAAAGAAATTTCAATTATTTGGATTAATTTTCATGTTCAATGTACACAAACAAGAAAACGTAACAAGAAGAGATATACGAGCCATGAAGAAATGTGAATTCCTGATCTATAATGCAACAACATCACCAAAATCCCAAATGAATAAAGAAATACTTAACCATCAAATCAGTTTCATTAGATATTGGGCATATACTCTGATACAAATCAATCAACTAAAAAATTGACTCAATCGGAAATCAATTGTAACTGACAAAACATATACAGTCATGAAAAAATATAATGCTACAAAAAGTTTAACTAGAAAAATCCATCAGTCGTAGAGAAAAAAACAGGAAGGAGTTCATTTTAGACTATTATGACCATTGATTTAAACAGAAGACCATACCTTCATATAACTTCTCAACAGTGCATCGATTAGATCCAATGTCAATTTCTACAAGGTCACAATCAGCTGATGCGCCGATTTCAGTTAATTAAACGTTCGTTCATTTCGTTGAGTTACTGTCATCAATTACGACCAATATATAATTGAGTGTGATCAACACAATATGTAGGAAGTGATTCAAGAGGTAACCTTTTTTGGAAACATACTTGTGCAATCAAGTGTGAAAAAATATGTCAATTATATTTTGAACAAAATATTATATAAGTAAACACTGATGTCTTCACAATAGCCTGAAGTTGTGATCATTTTTGTTTAATCATGCATGACATTCACATAAATTAATAAACTACATGTACATGTACTTGTTTTCTTCTGTGTTCAGTCATGCATGACACTACTAACTACTGGTAATATTTCAAATGAACAACATGCCAAAATGACAGCTGCAATACTGAAAGATTAATATGTTTGTTGTTTGTTTTTTGGTGTTTAACGCCACTTTCAGCAATTTTTCAGCTATATCATGGCGTCCAGTTTTTATTGGGGGAGGAAGCCAGAGTACCAGGAGAAAACCCCCGACCTGTGGTAGGAACTGGCAACCCTTGTCAATTAAGATTGGAGTCGAGTACACCCTGCCTGCAGTGAGAATGGAACCCGCAATCTCAGTGATGACAGACCACGTGATCAATAGTAGACAAACTACCTTGACCACTCGGCCAGCGAGGCCCCTAAGATTAACATGAAAAAAAAAACCTGAAAAAATAAGAAAAATTAAATGAAATGCTTTATCATGTTTAAATAGGCAAACAATGTTTGCTCTATACTCAACCAAATGCCATAGTGTCGCAGCAACATAATGCATGAAAAAAAGATATTGGAGAATATTAGTTTACATTATCCACCCAACAATGTCTACCTTATGCATAAAAGTGTCCAGAGCATGGACATCCAGGTATAAAACTGACTACAAGATGAATATCAGTGTTATTGCAGTTTTTGCAAGGGCATAACTCTCAATCCACTTATTTGAGTCAAATTTCATCCAGAATATTGTTTGTTTGAATGGGATTTCAAGCCATATTCAGCCTGAGTATCTGGTAAAACTCTGACCAGCAAGAAAACTGGTAAACGTTTTCAGTTAAGGTTGGAGTCGATCACATCCTGTCAGCAGTACGACCAGTATTGTTCCATAGTTGAATCTAATCAGTTAACATATGGTCACAAGGCCCTGTTATACTAATCAGCTAGGGGAAACAACAGCCAAGGAAAGTGGTCAAGGGATGACTAGCTCAGATATAACATTGATATATCATAATATCCTGCTATTACAGTTGTAGGGATAAAAAAGGAATGATTAAACATAGTCAAGATTATGACTAAATACAGTTATAATTATGATTGATTGATTGATTGAATGTTTGCTAACCACCCTCAATGTGAAAGCCTCCAATATTCGCCAACCGGGGATGAACTGGACTGCTCTGTGGGGCGAGAACTGGGACATAATTAAACAGTTTCAGGATGATCGAACAGGAAAATTAGAAATGGTTAAGAAACAAATCAATGTGATCCCCTCAAAAGCAGAGTACATTAAAGGCAGAATCAATATCATTTTATTAAACAGTCAATTGTTATTAAATCTGCTTTTCAAAGAATTTTTTTAATGCATAGAACAACTTCATCTACAAAGTAGGAAATTTCATTTGGCAGTAAAGCCAGTCAATAATGCTCTTTTTATTTTGATATGACGTATATAAACTGATGCATGATTAAAGATAATAAACAAATGAAGCGTATGTTACATGTTTATGAAGAGTACATTGCACGTCTATTTACTCTAGCGTAGGTAGACATTATATAACACGAGGTTTGATGACCGGGGATCATTTTATCAAGTTATAAATGATACAGCAGCTTCTAAATAATGAAATAATCGTGTCTTGGTAGATTGCCATTACCGTCCTCACATTGTGAATGAACATCACTGCCTTGCACTTTAAGAGGCTCTTAAGGGTTATACACAGACTTGTACGAATGAAATTAATTGGTATTTGGGGCTGAAAGTTACAGTCAATCCACTTGATCAGTACTGTAGTTTTATAGGAAATTTCAGTCATAACAACCCTATTGAGTTATAGGAGTCTAAAATACGTGGAAAACAAGATAACCCATGATCATTATTGATCATAAACATTGGGCCTCTGAAATCCACAAATATTGATGCCCACAAATATTACAGATTTCTGGTCATAGAAAAACTACAATACAATGTAGTAAAAATTTTTTTTTTTCTGGTTCAGGAAACAAAAAGCACATCAAGATATATGTATGGATCTGTTGGTTTAACAATATGGCAATTACGCTCTTGAACAGAATACAAAGAAATCTGAACTAAAACTATGGTGTCATCAGTTTGTAAATGTTATTTTATTTTTTTTAATCTATCAGAAATTAATAAAGAGTTAGGCAAGGATTAAATAGTTATGATAATATTGATAACAGAGGTTTATTATAAACAGGTCCTTATACAGAATTAGGATTAATATTTCTTATGGAATTTTTCATTGACAGACTTATAAAGTTACCAAAAATGTAATCCATTGGGTCACATATATATTGTTAATCCTATGACTACATAGATATTTTTAAGCCAAAAGAATCTAGCTACTTTAAAGTCGATATAGATTCTATGTGCAACATAGATTTGTAATGTAACAAACATTTAAAACTTATTCTTGTTAGAAAGTTTCATTGCAGTTGTTTTTTTTCTTTCATATTTAAACAAAGAACATATAGTGAATAGAACTATATGTCATAAGCCTTAGCCGATCTCAAATTAATAAGTGAACCTTTTACTCATGTCCAGCCACATGCCTTAAAAGTGAAGATCAACCCTTGAAACCCTAAGCCATCTTCATATAATGACCCTCATTCTTCCTATCACTGATGATGCATGGATAAGGGTCAACAATGCACATGAAATGGCATATCACATGCCATATGCATATCTGCTGGGTTTATTTGGGTGGGGTTTCTTATTACATCATGACTTGAAGGACTGAATTTTATGCACATCAGCTGTGCACTTTATTCTATGGAAAAATACAAATTTATTGAAGTTCTTTCATAAATATTTTAAAAAAATGAATATCCAAAGTAAATAATGACAATAACACTGTCTTTGTCAAGCCATATACAAAAATATGTCCAAAGATCAGAAAGTAAAATGCCCCACCTGAAATATGTTTGAATTGCTAGACACTTGTTGAATTCATGTATTTGCTTAATCTATAGCAATATATACTCCATAAAATTATTATAAAAGCAATAGTTGTAGTCAACAACCAAGACTTGCCACAAGTCCCTTTTAATTTTTTTTGCTATTAGAGAGATACACCTTTATTATCAACATTTTCTATACTATCAGCTTGTGTACAAAGGTGTACAAGCTGATAGTATAGGAAATGTTGATATTAAAGGTGTATCCCTCTAATAGCAAAAAATTAAAAGGGACTTGTGGCAAGTCTATCAACAACCTTACATTTTACTAGCATCTGTTTCAATGCCAAATACTTATAGTAGCGTAAACGTTTTAGGAATGTTACGAGGAAACAGAAATTTGTTTACTTTGTAATGAATATTACCACATCGATGGCATTGTCCCAAATTGTAAACGACTGATACATATGCATTCATATATCATTTATAAAGAAATCAGTTTTAACAAATTCTGAACTTCAAACTTATGATGCATGATTTCCAACAGTGTGGTTACGAGTTCCTGAAATCTACAGCTCTAAGAAGAATTTCCATGCGTCCACAGTGGTCAGCCAATGTCCACTCTACTTTGAGGTCTTACTTTGTTAAAAAAAAAGAACCTAAACGTACTCACTGGATTGTGTCACAGATTATATTGCAAATCTTATGATAAAACAGAAGTAGCATGTCTGTAATAGAGGATTGTCAGGGTAGACAACCCAGTCATTCAGACCACAATTGTGGCCACGAAACAAAAACACTGTATTTATAAAAGATAATGATAATTCTAAACAAACTGTATCCTAGTGCAAAAAGGATTTACTAAATATATACATAAATATATTTCAATACTAAAAGTACTCACATCCTGAACCACTGGGAGGTGTTCATCAGCAAATAAAATAACGTATCCTCAGATTTCCATTAAAATTAATCCGTTTGGAATATAAATAGCCTCATTTGTATTTTTATACATAAATATGAATATCAAAATAATTTTTGAAGAGTTTATATCTGCCTTCATGATAAATTCATTCCTAGATTTAAAGATAAAATTTTCATATTGGATGAAATTACTCTCAATTGTACTTCAGTTATCTCTGTTCAAATCACTGGGGTAACCATTATGATATGTCATCACTCCATAGGAAGATGTCAGGGTCCCAAGGAGGTTTAAAATCAGGGTTCAATTATAACTTCATGACAAGAAGTTACAAAACAATGTTTGTTTGAATGGAGTATATCACCACTTTCAACGTTTTTCAGCTACTTCGTAGCATCTAGCTGATTTATTGTTTGTTCAGAGTTTGAAGTAGCTATATCTATTTTTAGCTATATCTTACAATTCAGTTTTGAGTAGGAAGCCTGAATACCAAGAAAGGGAAGGACTACTGTATATGGCTGTTACTGAGAGCTTCTGTAAAGGTATCAACAGGTAATCAAAACAATGATTAAATAAAATTGAAACAGCACTGGCAGCTTGCTCGTCCACATCCTGCAACCCAGCATTACGTACACAGGAAGGTGTTAAAAATATATGTGAATATTAATTAACCACAAGGAGAAAATCAATTTTCTATTTCCTGAAGACAAACAAATAAATAAACTAATCTCCATGTGAACATTACATTCATTAATGAGATTAATCTATTTTGTTAATTGTATATTTTCTTTAATCAGACACAAACCGAAAAGTATTAACTAAACTTCTGAGAAACAATGATTTAAAAACTAGAGGCTCCCAGGAGCCTGTATCGCTCACCTGAACCTGAAACCAAACAACCCTTTTTTATCCAGCTTTTCTTTGCTATAAGGAATTGCCCAACACTTCTGCAAAAATCATTAATTTTGACCTTTTAAGGGAAATAACTCCTATAAGGAGGATCTTTTGATGGTTAGAGGGAGAAGGGAGGTTCACTTCAAATTTGCTGTACCTGTTATACTTTTTTAACTATCAGTCGAAAACTCTCTCGACCCCCCACCCATCCCCCCCTTTTTTCATTTTTTCTATTTTAATCCAACGTAGCTATGTAGGTAGTCAGGTGTCATAATTTGCACAATTTTGGTAGAGGACATCCTAAAGATGATGTGTGCAATGTTTCAAAGCAGTCCTTTCATTGGTTTAAGAGGAGAAGATTTTTTAAAATCAAGTAAAATTGATTAAAAAAATGTTCAAGGAGAATAATTCCTAAACGGTTCATCAGACAATCTTGACCCTAAAGTCATTTTTGTAGCCCTCATAGAGCAGAACAATTAAGCAATGCTAACTTTTTCTCTAGTTCTAATAATTTTCAAGATTTTGAGGCAAAAATGTCAAAAATAATCAATTTCGACAATTAAAGGGCAATAACTCCTATAAGGAGTCATCATACAACTTCAACCCAATGGAGTGTTTCGTAGAGCTTTTGATGCAGATGAAGGCATGTCTCTTCGGTTTTCCTGTATCTGTTACACTTTTTTAAATATAAGCCAAAAACTGTATTTTACCGCCCCCCCCCCCCCATCCTATTTTTAGCCATGGTGGCCATGTTGGTTAATCTGCAGCCATGGTTGGTGCAAACTTGGTTGAGGACATTTGACGGATGATGTGTACAAAGTTTCAAAGCAGTACTTTCAGTTGTTTCAGAGGAGATTTTTAAAAATCAATTAAAACCGATTAAAAAAACAGTTCAAGGGAGATAACTCTTAAACGGTTAATCAGACAATCTTGACCCTTAAGTCATTTTTGTAGGCCTCATAGAGCAGAACAATTAAGCAATGCTAACTTTTTCTCTAGTTCCAATAATTTTCAAGATTTTGAGGCAAAAATGGCAAAAATCATCAATTTTGACAATTAAAGGGCAATAACTCCTACAAGGACTCATCATACAACTTCAACCCAATGGATTATTTCGTAGAGCTTTTGATGCAGATGAAGGCATGTCTCTTCGGTTTTCCTGTATCTGTTACACTTTTTTAAATATAAGCCAAAAACTGTATTTTACCGCCCCCCCCCCCCCCATCCTATTTTTAGCCATGGTGGCCATGTTGGTTAATCTGCAGCCATGGTTGGTGCAAACTTGGTTGAGGACATTTGATGGATGATGTGTACAAAGTTTCAAAGCAGTACTTTCAGTTGTTTCAGAGGAGTAGATTTTAAAAAATCAATTAAAACCGATTAAAAAAACAGTTCAAGGGGGATAACTCTTAAACGGTTAATCAGACAATCTTGACCCTAAAGTCATTTTTGTAGGCCTCATAGAGCAGAACAATTAAGCAATGCTAACTTTTTCTCTAATTCCAATAATTTTCAAGATTTTGAGGCAAAAATGGCAAAAATCATCAATTTTGACAATTAAAGGGCAATAACTCCTACAAGGAGTCATCATACAACTTTGACCCAATGGAGTGTTTTGTAGAGCTTTAGATGCTGAAGAAGGAAGGTCTCTTTGGTTTTCCTGTATTTGTTATACTTTTTGAACTATAAGCAAAAAACTGTATTTTGACCCCTCTGTTCTATTTTTAGCCATGGCGGCCATGTTGGTTGGTCTGAGGCCATGATTTGGGCAAACTTGGTAGAGGGCATTTTACTGATGATGTATGCAAAGTTTCAAAGCAATCCCTTCAGTGGTTTTGGAGGAGAAGATTTTTGAAGAAAAGTTAACGACGACGACGACGACGACGGACGACGACGGACGCCAAGTGATGGCAATAGCTCACATGACCCTTTGGGTCAGGTGAGAAAGGGTCATGTGAGCTAAAAATTCAGTTCCATATTTGTTTGTTTGTCTGAATGGTGTTTTAATGCCACTTTCAGCAATTTTTCAGCTGTATCATGGCATCCAGTTTTTAGTGGGGTAAGAAGCCGGAGTACCAGCAGACAAGCCCTTCAGTAGGAAAACTGGCAACACTTGTCAATTAAGATTGGAGTCGAGTACACCCTGCCTGCAGTGACACTCGAACCCGCAACCTCAGTGATGACAGAACATGTGATCAATAGTAGTCAAACTACCTTAAACACTCGGCCAATGAGGCCCCTCCTGATTTCCATATTAAAAAAAAGTGATTTTTCAGCTATGGTGTACAGTTTTTATTGTGGGAGGAAGCATTAGTGTACACAGAGAAAACAAGACTGATGGCAGGAACTGTACCTTTGTAAAAAAAATTAACTCTACCAATAATCTCTTGAGGCAGACAATGATCATTATGGTCATCTTTCCAAAAAGTTCCCGATAGAGGTTTCAATCAGTCACAAACATACTGAAAGTCTAAACATGTCTGCAGAATGTGTAGCAAACATGTCAAGTCTGACACAATTTCTAATTTGCCAGACCAAATGTCAGGCAGAGATTTTTATAAATCAAGAGGTTTGTTTTGCTGGTTCTCAAATATTCATCGTCTCTAATGAAAAAAAAAGCCCCATTAAAACAGATTAAAAAGCAACATTAAACATCAAACAACCAGAAGATGGTCTATGCTGCAAATTTCAAATGTTAGTTTGCTTTCAGGAAACAAATCTAAATGTAGAAAAAGGATTTACTGAATGAACTCACAAACCTGTACAACGACCTTCTATAGATACATATAGTATGAATACATGTCAACGAAAAACAAACATCAATGTCACTTACTGAAATGAATCCGTTCCGATGACCGCCTATCACTTAATTGTAACTTCAGCACAGACAATGTCTATATAATGATACGATCAACCGAGGAGAAGTAAAATCGTCAGATCATTTTCACTCTGACAGTCCACTCGGAGATATGATAACAATGGCGATAATTAGGTTTACACCCCACTGGAACTAGGAATAAAGGTTTTACGTTGTTATGTCAGCCATTAAGCAAAATTGATTAAAAGTACAATTCTCTACTGTATACTTTGGCCTGACGTTTTCTGTTTTAATAATTTATTCTTTGACGACCATTATATTCAGCAAGCAACCAATTTCCATAAAAAACAACAAGAGCAAAAAATACTAGATAACACGTTATCATAAAAAATTAATAAATTATTTCAAGGTCACAATATACTATATTGCAAGACTCAAAAAAAATTATTTTTCCAAATAATTTCTCCAAATAATCAAAAAAAAGGACATACAATACTCGTCTAATTAAAATGTAGCAATAATTTTCAAAATGTATAAATAATTACAGTGCTACTCCCAATTTTACTGATTCCCACCTACCCAAATTCCCAAGTTTTTAAGCTGAGCTTAGAAAATAGTTTATTTATTTCAACTCAAATTTCCAATCCAAATTTGTTTGCATCAGACGACCTTTCAGTTACTTTAACTCAAAAACAATTAGAATTTACCAAAGAGGGCCATTATCTCATTAAAACTGATATGTTGTTGATCATCTTAGTTAATGGGCAAACAGGAAGTCTCAGACTCTGATCGACAAAGATTATTCCAAGGACAAATTTCTGTGATTTCCTTGAGGATATTCATCAGCCAGGATGATTACAGAATGTTTTGTTTTAAGGTAGGTCAATATTACAGGATTGATCTCAGAATCATCTGAAGGAAATCACAGCTGTCAATCAAAATGAAGGAAATATCCAGACCCGAATTTTAATTAATAATTCAAGATTCAATACACACAAAGTTTAAAGAAAATTACAGTGATAAAAACACATCTGTTTATTGAATTGTTTGTATGAATGGTGTTAACACCACTTTCAGCTATCTCAGCATTTGTATATAATAGCATCCAGTTTTTATTGGGGAGGAAGCCAGAGTTACCTGGAGAAAACCCCCAACAATCCGTAGTAAAACTGGCAACCCTATGAATTAAAATTGGATTAGAGTACACCCTTCCCGCAGTTTGACTTAAACCTCCAAACTCAGAGTTGACAGTTTTATTATTAGACTAACTACCTTAACCACTCGGTCACCTGATTTGTATTTTCTGTTAAACAAGTTTAGCATACGAATACAAAATGTACATGTACATGTTTAACAAGAATGATGTTAATAATAAAATGTATATGTACTGGTACATATAATCCTACATTATACCATATGTACATGTATATTATTTAGTTTGATTTTTGATGCACATAGTAATAATCACATTTCAACAAACATACAAAAGATAAAGATCCGACTCATGTTACATTTGCCCAATTATAATTTCAGAATATGTATTGGTATTTGATATAAACTTATGAATATAAATTATGATTGGTTTTGCGAATAAATAAGTTTCTTATTCAAAAACATTAATGCTGACGATGGCCCCTTTTACATGAATTTTTGTTTGTGTAAAGCAGTTTATCATACAGTTTATGAAATCCTGTGAAACATTATGTAAATAAAACTAAATATAAAATTTATGTTTGTTTGTTTGTTTGATGGTGTTTTAACGCCACTTTCAGCAATTTTTCAGCTATATCATGGCGTCCAGTTTTTATTGGGGGAGGAAGCCGGAGTACCCGGAGAAAACCCCCGACTTGCGGTAGGAAAACTGGCAATCCTTATCAATTAAGATTGGAGTCGAGTACACCCTGCCTGCAGTGAGAATCGAACCCGCAATCTCAGTGTTGACAGACCACGTGATCAATAGTAGACGAACTACCTTGACCACTCGGCCACCGAGGCCCCAATATAAAATTTAAGTGGTTATATTCAGAGACATCATGTCTGTTTCTCATTGGTGAATTTTCAAATTCTAAACTTAATATTTATCGAATTTAGTAATATTACATCACAATGTTTTTACAGAGTAACCTTTTATACAATTATTGATGCACCCAAATTTAAAATTATTTAATATTTACATACCTCCAATATTAGAAAACTAGAGGCTCCCAGGAGCCTGTAATCGCTCACCTGGAATCCAAATGACTTCAACTATATTAAAATTTTTGAAATTAACAGTTTCAGTCTAGTTGTTATAGCTTTTAAGTTACTGTGCAAAAACTAAACATTTCTTCAAAAAATTTTGTTAAATACAATAACTCATATAAGGTGCCATCAGACAATTTCTGAAAATTAAATGGTTTTTAGGCATTGTCCTTTACGGTACTTTAGAAATTTACAGTTTTACTCTACTAATAGGTGTGTTATAGACTAATTTATAATTCAAAAACTGTTCATTTGTCCAAATTCATAATGAAAGGGCAATAACTCCTATAAAGAGTCATCTTGCAATTTTGGACTAAGCAATCATTTGTAGGGCTTCTATAGCTGATCATTTGTGCAATTTACAGTTTTAATCTAGCTGCTATAGTTTTCAAGTTACAGGACAAAAATGGAAAATTTCATAACAAAAGTGTCATTTAAGGGCAATAACCCCTATAAGGAGTCATCTGACAATTTCAGACCAATTAAGTGAATTGTAGGGTTTTTATTGCTGATCATTTTTGCAATTTATTATTTCACTCTAGCTGTTATGGTTTTTAAGTTACAGGACAAAAACGGAAAATTTCATAAAAAATTGCATTTTAAGGGCAATAACTCCTATAAGGAGTCATCTGACAATTTCAGACTTATATAGTAATTTGTAGGGCTTGAACCGCTGATCATTTTTTGCTATTAACAGTTTCACTCCAGCTGTTACAGTTTTTAAGTTACAGGACAAAAACGGAAAATTTCATAAAAAATTGTCATTTATGGGCAATAACTTATTTAAGGAGTTGTCTGACAATTTCAGACCAATCAAGTGAATTGTAGGACCTTTATTGCTGATCATTTGTGCAAATTTACAGTTTCAATCTAGCTGCTATAGTTTTCAAGTTACAGGACAAAAACGGAAAATTCATTAAAAAAATTGCCATTTAAGGGCAATAACTCCTATAAGGAGTCATCTGACAATTTCAGACTAATACAGTGAATTGTAGGGCTTGTATTGTTGATCATTTTTGCTATTTACAGTTTTACTCTAGCTGTTATAGTTTTAAAGTTACAGGACAAAAACGGAAAATTTCATAAAAAATTACCATTTAAGGGCAATAACTCATATAAGGAGTCATCTGACAATTTCAGACCAATCAAGTGAATTGTAGGGCTTTTATTGCAGTTCATTTTTGCTATTTAAAGTTTCACTCTACCTCGTATAGTTTTCAGGTTATATTGTAAATACCAAAAATTTTGTCAAAAATCATCAATAAAGGGCAATAACTCCTACAAGAAGCCAATACACAACTTCACACTAATAGCAACTATTGTAGACCTTAATGTGCTGATCAATTTGAAGTACAGGTTTTCTCTATAGCTATTATAATTTTTTAGATAATGATCAAAAACCTGTGTTGACACCCATGTTCTATTTTTAGTAACAGCGGCCATATTTGTCTGTTGATCAACACCTTGGGTACAAACTTGAAACTAGGAACCCTAAGGATTATTGTGGCCAAGTTTGAAAAAAATTGGCCCAGTGGTTTCAGAGGAGAAGATTTTTGAAAAAGTTTATGACGGACTACGGACGACGGACGCCAAGTGATAGCAAAAGCTCACATGGACCTTCGGTCCAGGTGAGCTAAAAATGAGTAAAGAATAAGAGCTGATTTGTTTGTGGCAATGTTTTTTCACACAGAAAAGTGTGTCTGCAAGACACAGATTCCCCTCCCAGACTAGCGACATGCAAGCAACTGGTTGTAATTTTAAGAAAATTTACCGAAAATCTAAATTCTTAGCTCTAAAAAAGAAAGAGAGGATAGTCAGAAAAGAAACATGTACCCTAGCCTGGAACCTGCAAACTAACAGTGCAACTATCTCTAGTGTTTCACAAAAACCAAAAATCCTTTAGCCCTGCTATGCCTCAATTATGTGCACAAACATACACAATATAAATGTTGTAGCCCTAAAACTGTAGACAAGACAATTGCATCCATACCTAAACTATTTGGCCTGCAAACAGACTAATTCCTTCTATCTACTTAGAAAATTTCTCAAAAAAAACCCTCTTTGGCCCTGCATATTACCTCCAATTATATGCTCAAATAGCTAACCAAATATAAACGCTGTAGCTTTAAAACTGTATGAGAAGACAGCCACACAAAACCCCCTCATGTCTACAGAACTTTATGTAGACATGTACTCCGAATTCAGGCCTGCAAATTGTCCAACCATCTCCCCCAGCCCCCACTTTTCAATGCGGGGGCATAAAAATCTAATGGCCAGGTTTTAGTAAAACAAGAAATCATGTTCCGACAAAATGTATGTCCCCCTCTTAGCACATATTAGTTGACACAAGCTTGAAATATTTGGAACAGCCCTACAGAATTGAGATTATGTTGTATATATGCACACCAGACCTTCAGTAGGAAAACTATCAATCCTTTACAGTTAAGATTTGAGTCTGGCAAACTTAACCGCAGTTAGACTCGAACACAATATCTCATTGTTGACAGGCATGTGATCAATAGTAGATGACTAACGACCTTAACCACGAGCAGGTACACCACATTTTCTACAGACCCGTAGAACTCTTACAAAAATAATTGGGCCTCAGTGGAGGAGTAGTCCAATTAATTGGTCATTATCTATTGATCTACATAAGGTTGTGATTTTGAGTTTGAGTTTGACTTTGCAAGCATGTTGTAGACTCTAACTTTAATTGACAGGGATGTCCAAGTTAAGTCTGAGTTAACACGTGGTACTCAAGGTTCCCACTGAACACAAACTAGACATGATCAACCTGAAAAATTGATGAAAGTGATTTGAATACTAAAATCATACTCACAAATTAAATATGACGGAGTCCGTTAAGAAATGTCTAACACATGCACATTACATACATCTAGAAAGGAATATGATCCATGTAACACCATCAAGAAAAATCTTCTTGATTCTAAAACTTCGTTATCCTTACAAACCACAATGAGAAAATTTAATATGTACATTCAGCTTACACTGAGGAAGGTCTTAAAAGTTTCACTTCATTGAGTAAACTGAAAAAACATTTAGCCAACACAAAACTTAATCCTCCTTTTACAATCCAATTTTTTAATAGCTTTAAGATGATGGTTTGTTATGAATTGAACAATATTTTCTGTTGAAGCAAAAACACCTAATTGACTTACTTAAGGTTACACTACACTGGTATAATTTAATTTTCTATAAATTTATTTTATTTTATTTATTTATTTTTTTTTTTTTGGGGGGGGGGGGAGTGGGGAATTGGGTGTATTCAATGAGATTATGAATTTTTATGTGGAATTTTCATTTCACCATTATATTTTACTTCAGCACAGATAAATATCATTTAAATAAAGTCATAAAAAAGAAAAAAATTCTAAGAGATTAATATTATTTTAATATTATCTGTGTATACATACCAACCAATAAGTTAAAAATCTTCCAAACACATCTGTGACACGTATTTTTTACCCCCTAGCTCTGTGCTACCAAGTCATGATGAACCTACATTCGTAACGATAAACTTTTTACTTAAATTGAACACGTTCTCACAACATTAATTAATGAAGGCGTTAATCAATAACAGAATTATGAAATTCTCTTTGTTCCATTTATCCTCAAAGGATTTTATCCCAGCATTCCTCTTGGAACTAATTATTAAAATCTTGTTACATTGGTTCAGCCAAGCATTATTTTGGTGAAGCGGGATGATAAAAGACTCCCCCAACTCAAAAATAAAAGAAAATGAGTGGGATTGAGGCTGTTCCTATAAAATGGTGTCACTATAATAGCACATGTATAAAAATGTGTCTAACCAAATATAATTTTGCTGCAGAACATCAAGTCAGACAACTTAAAACTTTTGCTGCAGAACATCAAGTCAGACAACTTAAAACTTTTGCCTGACAAAGACAATTTGGATTGGTTCAGGTCCTGCAGTGAAGCAAATTTCTGAAAATTTAAGTATCTGGACCACAATTGACCACATGATCATAGCTGGTGTCCTGGATGTTAATTGTTTTTTAAATGGAGCAGACCTCAGAAGTGTGCGACAAACATCAGAAATACTATAAGAATAACTTTTTTACTTAAAACTACCTTTGATGATAACATTTACTCAAAGTAAAACATTAATTAGCAATTAATTGATTTAATGCAGCTGTATTTCTTGGTCAAAAAATTAAATTAAAGGGTGACTTTAATTATGGGTTGGATACCTTAACTGTATACAGACTACTTACAGTGTACATGACTGTACAACAGTCAATAGTTTGCATGAATGTGGTTTTGATGTCACTTTCAGCCATTGTATTAGCTGTACATGCTGTATCAGGGCATCCAGCTTTTATGACCGTTCAATTAAGGTTAGAGTCAAGCACACACTGCCCCCAATTATAAAAGAACAAACAACAACCTCAACGCTGACAAACCTTGGTGATCAATAATAAATGGCTAACTTCTCATAACCAGTCGGTCACACAGGACCCCTAATAATTCTGTGATAATTAAATATTTAAAGATGTATGTAATCAAATAAAATAAGAAATCATTGATGATCTCTAAGTTACTATAAAAAACCAATTATAGTCCGGCACAAGATAACTAACCTTTATGTTCCGACTTGGCTGTGAATAATTAACCACTAAAAAAACCCCAAGAAAATGTGTCTCTACAACATTGATGTCCCGCTTGGATCATATTGTTAAACACCCTATTTACATCTCCATAAAAACAAAAGCTTCAACGTAAAGGTAAACCTGAGTTGGAATGGACGAACAATCGGACGAACAGAATGAAATGCTATGTCACCCTCTTTCCTTAGCAGGACAAATAAATCACACAAGTTATAATGGTTGGCTTTCAAACCTGTGAGTAAATAAATGATTGACTGATTGATTGGATGTCTTCTTTACGTCCAGCGAGCAGTATTTCAGCTATATTCAGGACGGGAACAAGTTAACAAACAATCAATCAACGGAAAATGGGGGTGGGATGGGTCACAGGGAATACAATTTCGACTGCCACTGGAAAAGTATGGAGTTTTGGGTAGGGGCGGAAAATTTAGCCTTTTGTAGCAGCTACAATGAGCCTTCTCTTTTTCGAAATCTACAAAAGGGGTCTTTATCGTGCAAGGAGCGTGGCACTCTCCAAACACGTTACCCACTACGGCCCGCGGTCAGGCTTTCCCTATTATGACCTTATAACCCCCCAACGAGAGGGTCTCCCCTATCCGCCACCCAGGATGCGCTAGGCTGCTCTGTGGGTCGAGCACTGGTAACCCTCCCAGTATGGTCCCAGAGAAAATAAATGATAAATTGTTTAAAATAATGTTGATGAAAAGTCTGGGGTCTTGGTAAAAAAAATTGAATGATAACCTTTGGTCCACCAAAGCTAAAAAGGGTAACACTGTCAAAAGATATCAAGGTTGAACACCGCTTATTAAATATGCAACTGCTTTTTGACATCAAAGTGATTCACTTTCTCTCTGCTAAATTACCAGTAATGAGGACTAAATTCGCACCCTCTCCTAAAATAAAAGGTGAGGGTAAGATTATTCCTTCTAAAACATTTGGTGTTTTAACCTGAGGCACTCTTGCTTCCTCCGCAATAAAAACTGGGCACCATGATATAACTACAAAACTGCTGAAAGTGGCATGAAACCTCATTCAGCCAAAAAAAAATCTATTCTATGCACATTTATAATCAAGTAAGTTTTCAGAATCCTTTCTGAGTAAATCTTCAATGCAGATACCTTCGTGGGGAGGTCAGGATTGGTCTCAGATTTATCAGCAGTTCAGACAAATTAACTGTACACAGTTGTTTATACATGTATTATTACTTGTGCTGGATACTGTTCATTTAATTTTCAAACCACAGACCTAAATTCTTAGCAAACTCGAAACAAATTTTAAAGAGCCAAGCAGGAGTTTTATTGAAATAAATTCAAAATAAATTATTTTTCAAATTTTAAATACATACACAACTCATCACAGCTATATGTCCAAAAAACCATAATTCTGACCTATATTCAAATGTAGCGTAATAAACAATATATATTCATCAATACTGCCTGCTTCTTATGCAAACATTTTATGTTTGTTATAAACTTTCTTTTCAAAATCTAACCTATTAAGGATTATATATATGTCAAACGGCAGACATTTACGTAAATATATCTATATCTGTATACAATAAACCCCAATACAGTTGTCATTAAAAATCTATTTTGTCGTCAGTTTCTTTATTTAATATCGTACGTGTAACATATTACTTACAGATCCAAAGGATTGCATGCATCCATAATCACAGATTGAATCGGAGAATGACGTCAACGCTGGCTGCTATTTATTGTTAGGCTAAAATAGACTTTAGTACGGCATTACAGACTTTAACCAGGAAATTGATTCTTTCATTGATAATTTTCATTTGGAAGAAGACAATTGGTCAGGCAATGGGTCTGACAACAATAATTGGTCATACATATAAAGTTTAAAATTGTATAAACACTTCAATTTTAAGCAGACGTTCAATTTGTTTTTAAACTTCACCTCTAATACAACCCAGGCTCACAAACTTAAAAAAAAATTTTCTATCTGTAATTCATATCTTGCAGCAGAAAGGCAACTATGCATCAAAATACTGCTTGTTTTAGACAAGTGGCTTCCATTAAAAACTGCTATTTTTACTTTGGAAAAGTGACTGCCATATTTTTCAGTGCTAATTGGATTTTGAGTAAGACATGACCATTGTATGATGCTTTTTTGACTTGGGTCAAGTGACTGCAATATTATAGTGCTAATTTTGACTTGGGTCAAGTGACTGCCATTGCTAATTTTGACTTGGGTCAAGTGACTGCATTTTGACTTGGGTCAAGTGACTGCCATTGCTAATTTTGACTTGGGTCAAGTGACTGCCATTGCTAATTTTGACTTGGGTCAAGTGACTGCCATTGCTAATTTTGACTTGGGTCAGGTGACTGCCATTCCTTATTTTGACTTGGGTCAAGTGACTGCAGTATTATAGTGCTAATTTTGACTTGGGTCAAGTGACTGCCATTGCTAATTTTGACTTGGGTCAGGTGACTGCCATGGCTAATTTTGACTTGGGTCAAGTGACTGCAGTATTATAGTGCTAATTTTGACTTGGGTCAAGTGACTGCCATTGCTAATTTTGACTTGGGCCAAGTGACTGTCATTGCTTATTTTGACTTGGGTCAAGTGACTGCCATTTCATAGTGCTTATTTTAATTTTGGGGCAAGAAATGGCTATTGTTTACTGCTTATTTTTAACTTGGGTGATCAAGTGACTGCCTTTTTATACTGCTTATTTTGATGTCCATTATGTATACTCGTGTATACTTATTTTGATTTTGGACGAGCGATATCCATTACTGCCATTTTATACTGTTTCTTGTCTTCTGCCAAAAGTATGCTAATCTTTCTTACTAACTTTTTTTGCTATCTTACAATGCAGCAAATGTTTATTACAAAATACAGTCAAACCTGTATTAAGTGACCTTTGAAGGGAAATTGTAAAAAAGGTCACATAAGACAGGGGCTCTTTATACAGAGGTCATGATGTTTGCATACCAGTCAGCACAGTCATTATGTCAGCTTGTGAGAGAGTGAATTGTACAGCTTATCTAAGTAATTTAACATTAATAACTGGACTATTCTAAAGCTAATGGACTGTGACATTGTTTGTGGCATTCTCTTCCTGTTTCATGGTCATCATCATAATTTGAATGCGAAATGCTTCAAGTCATTTGGTAGACCGGAACACGGTCTCTGTGTATTGCATCTATTAGAAGTTTTGATCTTGAGTGAGTACTAGAAATATTTTGTATAATTAATTAAAAGTATCCACTTAAGGTATCCGACCCATAATTGAAGTCACCGTTTAATTTTATTTTTAGACCAAGAAATGCAAATTTATTTACTCAATATATTACTAATTAATGATGCAAAGTAAATATATTGTTTTACTTTGAGTCAATGTTAACAGTTTTGAGAAAAAAATTTAGTTGCTCAAATAGTAGTTCCGATGTTTGTCGAACATTACCGAGGTCTGCTCCATTGACAAACAATGGACATCCGGGACACCAAATATGATCACGTGGTCAATTATGGGTCGGATACCTTAAATCTAAAACTTAAAACAAGCACGGAAACCTTTGGCAGGAGATACCTGGGTACTTTGATGTAAATGAGCTATAAATAGGAAAACGTTTGGCAAATATGCTGGGAAATATGGAGGTACATGTCACTGAGCACTAATCAGAAAACTTTGCCTTTGTTAGAGGATGCTGATGCTGTAGTACCCATATGTAACTTGGCAGTAAATAGAAAACTTTGGTAGAGGATGCTGGGATACCCAGATGTATAACTTGGCAGTAAATGGAAAAATTTGGCAGAGGATGCTGGGATAACCAGAAAATAGAAAAATTTGGCAGAGGATGCTGGGATACCAGATGTATAACTTGGCAGTAAATAGAAATTTGGTAGAGGATGCTGGGATACCTAGAGGTACCTTGGCAGTAAATAGAAAAATTTGGCAGAGGATGCTGGGATACCAAGATGTATAACTTGGCAGTAAATAGAAAACTGTGGTAGAGGATGCTGGGATACCTAAATGTATAACTTGGCAGTAAATAGAAAACTTTGGTAGAGGATGCTGGGATAACAAGAAGTACCTTGGCAGTAAATAAAAAATATTTGGTAGCGGATGCTGGGATACCAAGATGTATAACTTGGCAGTAAATAGAAAACTGTGGTAGAGGATGCTGGGATAACCAGAAGTACTATACCAATAAATTGAAAACTTGGCAAAAAGGATGCTGGGATACCCACAGATACCTTGGCAGTAAATGTAAAACATAATCAAATTATGAGCCGATAATGTTTTCTCAATTTCTGGTTTCCTTTGTTGACATAGTAATCCAGAACATTTTCAAACTGAGCAAAACATTTTAACTCAAAAAAGTTTTATGGAACTGGGGTCAGTATACTTAGTTAACTACACATCCTGGACAAACACATTTACAGCAAAACATTGGCAGAGAATATACTCAAATACCCCAAGGTATGAAATGAGGACAAAACAATCTGATGTTCCGACAAAAGCCATGTGAAAGTGACCTCTTTCTTATTAAACATACATTACGTTTATACACCTTAAGATAGCTAAAGATCTTAACGGAGCCTAACAGTAGTAAACAACTTTATTTACAATTTTTATCAGCTGCCAAACTATTGTAACAAATTTTATTCAAATCAGGGGCCATTAAGATCAACTATAAATACCATACTCACTGATCTCAGTGTTAAACATTTCGTTTGGTGACATGTGTTCAAATAAAATCGTACTTAAAACTTTTTATTTGGAAAAAAATAATAAAAAACAGAGATCAAAATATTTATACACAATCATACATGGTATGAATTAGAACTTAAGATTACTGTCAGAAATATTAGGTACATACATTCAAACAAAAATAACATCAATAAATAACAAACAATGTTCAGCAATGTGATCGAGTAAAATTTATTTAATTTATAAATGCTTAAGTCTCCATAATACCGATAAGTGATTCATGGAGAATCTTGCTTCTCAGTGAGTGTAATAAATTAGGCCATCTGTAAACAGTATTTGGTTTGTTGTTTCTTCAACAATAATGTTAATTTGAATATTTGTTCTCTAAAATGGACTATATTTGTTTAGTACTAGTATAAGCATGATAAGGATGTCATATAAATACAAAGTAATATTTTGACATGCAATTCATTTGGTAGGTCAACATAAAAAAGCTAATTAAACATTTTTTCCACATACATTCAAATATTCTCCTTGAAAAATACTATGAAGACCTGACTTGTTCACAAAATTGTAATAGGATAACCCTTGAGTGGACACACTTAATCAGAAAATGTATGTTATAGATACATGTATGCCAAAAATGAGTGAAAACACATGAACTGATAATGTTAATTAGGATTAATTCAAAATATATGATCACAAATGGACACATATAATTAGATATTGTGAATTTGTTTTGTTTGAAAATTGTTTAATGCCAGTTTCAGCAACTTTTCAGCTATTTCATAGTGTCCAGGTTTATTAGGGGAGGACCACAGAGTAGGGATTTGTTGTGTATACCAAATGATGATAATAAGTGGACACACATTATAAGATAATGTGAATAAGGGATTCGTTCAAAATATCTAATGATTATGAGTGGACACACATTATCAGATAATGTGAATTAGGGATACATGTATGCCAATAGTATCTACTAGGACCAGGACGATTATATGCATTATCAGATAATGTGACGATCATGAGTGGACACACATAAACGGAGAAAGAAAGATAGTGCTTTGCTCAATTACTTATACAGTATATGATCACAAGAGGACAAACATTATCAGATAATGCAAATTAGGAATTTGCTCATAATACCTAATATAACAGTATGGGATAACAAGTGGACAGACATAAACAGATAATGTGAATTAGGGATTCCCTCATAATACCTAACAGTACTACATGATCCCAAGTGGGCAGATATTCAGATAATGTGAATTAGGGATTTGCTCATTATTCCTAAGAGTATATGATCACAAGAGGACAGACATTATCAGATAATGTGAATTAGGAATTTGCACATACTAGTAATACCTAATAGTATAAGATCAAAAGTAGACAGACATAATCAGATAATGTGAATTAGGGATTTGCTCATAATACCTAACAGTATATGATCACAAGTGGACAGACATAATCAGATAATGTGAATTAGGGATTTGCTCATAATACCTAACAGTATATGATCACAAGTGGACAGAAATAATCAGATAATGTGAATTGGGGATTTTTTTCTCAAATTAGGAAGAACTTGAGTTGGCACTTTTCTTGAAAATATTTATCTACACTTTGCACATAACCAACATGAATTTTTCAATAAATAACTTTATAGCAATTTAACTTACCTAATTTATTATGGTGAGGACTTTGTCTTGGTCTGACCTTTATGCTGTGTAATCTTTGAAAATTCTGATTGTTATCTGTAAAAAATAAATAAACGTAAAATAATTAATGAAATATCAACAAAAGAAAACCACATCTCAGACCAGACAGTAATGTACACTAGGCAGGTTATTCAGTTTAGACAGGTGGGACAGTTTAAACAGGTATTACAGTTTTTAATTTCTGAGGCATGAACTGGTAATTTTTTCTAAACTCGTCATAAATGGGAAACAAATCCTATTTCTATAATAGTCATCTGACGATTTCAGACCAATAAAAATAGTTGTTATAGTTTTCATATTGCAAAAACTGAAAATTTCACACAAAAAATCGTCATTAAAGGGAAATAACATTTATAAGGAGTCATCTGACAAGTCATCTGACGATTTCAGACCAATAAAAATAGTTGTTATAGTTTTCATATTGCAAAAACTGAAAATTTCACACAAAAAATCGTCATTAAAGGGAAATAACATTTATAAGGAGTCATCTGACAAGTCATCTGACGATTTCAGACCAATAAAAATAGTTGTTATAGTTTTCATATTGCAAAAACTGAAAATTTCACACAAAAAATCGTCATTAAAGGGAAATAACATTTATAAGGAGTCATCTGACAATTTCAGACCAATAAAGTGAATTGTAGGACTTATATTGCTGATGATGTTTGTTATTTTACAGTTTAACTTTGAAGGTTACAGGACAGAAACTGAAAATTTAATAAAAAATTGTTATTTAAGAGCAATAACTCCTTTAAGGAATGCTCCAACAATTTTTGACAAACTATATAGCTATTTGTTTAATACTAGTAGGTATATCTTTCTTATCATTGAAGCAATTTACAATAATAATTAAGCTCAGCCTCAAGTTTTCAAGTTATATTGGAAAACTAAAAATTTTGTTTAAAAAAAAACATAATTTAAGAGGAGTAACTCCTACAAGAAGTCATTACACAAATTAGCAACTTTTGTAGAGCTTCATAAGCTGTTCAATTTGAGGTAATGCTTTTTTCCATAGCTAAAAGTATTTTTTTAAATTCACAAGGATTTCTTTTTTAATTTTAGTCTGACCCTTTCCTCTTCACCTTTTGAAAGCTCAAAAATGTAATGATATATGGTTTTTGGTTAGGCTCCAATACAAAATACCCGTTAATTTGTTATACAAAGGAATTCAGGAAGTAACACGTATGTTACCTAACGATGGAACAATTTTGATTTAAATATTGACTCAGTATGGTTTTCCCCACACTGCATAGTGTCTAATTAAAGAACTGTTATCACTTGTTATAAATTATTGATTTAGTTTATACCCAACCTCAAAATCTGATTAATACACATATTCTAGTTATTTTCTGTAAAGAAATGCCTAAAGATTTTTCTAGAATGTAACATTAATTGCCACTTTTGATAAAAAAAATTATTTACAGTTACAAAAAAGTCAAGTTCACAAAATGTTGCAAACAATTTTACAACATATATTTTAACATGTTGTATATGTTCTTTTATTACAATAGCTACTTTTTAGATCCAAAAGATTAATTATGTGTAGACATACATGTACATGTAGGTCTGAATAAAAAAATTTGAAATGGTACAGGTATTATTTTAATAAATAGAACACAATTAATGATGGAAAAGTTATAAAGGATCATCCTTACAAAATTTAATTTCAATAGGCACAGTAATTTTAAAGGGGAAAATTTAAGTAAAACAAAAATTAACTATAAGACGTACAAGATCAGATAAAGTGATAAACTACACTTTTCAGTATGTGAGATTAAAATTGCGAAAAAAAAACATTCATGTTATCCACAAAAAGTTTTTTTTATTTCATAAAAAACCCATCTACTAGTACAAGCGTCTTACAGAAATATGGTTCACTGATGGGCAAATTTTGTTTCAGTTAGCAAAATATATTATTGTAATGACTGAATATCTGGTATACAGAATTTTGAAGTCTCAATAATATAGTGTATAAGAAGGAGACTTGTTCACATTTTTTTCAGTAAGTCTGTTCTACATGTTTTGTTCTTAACATAAAGAAACTCTGAAGAGTGACAACAGTAAGTGTCCTGTTTATGGAATACCAACTTATAATAAAGATATAATGTGAAAAATAATACAAGTGCATAAACACTAACATAATAGAAATAATTGTTTGAAATCTTTTAATTAAACTTTGATGGCCATTCATATATCACCGGGACAACTAATAGACGAGTGCATCAAACAAAACAATAATACATTACTATTCATTGCAATTGTTCGATTAAATCTTATATTGTTACGTCACAGACAGTCTTTGAATTCAGACTTTTGTGATGAATCAGACGATCTAATTTTGATACAACAAGAAAACAAATCGTGTCTGAACTATTACTATAATATTTGTCCTTTCTCTTGCGTGTTTTTCACTATTTCAGGTTATTAATTGTTTTAGTGATAATCAGAATTGTGAGATTTGTGTGTTTTATTTATCTCTTTTTTATACACATACATGTATAAATGCTGTATATTTATATGGCAATATTGCTCTTTCTGCATGTTCATCACAGGAAATTTTGTTCACATGAATTTCACATGAAATTAATGTGAAATTCACGTGAAAAATTTAACGTGAATTTCACGTTAAATGAGCAATGTTCTCAACATTTTTAATGTTCTTGAATTTTCATGCAATTCTGTAAATATTTAGAAATAAGTTATCATTTTTCAGAATTTTCATGTGAAATTCACGTGAAAAAGTTAACTTGAGTTTCACATGGTATTAATGTGAATTTCACGTGAAATTCATGTTAAATATATTTCACGTGAAATTCACGTTAATATGCTCGTTTAACATGAAAATCATGTGAACTTTTCACGTGAAATTCACGTTAATCCTGATTTGACGTGAACAATATTTCCCTGTGATGTGTTGCTTTCTATGTGTCGGGGCTGTAAACAGCCAAAGATTAATAGGTTCTTTCATACGTTTTTGGGAAAGACCGGTTGATCTTTCATGAGTGATAGAAATTTATGTCTTTTCGCGAGTGGAGCGCAGCGGAACGAGCCAAAAGACATAAAAATTTCTATCACGAGTGAAAGTTCACACGGACTTTCCCAAAAACGTATGAAAGTACCTATTTCTTCCGTAAACCAATAACTTTCACGTCGCTATAACATATAGACACTCCATTGTTTTAGACTCCATTGTCTCTGATGTCCAATCAGAACGCCCGTAAACAAGAACATCATAGAAGAACGTTGTTATGCTTCCATAACAACGTTCTTGTTTCTGGCGTTTTGATTGGATGACGCAGCAAGTACAGGTGTGTGCGCGTGAGCTCATCTGTACTGGGTCATCTGTATCAGAAATCGGCCATTTATGGAAGAATATTGTCTATGTATAGCTTAATACATGTATGTGACTGTTCCAACTGGGCTGTGGCTTTTGTCCTAGCTTTCTGTCTATTTTTTTTTTTTTTTTTGTATGTAAATTTTTTTGTAATTAGTCGTACTGTCATGAACTGCTTAAATCTATGTTTTTTTTATTAAGACAAAATATAAAATTTTTTAAAATCTAAAATTAAAAAATATCCAGTTTGTCTTTACATGAAATCGACATTGGATGAACTGCCGACTATGAACATGTGGAAACAATCAAATTAACCAGTAACCCCCCTTCCCCCTCTATAGTTTCAGAGATGTCTAAAATAAATCTCACAATATGGCATGATTGACAAAATTTTGGTATTGTATCATTTATCTTTGCTGAGAAAAATGTGACAAAAATGATACAAACACACTAACACACACACAGACCACAGACAAACACAAACACAAACAGACCAAATATAGCCCTGGCCCTATCACCTATGGGAAACAGGAGTATAACTACATTCTTGCTAGATATAAACTTTAAATAAATGCAACAAAATACTGTTAATATATGGGTTTTACTCTATTACCTATGTTTACAGAATACAGGAAGTGTAATCAAATTAATTACCTATAATTTGTATACTTTGGTATTGTTTACATGCATAAAGAGTCACACTATATCTGATCTAATACCTATTTAAATGACACAGATATTTAAACCATTTGTTTTGAAATTGACAACTTGTCATTCAATAGTGTCAATATTGAAACCTAAAACTGTCCAATTACAAAAGTAACAGTCAATAGAACACAAAGATCAATTGAAAGTCAATACACCAAAAAGATCAATAGAATATCAATACACAAATGCCCTCCAAGCTATCCAATTTCAATAAACTAGGTAAACAAAGAGGTATCATGAAATGAAACAAAGTACCTTATGAAAGATAATACAAGTGAATAAACAAAATAATATATTTAATTATTTCTATGTCTTCTCAGTACTGAATTTTACGTGTCACCAACGTTTTAAACATTGTGTATAAGTCACGTATAAATGTAGGTTAAAAATTAAAAGTATAGCAGTGAAAGGCAGACTATGCAGAAAGAGGATTCCACATTTTGGGGTAGTTATGGGAGGAAGCCCTCACAATTTTTGTAATATTGCAGATGAAGAAAAGGGTGCATGCCCTATCCTTCAACAACCACCCCCCCCCCCAACACCCACCCACCTAGGCCGAATTTTACTACCGTTATAATCCGAAGTTAGTTTTGTGATTTGTCACCAAAAAAAAAACCGAGGGTACGATTATTTGTTTTTTGTTCTATCACCCACCCTGCCCACAGTCCCTGATTCTGCCCCTCCCAGTTATTACACACAAGATCATAATTACCTTGCATGTGTGAAGATCTAGAGAATTAAGGTTCCACCAACATTACACTTAATCTATGCATTGCAATGGGCTACATGTATAAAAGGCATTGTAGTTTAAACATCCTGCATTTTTATTGTCAAGGATCTATTAGCACTAAATAAAAGATCCAACGTAATCAACCTATCAGGAAATTAATAAAAGTTAAATATTACCGTAAACTTTTATATACAGATATTAATTAATAGTCTATACCTTTATCTACTAAAACCTATAAATCAATAACAAAAGGCATTGGTGCTCTTAAAAGTTGGCCTAAATACCAACACTTAGCAACAGACAAATAAACACAGAATTCAACAATAGCTTTAGAACACGCTGAATACACAGAATGAAATAAAAACCAATTGAGACCTCATGCCACAAAATTCTGTATAATGCTTTGTCACTGAAAATGTAAGCCGTCTCTTACATAATTAATGTAATTGAGACGGCATTGCCATAATCCAATTTTTGGCAACTTGCCACTTCTTTGGTCATAACTTGGTCACCTTCAGAGATTGGTAGTAAGGTGCATCTGAAATTTTATTTAAAATATGAAACATGACAATACCACCTCATCTGCAATAAAATTGTGGCCTAGTGATTGAAATACTTTGGTTAAGAAAAGCTGAACAATTGTGCCAGATGGTTTGTCTAAATGGAGTTTTAGACAATTTTCAGCCATTTTTCACCTTCGTCAGGGCTTTCTGTTTTTATTGGGGTAGGGAGCCCGAGTATCCCGAGTTGTGTGTTGGTTTACATGTTATCATTTATGTTCAATAGATAATGAAGTACAGTGGCCTTTAATGAAAAATCGTAAATGGTGTTTTGTCAACTGACACCTTGATGCAACAAAAAACACTGAACAAAAATTTGATAAAATTATCTCTCATCGCTCCTGTATTACCTAGCATGGTAGAAGTAAATGCCATATTACAGGTAATCGTAGATGAGATTCTAATTTTATTACATTGGACAATATACAAGTCAAGTTACTTACAAAAACCTGATTGAATGAAATGGAATTTAATGCCACTTTCAACAATTTTCTTCAGCTTTACGTTTATTTATGGTTGGTAATTTTATTGCAGGAAAAAATAGGTAACCATGGTAACTGGACATCATTGAAAAGTATTAGGCAACCTTTATCATATACAGTGTGAGAAACTAAAATAGTATTTTTCATTTTACAGTGGAGGAACAAGATCCCATGTTTTAACCACACCATGTACATGTGTTTTGTTGTTTAATGCCACTTTCAGCAATTTTTCTGCTATTTTGGCATCAAAATTTCATTTGGGTAAGAAGCTGGAGTATGCAGAGAAAACCCCTGCCCTTCGGTCGGAAAACTGGCAATCTTTGTCACTAAAGCACACCCTGCACTCAGTGAGATTCAAACCAGCAACCTCAGTGTTGACAGATCACAGGATAAATAGTAGACAAACTACCTTAACCATGTTATATACACTGCAGCAACAAAGAGGTGATCTACTGTACTGAGATGTACATGTATATACAAATTACTAATACATGTAGATAAAATTATATAAACGAAAACTATTACTTCTGCTTGGCCATATCCTCCTGAGCCATTTTAAATGTTTTAGAGACACAGATAGGAAATTCTCTAATTTTGACGTAATATTTCAACTGCTTGACCGGTGTGGAAAAAATATTTCTCGTCACTAGTGAATTTGTTGTTCTCAGCATTTGATTGGTTAAAAATAATAACGTCACAATAAGAACTCATGACGTCATAAACAAAACACCTTCAATTTACCGCGTATTCACGTCATGAACATAAAATTGGGGTTGGGAGAATTTGTACTTCGTTTCGCAAATTTACTACTTTTTAAAATTAGAGAAACAGAATCTTACATTAGTACTCTTGGATTATCGGATTTCTCCAATCTCGATAGTTAAATTATTTTAAGTCCTCGCCAAGGCTCGGACTTAAAATTCCATAATTTAACTATCTCGATTGGAGAAATCCGATAATCCACTCGTACCAATGTAAGATCCTATATTTATTAAGGAAAATAATATGGTACTAGTAAAAGGTTCATTGGATAACACATTAAAGGGATCCCCACATTATACACCTTTCTTATTGCACATTTGATGACCTCATGCACGTAATTGGTCATTAAATAGCCAGGGAACCTCCCCTCATTTTAAATTTGAGGATCTCCTTAACTTATTCTTAACTGTGAAAAATTTACCAATCAGATGGCTAGAAAATTTAATTTTGAGGAAAATCTCAAGATTTACGAAAAAGTTTTATGAAACTGGGGCTAGGCCCTTGTTTCATAAAATATCCTTTGTACAAGATTTATGTCTGTCATAAGTGATATGACTTTTTAGGAAAGGCCCAGTAACTTTAAATGGAATTTTTTATACATTTTTTCCTCAGACAAATCTGTTGTAATAGTGTTGACCCATATTCTGGGTCTATTATAGCATGTATTATAAGTTCAATACAGTACTAACCTATATTGAACGACCTCGATTTAACCCAATATCCTATCAAAATGTTCAATCAATGGTTTTAATTGCATGTCTGAACTTTAAATTTAAAATCATCAGATTTAATTGTATAACAAAAATACAAAAATATTAGAGCTTGACTTGAAATTATTTTTTAGATTATAAAAATTATTAATCTGCATTGTGTTCATGATATTTTTTTATTTTTTAAAATACATTTAGAAAGTTTTATAAAAATAAATATTTGTTTATCAATAATGAAGAATTTCAAACTAGTTAACTTTTAAAGTTTGACAACAATTTGTATTTGTACCAAGACATTAACAAAAGATTTTTAATGTTACTAGTATGTATTTCTAGTTTAAAGGCATACATGTGTATAATACATGTATGAACATTAACTTTAGAAAAGGTAGCCATTATGCTTTTACATTTTTTAATTGCTGTTATTTAAAAAAAAAAGTTAGATATGGCAACCAGCAACAATCCTGTTTTCCTACGGTGTTAGTCGAAGGAAATGCTAAATTTTAATGGTAAACAAATCCTCACATACATCCTTATTACTGAAATATTTCCAATAAATTTTCTTTTTTTTATTTGATACACAACCGCATTTAAAAAATGTATCCAGGAGGAGAAACTCATTTAAATGATGTTTTTGATCCACAAGTCTGAAGAAACTTAAAATAATATATACTAATAATAAATATATTTTGAACAGTCAGTGGGAACAGGCCAAGGCAGAAACAATGCCCTGCGATAAAAATTATAGATTTTTATTTCCATATAACATGTATAAGGTGACCATTGTTTACCTGAGTTGGGTTGTCTTCACCAGGGATCTGAACAAGGGAAGATAATCTATCAAGGGTAAACAATTTGAATGTCTGAATTGTATGTGGGCAGCAATTGTATTATTAAAATACAAATTTATACACATTTTATACAAGAATGATGATTTGTATATTTATAACCAACCAAATCTGTTTTCTCTTGCCATTTTTATCTTAATGGCTAGCAGGAGACAACTTAATTTCCTGTATGAAAAATCTGAATATTAAGGACGGATTTCTAGTAAGACATGTATAAGACAATAGATTGTCTAAATTGACCTGTGAAATACACCTACATGGGCATGACCCCCATGTTTAATTTAAAATTCAATTTCTAATTTAACTCCTTGCATTCATGTATAGGCCAAATTTTGCTGTCATAATAACTGAATAATATGATTTCTAGTTTTGTGATTTGTCTATCAGATTGTCAAAAATAGGAACATCCAATGACAACCAACCATGGCCATGTAAATCTGAAAAGTGGATGCAAGGCTTAATCTATGTGCATAACATACTAGTAGTGCATTAGGACATACAGTTTACAAACACAATGTCATGATGAACAATCAATACATACAACCAAAATCAGACCTTAGCATCATAAACCTTTTTGAGTAAAATTCTTTTGCTCAGCTTGAGAACTTCTTTAATTAGTTTACTACTATAACCATGATGACAACAGAGGAAATAGAAAGTTTTGATTGGCTGAAATTGAAAATACATGTACATGTGTACCTGAACACTCAAAAAGTCTGAAGGTTTGTTTGAGTGTGGTCACAATCAGTAAATGACCAGTTGTGAGGCTAAATTTTCTGACCATACTAGTACCTACATGTATTATCTATTTAACATTTGACCATATATGGAAATCAGAATTAGCTTGCTCTATAACCAATGTCAACACATTTGCTGTTAATTTCAACAATATAATTGTTTGATTTTCCCAAATAATTCCCAGTGCACAATACAATCAGCTGTTAGTTATTGAAGATTTAAAGCTGCTTTAGTGCTTAACGAAGTCAATGTACGGCAATACCAAGGTCATGTCAACATCACAATGTTTTCTCTTTTATCCCTGATCGGCAGTTTTATGTCAGAGCGCATGTGACAATTTAACGCTGTACTCTGGACAAGAGGTCAATGTATCTGCGGCTTTTGTAACAATATTCATGCTTTCTCTGGCAAATAATCTGATAATGGTACAAAAAATTAAACAAAGAAAACTGTTGATATAGGAGTTGTGTTTCAACTGATTTTTCTACAACTAAGGTACATGTAGATGGCCTCACATAGATTGGAAATATGGTGATAAAAGGGTTTTATTTTTACTATCATGTGTTGTTTTAGTATAAAATGTTGTAGTACTAAATACTATGTCTTACTATAATGTTAGAGAAAAACCCAATGAATTGCCTAACATCCTACTCACTGCTAAAATTTATGGTAAATCAGAAAACTCATTTTTTAAAGTGTGTCCTATGCCAAATTTTACTGCTGTTATAATCCAATGTTAGTTTTGTGATTTGTCTGATAAATGCCAAAAATAAGCGAGGGTACGATTATTCATTCTAGGTGTGTCCCAGATAAAAGCCATTCTTTTGTAAACATGAAAGACATAGATATTATTACAGCAAATTTAACATTGAAACATGTCTATTTAATAGCTTTATTTAAGTTAACTTTGGTGAGTAAAACATTTTAACTAAAACGCCAGTTTTTACATGTACTTGTAGTTGAATGATCGTTAAAACATCTTCCAAACAATAAAAATTTAATGCATTCTCTAAAATTTAATCTTTTATATCAAGATAGCTAGTTTTTAGAACTCAATAATTTCGCTAATGTATATTTTTCGTGATGCATGCATGTAGTCTTCCAATTCAATGGTTTTCAAAAGAAAGTAAAATTATTTATGTACGAGAAGCAACTTTTGTGTAAACCTCTCTAAAAAGATGTGTTCTGATACTGGTACATGTACAAAGTATAAAATTATGGTATTCATACTTAATGCAACAAAGGTCACAGACCTTAAATGATTATTTAAATTTTAATTTTTACCTCACTGAAAAGTAAAACTCTCCAGCACATCTACGTGAAAAAATTAAAAGAATGTGAGAGGGGTTCACTCCTTACAAAATCTGTGTAAAATATTTCCTACCACAACTGAAATACTAGTATTGGTAATAAAACAAGTATAGATTTAATGGTAGAAATTGAGTGGAAAGATTAAAATCAATTTATAACTATATTTACTGTGGGCCATCCACTTTATTTGGTATAATTCAAGTCTACATGTACAATGTATGTAAATATATGTGGTTAACATTCAAATATTTAGCAACACAACTCAATGTATCTCACAGGAACCTTAACAGTTATACATGGCTAAAATATTTGGTCAGCAGGACCCAGTTGTATTTGCCTAGAAAATATTGACAAAACAAAAACTAATAAAAGTTCAATTCAAATTTTTCAAAAGTTATTATAAACGTACATACCCATGGTCAGATTGAAATTCACTGAGATACAGAGGACACAAAATTACATCTTCATCTACATGTATTAAAATGTTTGTTCCTATAATTACATGTACACTGTATATACATTTGTACATTCTACAAAGTTTACATTTACGATTTCAAATAAGTCAATTTTCAAAATTAATTCTAAATTAATCCTCCAAACCTAGGTACATGTAATTATAATTGACAAATTGAGACCAATACATGTAATTTACATGTAAGGGTCATTTAGCCCAAACCCTAATAACAATAAATCTTTAGAGAATTTAGGCTAAATTAAATTTTCTAAATTGACCTGTGAAATACACATACATGGGCATAACCCCCATGATTAATTTAAAATTCAATTTTCTAATTTAACTCCTTGCATATAACCTGTGTTATTGAATAAAAATGTCATAAAGTTCAAATTCTTATGATTGTTGTATGCATGTATGTGTAATATATTTGTTAAAAAGAGCAATAAAAATAATTGAATTGTTATACAAGACCTACTATCTTTGACGAAATGTAGACATATATATGTACCTTGATAAATTTCGAGCCCTGAAATTAATTAGAAAAAAATATGAAATTTTTTTACCTTTAGAATTTGGTGAATGTGATTCGTGATTGTCCATGTATGGTTCCTTTTCTATTCTCATCACTGTACCAAGCATCTTGTCGACACGTCAAATTTTATGTTTAAGAATTACATGTATTGATCAATCTGCAGCCAAATTCAATTATCGATAACATTAACAAACATTCTGACGTGAGACTCGGGACAAATATATTTCAGACTGCAATAAACTTTAATTGTAAATATCACTATGAAATTCACATCTGTAGTTACTAAAACTGTTTAATTACTCAATAATGTGTTGCCTAAATGTAAACACAAATATAGTATCGTCTTCAATGTCACACATTGACCTGAAAATACATGTATTTGACCAGTTCTAGATCTAGTCTCAATGAATTTTCAATGAAATGTTTTCTTTAAACTGGAGATCAACAGTTTGGCATAGCTACACTAAGTGCTAAACAAATTCGTCACATGCAGACAAACAACTGTTAAATCTGTTACTCCAAATGTCAATTTCCTTTTTAAGTTGATCAAGTCGACTTGTATTGATTGCTAAGGTTATCCATCAACAAGGAAGATAATTTAATTTTAAATACATGTATGTGTGTTTAACTTCACGTCAATTTATACAAATGCTTCTTTTATAATTTTTATTGTTTTTAATCTTTCTTAAGAGCAATATCCATTGGAACAAAAATTTACTTTACAATTCCTTATTAGCTTCCAAGAAAATATCAAGTTCAATTCCAAACACAAGTGAAAATATATTCCAGTCCAGTCCTCAAGAATCAAGATGCCGTTTTTAAACATAATGTTCTAATATAATAACATCAAATTTCAATGTGACTATTATTTAAACCAATAAAATTATGATACATTGTCCACATAATTCCAAAACAAACAAACAAACAGATTAACTGCTAATAATCCACCTAGTTAGTATCGGACACTATAAATCTGATATGGACACTAGACAGTCATAAGTTATAGACCAGTAAAGTACGTACTTAAAGTCATAAACAAACATAGGTAATAGTAATCAATTGCAATCTATAAATAAATCTGTAAATTTCCAATCAACTGCAATTATTTTATCATACTAAATTCCATAAATTAAAAATATTGCATGCGCAATTTCCAAATTTATCTCAACTTAATATAAACTCGCTCAACATGCTCAAGGAAAAAGTAAAAATCAGCTGATATAAAAGGTACAAAGCTATTTGTCCAGGTACGTACAGGTATTTAAATAAACGGGTATATATGAGCAAGTGGTGGGATGTCAACATTACATACTGTTGTTATGTTATGATGTTATATTATTAGACCATAAAAACACGATTGGTGATTTTACCCTCGCCCGATATCAAATTTTTAATTCTATATGATCGAATGTCTTTTACTTATTTGAGATTACTACCGGGGTTTAAATAATCGTGACAATAATCATGATAATTGCAGACCACTGCATGTTATATAATGTCTCCCTATGTGTGTATTAAATTGATTTTAGTTAAATGTCTACTTTTATTAAATCCCCGACCACGAAGTGTCGGGGATTTATTGTTTTTGCACCGTTTCTTATTATTAAATCCCCGACCACGAAGTGTCGGGGATTTATTGTTTTTGCACCGTTTCTTATTATTATTAAATCCCCGACCACGAAGTGTCGGGGATTTATTGTTTTTGCACCGTTTCTTATTATTATTATTCTTCTTCTTCTTCTTCTTCTTCTTCTTCTTCTTCTTCTTCTTCTTCTGGACCTAACTTTGTCCGTAGGATTTCTCGAAGACGAAAAGACATAGGTCAATGAAACTTACCAGAAAGATAGGTCACCACTAGGAAATGTTCTTTCCGATTTCGAAATTTTGAAAATGGCGGCCATCTTGGATTGGCGGCCATTTTGAATTTGAAAAAAATACAAAATTAATCATAAAAAATCACAAACAATATGGATATGAACCAAAATAGGTTTATAGGTCAATATTAAGGTCCCGGACAATATGGGACCATTTTCCGAAAAATCCAAGATGGCCACCATATTCAAAATGGCCGCCAAAGTGCGAAAATTGAAAAGTTGTCCGATTTCAACGAAAATTGGCATTTAGGTCAATATTGATATTACGAACAACATGGCGACACTTTCGAACAAATCCAAGATGGCTGTCATATTCAAAATGGCCGCCAAAGTGCGAAAATTGAAAAGTTGTCCGATTTCAACGAAAATTGGCATTTAGGTGAATATTGATATTACGAACAACATGGTGACATGTTTGAACAAATCCAAGATGGCCGCCAAAGTCCAAGATGGCCGCCATATTCAAAATGGCCGCCAAAGTGCGAAAATTGAAAAGTTGTCCGATTTCAACGAAAATTGGCATTTAGGTCAATATTGATATTACGAACAACATGGCGACACTTTCGAACAAATCCAAGATGGCTGTCATATTCAAAATGGCTGCCAAAGTGCAAATATTGAAAAGTTGTCTGATTTCAACAAAAATTGGCATTTAGGTCAATATTAATATTACGAACAACATGTCGAACAAATCCAAGATGGCTGCCAAAGTCCAAGATGGCCGCCATATTCAAAATGGCCGCCAAAGTGCGAAAATTGAAAAGTTGTCCGAATTGTGACAAAAGTGGGCACGGGAGGGGATTTTTTTGTGACTTGCTTGCAATCACAATCAGCACTTGTTATTATTATTCTTCTTCTGGACCTAACTTTGTCCGTAGGATTTCTCGAAGACGAAAAGACATAGGTCAATGAAACTTACCAGAAAGATAGGTCACCACTAGGAAATGTTGTTTCCGATTTCGAAATTTTGAAAATGGCGGCCATCTTGGATTGGCGGCCATTTTGAATTTGAAAAAAATACAAAATTAATCATAAAAAATCACAAACAATATGGATATGAACCAAAATAGGTTTATAGGTCAATATTAAGGTCCCGGACAATATGGGACCATTTTCCGAAAAATCCAAGATGGCCACCATATTCAAAATGGCCGCCAAAGTGCGAAAATTGAAAAGTTGTCCGATTTCAACGAAAATTGGCATTTAGGTCAATATTGATATTACGAACAACATGGTGACATGGTCGAACAAATCAAAGATGGCCGCCAAAGTCCAAGATGGCCGCCATATTCAAAATGGCCTCCAAAGTGCGAAAATTGAAAAGTTGTCCGATTTCAACGAAAATTGGCATTTAGGTGAATATTGATATTACGAACAACATGGTGACATGTTTGAACAAATCCAAGATGGCCGCCAAAGTCCAAGATGGCCGCCATATTCAAAATGGCCGCCAAAGTGCGAAAATTGAAAAGTTGTCCGATTTCAACGAAAATTGGCATTTAGGTCAATATTGATATTACGAACAACATGGCGACACTTTCAAACAAATCCAAGATGGCTGTCATATTCAAAATGGCTGCCAAAGTGCGAATATTGAAAAGTTGTCTGATTTCAACAAAAATTGGCATTTAGGTCAATATTGATATTACGAACAACATGTCGAACAAATCCAAGATGGCTGCCAAAGTCCAAGATGGCCGCCATATTCAAAATGGCCGCCAAAGTGCGAAAATTGAAAAGTTGTCCGAATTGTGACAAAAGTGGGCACGGGAGGGGATTTTTTTGTGACTTGCTTGCAATCACAATCAGCACTTGTTATTATTATTCTTCTTCTGGACCTAACTTTGTCCGTAGGATTTCTCGAAGACGAAAAGACATAGGTCAATGAAACTTACCAGAAAGATAGGTCACCACTAGGAAATGTTGTTTCCGATTTCGAAATTTTGAAAATGGCGGCCATCTTGGATTGGCGGCCATTTTGAATTTGAAAAAAATACAAAATTAATCATAAAAAATCACAAACAATATGGATATGAACCAAAATAGGTTTATAGGTCAATATTAAGGTCCCGGACAATATGGGACCATTTTCCGAAAAATCCAAGATGGCCACCATATTCAAAATGGCCGCCAAAGTGCGAAAATTGAAAAGTTGTCCGATTTCAACGAAAATTGGCATTTAGGTCAATATTGATATTACGAACAACATGGTGACATGGTCGAACAAATCAAAGATGGCCGCCAAAGTCCAAGATGGCCGCCATATTCAAAATGGCCTCCAAAGTGCGAAAATTGAAAAGTTGTCCGATTTCAACGAAAATTGGCATTTAGGTGAATATTGATATTACGAACAACATGGTGACATGTTTGAACAAATCCAAGATGGCCGCCAAAGTCCAAGATGGCCGCCATATTCAAAATGGCCGCCAAAGTGCGAAAATTGAAAAGTTGTCCGATTTCAACGAAAATTGGCATTTAGGTCAATATTGATATTACGAACAACATGGCGACACTTTCAAACAAATCCAAGATGGCTGTCATATTCAAAATGGCTGCCAAAGTGCGAATATTGAAAAGTTGTCTGATTTCAACAAAAATTGGCATTTAGGTCAATATTGATATTACGAACAACATGTCGAACAAATCCAAGATGGCTGCCAAAGTCCAAGATGGCCGCCATATTCAAAATGGCCGCCAAAGTGCGAAAATTGAAAAGTTGTCCGAATTGTGACAAAAGTGGGCACGGGAGGGGATTTTTTTGTGACTTGCTTGCAATCACAATCAGCACTTGTTACAATTGATATACATGTATTTTAATTAATCTAAGCTAGACTTTTTATATTCTTTGTGCATAAATAGACTGAAGATATAAAGGTACATATATAACAAAAGTTATTTACACACATTTTAAAATCAAGGGCACAATGGACGCTGACTCAAGATCCACTACGCTGTGACAGAACAAAGAAAAAATTACTATTTAGTTGGTCACATTCTGTTCTAATTTTTTTAGTTTTATACTTTTTACCTTTATACCCCAAAAAATATGAATTGGAATCCATGATACAGCTGAAAAATTGCAAAAGTCTGAAATGGCTGGGTTGCAAAGCATGTCTTAATAAATCAGGAATGGTTTACAATTTGTTGGAAGGTTTTGGATCTATGTAAAAAACCTAGGAGGAGTTGATTACACAAAATAGGGAGCATCTTCTGCAAATGTTCTGAAAAATACCTGAGTTCAAAAGTCTGGGAAATTAGGAACAAAATCTTCAAACACTTCCTAAATCAAATATCAGCAGTGCCTTTCACAAAAAGTTGCAAGTGTAAAATACATCGTAAGTACTGATGTCACAATGCATTTCCCTCTGATCTTTCAACACATGATAGATTTATCACTTACGACTTTTTGTGAAATTCACTACTGGTGCACAACTTTAATACAACATGCAATCTTTCTGTGAAGTTTCAGAGATGCTCGAATGGCAATGTGACATAGTTCTATGAAGTGCAATCCCATTGCAATTGTCTGTTTTAAAACCTTTCAGGGATCTGCTAAAGAACTACATCAGGAAAATGATTAATTATATACTTGACAAAAATACATTTAAATACATGTATCATCTTGTACATTGACATGTAACAGTTGTGGATATCTCATCTGTTCAATAACTGCCCTTGTGCTGTTTTGTTAAAGAAAACAAAACAGATCAAAATAAAGTCTTAGCTATGTTTGGACTTTTAGAGTAGTCACACAAAAATGCATTCTTCTCAAGGTATCCAGACCACAATTGACCACATCATCATATTTGGTATCCTGCATGTCATTGTTTTTTAATAGAGCAGACTTCGTTAATGTCAGCAAATATAGGAAATACTATTTTAGTATCTAACCTTTTTCTCAAAACTGTTAACAGTGACTCAAAGTAAAACAATATATTTAATTTGTATCATTAATTAGCAATGAATTGATTTAATAAAGCTGTACTAGTATTTCTTGGTCGATAAAAATAAAATTAAACAGTGACTTCAATTATGGGCTGATACATGTACCTAAATTCTTGTTGTTGATTTAAGAAATAATACATGGAGGCTGTGGTTTATCATTGTTTTACAATATGATGACCATTGATGTCATATTTTTCATCCCGAGCTTTATTTATAAGATTAAAATGCCATATGAAAAAGCTTTCCGATGGAAGTTACAGTGTTTTAATTGGAACAGCCTCCAAAATATGCACTCCACGTCGCATGTTGCTCATACATAAATCATTTTTTTACCACAGTTGTGGTTTCAAAGCCATTAAAACAGGTCATATTAGATTTACATTTAAAGAATAATATACAATTTTTTTTAATAACTGTTTGAAGATATGGTTTACATGTATTCATACAAATATTCAGAAGTAACCTCAACTTACAGCTCAGCTTACCCAAAATACCAACCAGAAGAACAAATAAATATAACATTTTATTAAGTCTAAAGTGTGTTGGGTTTTAAAGAAAATAATATCTGACATTACTAATGCACAATATCAGAAAAGTATTTCATCTTTCAAATATTTAACACAAAGTAGATCTGATACACATATAAAAAGCTGTTATCTGTTTCAGCTATATTGTCTTGGGTCCAAATTTCTGGACATTTACTACCATCATTCAGTGGCATTATAGGCTTAGCTGTGTACTAGTATTGATTTACTGTTGCACTCGATTTTTGGCAGCATGAGTTACAGTCAATTTTACCGTGTCATTCCGACGGGATTTTGCTTCACAAAATGGAAAACTGCTACCACGTTTGGTCGAGTTTATGGTCCTTCAGTAGATCTTTTATTCCACTTTTTGAAAGTAACAATTATTTTCCACAGTTAATCGGCTTTTTAAAATGCGGCCGTTTTTTCATTTTGCCAGATCGATTTTCCATACTAAATTTTGACCTTGTTTTGAACGGAAGTGTACGTTAGGAAAATTCCATTGTTGTCTATTCGAAATCCTTCGGGTAATGTCATCTGCAGTTAAGGCGGGAAAAGTCTCGCGGTTTGTCCGAATACCATTGTACGTTACGACAACAGACGAACGTTTGTAAACAACATTAGACCCCTTAAGATACAAAAATGGCTGACTTCCTATGGAAAATCGATCTGGCAAAATGAAAAAAACGGCCGCATTTCAAAAAGCCGATTAACTGTGGAAAATAATTGTTACTTTCAAAAAGTGGAATTAAAGATCTACTAAAGGACCCTAAACTCGACCAAACGCGGTAGCAGTTTTCCATTTTGTGAAGCAAAATCCCGTCGGAATGACACGGTAAAATTGACTACAGTTAAATATTAATTAGAATAGCATAAATGACAATTTTTTTGCAGTTTAAATATGAAAATGCAGCTTCTGATGAAAAATTCTAAACATAGGTTGGTTGTTAATTTCTATTGAGTTTTTAACACAGCGAGCAAAATATTCATTTCATATGTGCTTTGCAGAAAGATCGATGCCAACGGGTGATCATGACTTTAAGTTTGCTTTGATTCCTACCGGTATCTGTACTTTAGATGAAATTAAATATGTCGCACTGTTGATAATATGCTTACCGTTTCTCTTATAATTCAACGAAAAGATTTTATAAGTTGTGCAGACTTTGCTTTGCAGGCTATTTAAATTTCTCCGTTTATTTATATTCGGCCATGTCATAAAACCGGAAGCGAGCTAAGGGGCACAACTCTTATTTGTTTAATACATTGTTGTATGCATAGTTCAAAGATGATTATAGGGTCACATTATATTGTCCGCTAGTTTACCATGAAGAACCACTATAATAAGCAACAGGACTCTAAATAGAAAAGAAAACATAACATAATAGCTTTTATTATATTTATTTATTTATTGCAAATAAAATAACCTAAATAGGCTACAGCAGGGACAGTCTATACTAACTGTATAGACTGTCCCTGGCTACAGCAATACAACATTTGAACAAAACATATATCATATATACAAGCGTACATTTGTATATTCATATTTCACACATATTGATATAAGATATATTACAAATTGCAGTATGGATCTTATTTTCGCAACTCTAAAGATTGCTTTATAAAATCTATAATAATGGGCAAAACATTCATATCACAATTTAATATAGTTATAAGTTAATTAAAAGAGTCAAGCTGGTTAAAATCTAAGTTTTTATTAGAGATTTTACTAAGAAAATGATTTTCATCATCTAAGACTTTACATAACTTGCAAAGTCCTTGTTCCCATCTATTATTATTATAGAATATTATTAAATAGACTATTCTACTTAATAAAGGTATTATATAAATTTATTAAATTGTTATTAATATATTATCTGCCCTGGCATATGTGCGTTACAGTTTGGTGCGCAAAAACAATTCTGTTCATTGTGGTCCATATATAAAACAGCAATGCCCAATCTCTTCAAAGCAGTCCGTATTTTACGGAACGAATTGCGAGCTAAGGGGGCACAACTCTTATTTGTACTGCATAGTTCAATGAGGAATTTTTTAATTTGTAAAATGTATTTTCCGTTTCAAAACATGGCATTGTCACAATTTTCTCTTTTGTTTCTGCTTTTGCTTATAACGGATATTGCTTACGAGTTAGAATAATTTGTGTTCCGGGAATTTCCTTAGTGTAAGCAACTAAAAGTGTGTAGGTACAATGTAACCACAAAAGTTCATTGAAATGAAAGAAGAAAAATCATTCTTTAACTTTAAGGTTAAATTCCCGCATAAAGTTAGTGGACACGCAAGTTGGATACTGTTTTTTCAATTTTTATGAAAATTAGCCTCGTGAATTTAGAATTATATGGTGCAATGCCCCATGGATGAAATTTCAAGTTAAAGAAAGATTTTTTAAAGTAAAAATTCAGATGTCTCGCCCGTTCGGCCAGTTACTTTCGCACAGGAAATTTATCAGGATAATGACCTTTTATACCCCACCATAATTAATGGCGGGGTAAATTATGTGATAACCTGCATTTTGATGTGAGTGTCCGTCCGTCTGCGGCCCCGATGGATTACAGATGATAACTTGAAAACACGTCAACAGATTTTATTAAAATGTTGCTTAGCTATTTTAAGTACTATAAAATGAATATAAAGTTTAATTTTTACATACATGCCAATCAAATGAAGGCACAAAGCGGTATGTGGGGTCTGGATGGATTAGGCCGAATTTTACTGCCGTTATAATCCGAAGTAAGTTTTGTGATTTGTCGGATTAAAAAAAGGCGATGGTACGATTATTCGTTCTATGGATGGATTTGCTCCTTCCAACCCTCCGAAAATGTTTTGTTTTCATATGACTCAAAATGGTGCATTCCGGACAAAAGGTAGATTTGTCAATTTATAATATTATTAGGACAAATATCTACCGATGGTAGACATAGTCTATTCACTTACATATTTTGCCCCAATAGTTAAGAAGCACTTTAGCTTTGAACGAAGTAGTTGTCTCAATAAAATATTAAAAGAAAATAAATGTTTATACGAAACTAAAAAAAAACACTACACATTTTGTAATAAAATTGGAAAAGCGATAGGAAATAGTCTCAAATCAGTAGGATAGATTCGAATTCGGTAGGTTTGGCATGTATGTTTTCAGCACAATACTTGAGTATTCAAGTTTTGAGTAAGGGCTATTTATTACAAAAATTAAAAAATGGCAGTTTTCAAAAGATTGATTAAAAAGGATTTTGTTAAAACTTTGCACATCTGTTAAGTACTATAAAATGAAGATCCAGTTCAATTTACAACACAATCCCATTTGTATTTTTTTAGGTAGACCAATTTAACGTTATCATATCCAACTAAAGAGGACATCACGTGATTTTAATGACGTAACGTAAAAATTGCAAGTTCCGTAAAAAAATGCAAGCGCGCATGTGCATAATCACATGTTGCTTCCGTGCAAGTATAGTTTCTTTCGGTTCGCTGTGGCACTCGAAAAACCTTTTATAGCGAGCATCGCAGGTGCGAGCTATACGCGGTTACATGCGTGTGTGTAAGTCACATGATCCATATGAACAAATCCATTTCAGATAGTAGCTTAGCTATCCGAAGACATTGTAGACGAGCACTAAAATTATTTAAAAAGTAGACAAAAATAATTTTGACATCGATGATAAAATAAAAATCGAATTTTTTGCTATCTGAATCGAGTTATTGTTTCAACTGTCTCTTCAGTATGTCGACAGTTATTATTCCGAGAGTGTCGACAACTTAATATTATTTCATAAGTGTCATCAGTTTCTTCCTTAACTCAATGATTATAATTAACTTACGCAAGACAAGACAACAGTTTATTAAGCCTCAGACACAAAGGTGTACAAGAGGACACAAAGAATATATAACAAATACATACAGTAGAAGGTTTAGGCAATAATACATACAGACACTAAATACAGATACGTTAATTAAAACATACATAGTAAATTCAATATTAAAGTATATCTTACGGCCAATACATAATGCAAATAATACATAATATGTTAAGTAAAGACTGAATCATTTTATAGGTAACGACATAAAATTTTTAAAAACTTTGCCAAGTTTTTGTAGAGTTCAACGTGACAGAACAATAGAAGCCCTTGTAGTTTATATTCTGTTGGATTAACAATATAATATTTGGGAATGTACTTGCCTCTGATATTCATTATCTCTTCCTTTTGACAAACGAAAAGATAATGAAATTCATCACCAACTCCATTCCCACAAAGATGACATAATCTTTGCGATTTTAGTGTCCCGTTCCATCTACCCGTTTCTACAGGAAATTTTATATTAGAACACCTAAATTTTGATATATAAACTCTATCGCATAAATTTAATTTTAATAAATAGGTTTCCAAGCAAAATTGATTTTTATATTCTGCATAGAATTTACCTCGTGATGAGTTATTCATTTGTGAGAACCAAGTTTGAATAAACTGATCGTTCAGCTGCCGTAAAATCATGTTTTTCAGTACTTTTCTATCCATTGAAATTTGGTTCTCCCAAATAAAACTCAAACCACAGCTGTCGAGTATTGATTTAACTTTTGAGATCCATTTAAATTTGGTAGGATTTAGTGAATGTAAATTTAGCATTACTTTGTACATAATTGAAGATAACTTATTATTATTATCTAAAATTATACTATTCCAGTATAATACTATTTTCCGTTTAATTATAGTTTCCATTGGAAATCTTCCTAATTCCCCATAGACCATGTAATTTGGGGTACTACTTCGTATTTTCAAAATGTTCTTACAGAACTGAAGATGTACTTTTTCTACGTCATCAAGTTTTTCAAACCCCCAAACTTCTGACGCATACAATAATACAGGACTAACTAGTGAATCAAACAACTTAAGTTGCAAGTCTACAGGGATATTGATATTTTTTATTTTTCGATACAATGCGTATAGAGATTTTTGCGCTTGATCAACAAGTTTTTTACGTGTTGTACAAAAACTACCATTAAAGTTGAAAAGTACTCCAAGGTAAGAATACGAGTCTACTGTTTCAATATTTTCCCCGTTTATTTTGAAGTTCTGTTTACACTTTGTTCTCTTCTTACTAAAGATTACAACTTTTGTTTTACTTGTATTTACAATAAGTTTCCATTCATTACAGTATTTTTCAAAACACCTCAAACTAGCTTGCATACCCTCTGCAGTTTCTGAAAGAAGAACAGTGTCATCCGCATATAATATAATGAACAGTTTTAAAAATATTTGTAACGATTCTCGGCATAAGTTTGAGATATGACTTAGACACTCTACATTATGTGATAAAAAATACCTTTCTAAATCATTGAGAAACAATGAGAATAAGAAAGGTGACAGATTTTCACCTTGCTTCACCCCTACGTGGGATACAAAAAATTCCGAAAATTCGGCTCCCCTTTTTACAGACGTTTTAATATTTTGATACATGCTGTAGATCACAGTAAATATTTTACCTTTTATATTTGACTTTAACATTTTTTGCCACAGCCCTGATCTCCATATGGTGTCAAAGGCGCTCTTAAAGTCTACAAAGGTACAAAATAGTTTTTTCCCAAAGGATTGGTAAATGGTAATTAAAGAATGAAGAACAAATATATTATCTACAGTTGAAAATCCTTTACGGAAACCTGCTTGCGACTTTGATATAAGGTGAACATGATCTGCATAATCATTTAACCTGTTATTCAGTATTGTTGAAAATGTTTTGCTCAGACAGGAGTTTAATATAATTCCTCTGTACATTTCAGGGTCTGATCTTGAACCTTTATTTTTAAAAATTGTTATTAGTATTCCGGTTGACCAACTATCCGGAACTACTCCAGAATCAAAGATCAGATTAAAAAGCTTTAGGTAAACAGGCAACAGGTCGTCAATAGTACATTTGATATATTCATTTAAAACTTCATCAATACCAAAAGCTTTGCCATTCTTCAAAGTCGATACCGCTTTTTTAATTTCTGCAAAAACACTTTTGGATAAAAATTTTAAATAAAATGAAAACTTTAATATTATAAAGAGGTTTGATAGGCTTAAAAGCAGACACACCAGTAAATATGCAAATATCTTAATCTTTTATTAACCTGTAATTAGAGCACAATTGCACGCAAACGAAGTTTTGCGTAAAGGGAGCTACGCCACTGACTTGACACCGTGGGTCCCATTTATAAAGGGAGCTACGCCACTGACTTGACACCGTGGGTCCCATTTATAAAGGGAGCTACGCCACTGACTTGACACCGTGGGTTCCATTTATAAAGGGAGCTAGGCCACTGACTTGACACCGTGGGTCCCATTTATAAAGGGAGCTACGCCACTGACTTGACACCGTGGGTTTCATTTATAAAGGGAGCTACGCCACTGACTTGACACCGTGGGTTCCATTTATAAAGGGAGCTACGCCACTGACTTGACACCGTGGGTTCCATTTATAAAGGGAGCTACGCCACTGACTTGACACCGTGGGTTCCATTTATAAAGGGAGCTACGCCACTGACTTGACACTGTGGGTCCCATTTATAAAGGGAGCTACGCCACTGACTTGACACCGTGTGTCCCATTTATAAAGGGAGCTACGCCACTGACTTGACACCGTGTGTCCCATTTATAAAGGGAGCTACGCCACTGACTTGACACCGTGGGTTCCATTTATAAAGGGAGCTACGCCACTGACTTGACACCGTGGGTCCCATTTATAAAGGGAGCTACGCCACTGACTTGACACCGTGGGTTCCATTTATAAAACTCTACAAAGGCTGAGATTATTACAATTAAAATATGTCTTCAATGTTATCCAGCATGATCCAGAATGTGTTCTCAAAGATAAATGTATGTTGTTGCTCATTACGCCGATTGAGATATTTTTAGCAAAAACGTGTCACCACATGTGGAGCAATAAACAAAATAGAAGCAGGTTTTGTTCATTTCTCAGTTTTGCTTTTCCGGTCTATTTTCAGCTTTTTCTGTTTTTTTTTGCAATATGTAGACATGTATAGTTGTTGTCGGGTTAAACCAGATTTAGATTTAGATACACCAGACCTACATCTAATTTTCATTATTTCCGACTTGTTTGTACTGCGTCATCAGCATACGTTTAGTTAAGGTTTCTGGTAGTAAGTCATTAATGAAGGAAAAGGTCAAGGATCTGAAATAGAACATTGTGTAACTCCATATTTTACTTGTTTCGGGGTAAACAATTGATTTCCAAGCATAGATATTTGTATGTTTTAGTCATATGGGGTCTAGTTTTAGAAAGGATGGCTTAAATAGAAATGGGTTTGAAATTCTTCGCATACTTTTATCTATCTCGGTAAATTGGTAATATTTTTGCCTCCACAAAAAAACCGAGTGAAAAGTGCTATTCATGATACTGAAGTTCTTTTAAAACATTGACTAGACAGTTTTTTCAGTTTATAATGCAACATTGTAAATCGTAAATTGTATAATAAAAAATTAAAAAATTCTATTTAATATTAAAAATAATAACAAATATGGTATGGAATTTAAGCTCATAAATGCATTTTGGTTCACTTTGTGTTCTGCTATTTAAGATCATTTAAATATTTTGTGAAAAAGAAAACTAATAATAACTCTTCCCTTGTCTCAATATCAACGATGTTTCCACTGACTTTTATGTGTATTTTTTAAAATGAATTAATTATTATTGATTTACTTCATTTGATAATGTTACAAAATTGTTCCTTACAGTTGAAGCAGATAAAGATGACTTTATAGTAAACATGGCCACAGGTAAAACAATTGGTTATTCAGTATAATATAAGATCATATAACACCTTAAAGTTGACAAGGCGTTACAAGGTAAAATCTAGGTTTCTGCGGCGCCTGAAGTGTTAAGACAGTTTAGTTTAGTTCAAACCTGTGGTTGAGAATGTGCATTACTTAAGTCGGAAAGAAGAAATTCACCAAAACGTAAAAGAGAGAGAGGGAGAGAGAGAGAGAGTGAAGGCGGGGTCAGAAATAAGATATTTAATATGTGATCGTTCATGTTACTTGAATATCGCATGTGTCAGAGACTAAAAAAATCTCTAATCACAAACCAATGAACCGGGTTAAATGGGAGCACTAAATCATGATTAAGTAACGGAAAAACAATCATGGGATATAAAGTACCCTTTCTCGTTGAGATAATCTCATTGAGATAAGTGTCCTCTTGACCCGTGCAGAGCTAAAGACCGCTAAAGACCGCTAAATGTGCATAAAGATTTTATTGCCGATTGAAAGCAAGATTCAGAATATATTTTAAAGTCTTTATGCTGAGCTTCCAAGTTATTTAAAAGTAGTTTCTTTCGTAATATTATATTAACAGAAAAAAAGAAATGGAATGCACCATCTAGAATTAAATTTGCATCATTTTGTGTATCCATCTATGAGCATCCCATGAATGATAAATAAAGTATATTTTATGTGTGTTTAAAATTATTTTTGGGAAGAGTTCTGTATAATCACAATCATGTCGGGGCAGCACCGCTAGTCTGACACCCCATTGGTCCGACACCCCATTAGCCCGACGCCCCATTGGTTCGACATCCCATTAGTCCGACACCCCAATAGTCCTCCGACGCCCCAATAGTGTCGATCATTTTTCAAATATACTTCCTCAAATCATGAGCGAAGTTCGTTGAGTGCACATATTCAATGTTGGACATTTCTAGCTGATTTCTTAGCTGAAAATTTTATTGCAAAACCTCGTCATAAATACTAAGCGATACTTTACTAATTATTCGCAATTGCATTTCAGTTTTTTCAGTTATTATTTCCTGATATCACAAACAAATTTATATCAATATTTTATTTTTTGATATGCAAAAACAAGGAATAAATAGTAAAACGGCACCTTATACACAAACATGTCGGAAACTAGAACAGAGTACTTATTGTTTGAAGCGAGGACAAGGGTACCATGATAGTTTATTAGGACACAAGCTGAATACAGCAAAAAGTTATTCATATAACCTTTATTTACTGTACAGAAATTTTATCGATTGCCGGACACATATTTTTTTTTGGAGGGGAGGGGGGTAAAAAAACTTCGGCAGGAAAGATGGTAGTGATTGTCAATTAAGCTGGAGTCGAGCACACCTTGCTCAAACTCGCAACCTCAGTATTGCCATTGTAGATGATTAACCATTTTAATATACTATATTTGCACTAAACAGGATCGGAGTATATAATAATACTAATTTATTCTTTTTAAAGTAGATTATAGTATTCCGTAAACGAAAAATATTGCTTGCACTATAAATAACAATATTTGGATTTTCGTCCTCAAAATTGAACACACTATAGTGTACGTATGGCACCACAATTTGATCGCCAGCACCGGCAGTAAATGCCGGCATCGTTCCTCTCTTTGCTTTTCGATATTGAAACCCTCGTAGATCAAGACCTTCCCGCCGCCATTTCCTGCCACTATGTATGGCATCTCGAATTCTTGTGGCGAAGAAGAAACAAATCCCATTATGATGTATATGGAAGGGCATGTCTTAACTGGATATTCCATGCAACCCATGAATATTTTCATGTATAAAAGCAATCCTCATGACTCAGTAGATTGTAAATATTTTAATTTTTCAATAGGACTAAATTATATGGTTTCGAGAATGTTTAGTTTTAATTATTACAGTTTGTACACTGGCTCTCACATATATTCCATAACTAAAAACGGGCTGTTGCATAAGTTTCAATTACATCGGTGAATGGGCTTCACATCATGTCAACATACGTTATTTGTTCATTATGGAAATATACACTAACAAAAGAAGATGTCTATTACCATTATATAAACTGTTCATTCCTATTAGGGGAAATATATTTTTATTTTTCATTTCAATTATGGCAATGCAACTGTTGCTTTTACGCGTATGAAAGACAACAACACATTTGTTCATTACATCGAGAACTCTTATATAACCCGTAACATAGCAGAATGATGTGGTATAGTTTTTGTATATTCGGAAGTTAAATGATTAGTAGGAATAGCTTGAGCAGTAAGATTTGATCATATATATATATATATATAATATCCATTATGTAACTACTTAATGTTAACGTTCACTCCATTATGTTTTTTTTTAATTATTGTTGGCCATATTCTAGAAATCAGAAGTGAAATTCCGCTTTGAATTTTAAAAACTCATTAGGGATGTTCATTTACACATGGGATGTGTCTTTATATTCGATTATTGAGGTAGAAAATATCAATATAAAGGCCCAGCCCATATGTAAATTAGTACAACCTTATACCCAGAATGAATTATTACAATTCTAATATGACAAATCCTGTTTTTCCTATTCAAGCGGAATCTATACGCCATGATTTCGCTTTGCGCATGTGCGAAGTGGGGATATATCAGGTATTATATCGTTTGACGTTTTAAGGACGTCATATATTAGAATATGATGTAAATGTAAATTGCGTTTCCATTGGATAAAACGAACAAAATTTGTTCCATACCCTATCGCAAGACGGATGTTATTTAAACAAATGTAACAATGAATAGGTTAATGAATGTAAACAATTTTTGACGATGTGTAGGTCAGATTAGCTATTGCCATCAGTTTGCGTCCGTTGACGTTACCATTGTCGTTGTCGAATAATTTTTTACATAGCCACTGGTTTAACTGAAACCAAACTTGGTCAGAATGTTCATTGGATGTGCTGCAGGTCTATGTTTAATGTAAGATTCTATGTGAAGAATGTTAATTACTTACTTCTGAAACTACAAGGCTGAACAAATCTATCTACCGATCTTACCACCGACCCCCCCCCCCCCCCAGACTACGTGACTATATGGTTTCGAACAGGTCAATTGTATTTAAATATTTATTTGATAGTCTTCTACAAAGTGTGTGTGTTTTTTAAATACAAAATCCAATATGGCTGCCCACGCAGGGCTTTATTTAGTCCGTTAATCATCTGCCGTCCCGCGCTTTTTTAGAATTAGAAAGGAGCAGGTTCAACTCTCCCATCAAAGTCTATCAAAATGCGTTGGGTGGTCGATAGAGGATCCTCGGGCTAGGTTTTATTAAACATAGACACCTACGGCAATTTTTAAAGGCTTCTTTTCTGAAACTGATAAACCAATAGAAACAACTCTTGTCAGCAATATTTATTCAAGGTCCTTTACAACTTTTGTATTTGTATTCCAATAAGAAATTAAAAAATTACCACCACCGCAGGTAATAGTTTAATTGTTTAAATATGAGGAAAAAATTAATACACATTTAATTTTCAAAATGCAAAGTGTCGAACTATTACGGGTTTGGACAATGGGGTGTCGGACTACTTGGGGCGTCGGATCAATGTGGTGTTGGACTAATGAGGCGTCGGACTAACGGGGTGTCGGACTAATGGTGTGGCGGATATCGGGGCGACCCCATTTGATCCCCCTTCCCCACTCCCCACCCTCCAATAATTATTTGTTTTATATTGATCAATATTAACAAACTGTAATGGATAATGAAATCAATATAAAACATTTCTTTATATTTATGATTGTAATTTTGGAGTGCCGGTGCCATAGATGCGCTTTACCAAAAAAAATTCAGGTAAAATGTAAATTTATAGCTAATTTAAATTTATTATGCTTTTGATGTAAATCCATATTAATAATTATCAATATCTTGCCCTGTTGATCAAACGTTTTGATTAATGTCCAGCAAGCAAATACATTAGCAATATTCAGGACGAAAACAAATTATAAAGAAGCAATACACTTAGAAAAACAAACATTATCATTTAATAAATCACTAAAAGAATGAAAAAACTACAAAAATTAACGAAAAACGAAAAGGACAAAGAATTACATTATCAAACAATTTGTTTGAATGGTGCTTTATGCCACTTTTAGCAATTTTCTAGCTATATATATATAGCTATCTCATAGTCTCTTTAAAAAAGGATTTATACTATCACTATGTAGTCCACAACAAGGGCTTAAATAATTCATTAGCAGTGTGCAAAGTGCAGTTTTGGCAGATACAGTTCACTTTTCATCACCAAAACAAAATTACAGTACCTATTAAGAACCACTTTGAGGCATAATTGAACTTTTGGATAGCTTTCTATGACTTGGGCATTGAATAATGTTAATTTCTGATGAATCTCATGATATTACATTATTAATATATATATATAATTTATTTTAAAAAATCAATTAATAGAATATGATTTTTAACACAATAGGACAGTTGACTTTCCAAAAATTATAAATTTAAATGGCCTGACCAACGCATACAAAGGAAATGTTTCATTTGTTAATTATAAAATGAGAGATTCATGGATGACAATACTGGTTACAATTACTTTTTCCGACGCAGTCGGTATTGTATTCACTTTTTACCCTTTGACCTCATGACACTTCACCTCTCGTAATTCTGTTTCTTGATTGGTTAAAAACCAATTGGACGGGGGTTCGGAACAGGGTGGTAAATTGGACAGGGGCTTGAAACAGGGTGGTAATTCACCTTTCAAATTATGTACTATTATTATTAGATTTTGCCGTCTGTTTGTTTATAAAATTATTTCATAGTGCAATTTAAGTATAAAGAACGATAGAGATGAGCTGCAGTTTGTTAAATTTTATTGGACGGGGGTTCGGAACAGGGTGGTAAATTGGACAGGGGCTCGGAACAGGGTGGTAATTTACCTTTCAAATTGTGTACTATTATTATTAGATTTTGCCGTCTGTTTGTTTATAAAATTATTTCATAGTGCAATTTAAGTATAAAGAACGATAGAGATGAGCTGCAGTTTGTAAAATTTTATATCAAACAACTTGTACAAAAATGTTAAATATTTTTTATTTGAAGTACAGGGCAAATTAAATGCATATTAACACGCTGGATTTTAGCGGGCTTTTATGGAGGGTAAAAAGGACGAAGAGAAGAAATTTTAATTAATTTCTAAATACAAATTAACAATCATTTTATATTCATGTTGATATTAAATCAAATGTATTATTGTTCTTGGGCGTCCGTCGTAGTACACACATAGATAGAGAGTTGTGGCTCTAATTGTAAAGTATACTTTGCTTATTCAGTAAATTTTAAGCTATAAACATTTTATTTAAAAAAATTCTAATATTCAATTTGTTTACATTATTGTATAACTGCTTTGGTGCTCGCAGAAAAACTTCAATTCTATATCTTAGGCATTGGGTTTTAATACATAATAGCAATAAACTTTCTGGAATACATGTACATGTACAGCAAAGTACATGTAGCTGTATGTACATTATCAATTTTAGGTTAACTGTATCTGTTAATATCGAAAACACGTAAATAAAAGGGGGCACACATGTATAAATGAATAATTTCAAACTCGTTTCACCTGGGACTAGTGTTAATTTAGAGGTTCATGATTTCATTCACGTAGTAATAATTGTCCGTCAGTACTCCCCCCCCCCCCCCAAAAAAAAAAAAAAAAAAAATTTCCATCAAACATTACTGGTCTATTGAAACGGGGAATTTGTATGACAATAAAGGCGATTCGTAATTCAATGCATAACTCAATTTATATCTTTACTGCGGCGGTTATCTTTTTTAAAGATAGTACTTGTTTTAAATTCAGGATGTCTTCTGCCATCTGTTATATTACTGAAAACATTTTATGGCAATATTTCAATTATAAAATTGCATGTAACTGTTTTAACTTAAAATAAATTAAATCAAAAATTTATGCATGACGATACAATTATCAAAATGTCGCAATACCCGTAATTGAAAGTATTAAAGTATCACTTCTAAGGGGAGATAATTCAACATAATAGAGATACTGCAGTGAAAATTTTATAGAATTTTGAATAAAAAAAAGTAGGTGAGCCTATGTTTTATTCTTATTTTATGATAATTTGGAAAACGAGAAACCATGCAAGTAAAAACAAATTAATATCAACATAATGTGTAAATTGACCTCAAAAAAGAAAACAACAATTTTCAAATCATTATTGTTTCCATTTATGATCTGTGACCCTCTATTATTTGGCAAAAAATATTAATATTACATCAGTTTTTACCAAATGTTCAGAAATCTCTTATCTAAAAATGCTTGACCACCAAGCTACCCTTAAAGGGGATAACAAGGGCCGAATCGAAATATCTCACTTTTTATATTTATTGTGCAATTTTGATGGCCATTTTTTAGTTCAGTTCAATTTATGTAACACTAAAAATTGCTTGTTTCTATTTTTTATGTTATTTCTTAAGTTTCTGCAATAAATGGGGCCAAAAAGGGGCAAGTTTTCACTATTTATTATGTTCATTCTTAATATGACTAATGTTTTTTTTTGTTTGATTCCTCATTGTATGAGTTTTCTGAAGTATGTTATACTTTTTAATTTTTTACAGTCTATGAAATAAAAGGGGTAAAAAGGGCCCCATTTGTTTTTTCATTTTGGATCCATATTTTATTTTGTGTCCTAGTATCATGGAATTTGTTCATGAAATGACTTTTTGAAACATCCTGATGTCAATAGATTATTGTATCTATTTAGTTTTGACTTATTAAGGGTCCAAAGGGCCATTTTAATGTTTTGGCAATTTAGATAAATATTTAATCTTTGATAACTACAGGAATTTTTTATTGGGTTATATGTATTATGCGCGTTGAGTATAACAATAGATTTCCCCTTGTTATTATAAGAATTTAAAGTACAAGTAGCATAATTTATGCTTCATTCAATGAGTGCATTAATTTGTTTCATCCTATTTTTATGAGATTTTTTTTTATTGTATTCCATGTTATAAGATTACTGTTATGTGTCAACAGATTTTTCATATCTTGTACAGTTGGACATGCATGTATTTGGCAAATTACTTTTCAGTGGCACATCAACATATCTTACTCATCTTTTGGATAATGATAAATTTGTTTAAATATTTGTTTCTTTTTCATTTTTTATGGTTTTTGTGACGTAAGGGGTCAAAGAGGGTAAGATTTTTGTTTTGGTCAATACCTGACTTTTTGTTTTTTTCTGACTTTTATTGACATTAAAAAAATGTGTAAATTTATGAATGAGCTTTTGTTAATGTGTCAACAAATTTTCCTATCTTTAATGGCTTTTGAAATGTAAAAGTTCAAAAGGGTCGACTGTTGTTGTTAATATTGATACTTTATATCTTCTGTTTTTTTTCATTGGATTCCTGATTTAATGAGTTGTCAGTTCGTTATGGTGTCAACAGATATTTGCATGAAATTTTAATCAGATGTTTATATCAACCATTGCAGAATGAGTAACAATAAGCATCATTGTACCATTTTTTGGTAACTATACACTTGCAAAAACAGAGATAACAAGTCCTTTTGGGTTGGTTAGAAGAAATGAATATCATAACCTCTATAATAAATGGGCTAAAGCTGATTTGGGCCAACATAGGTTTTATTTGGCATAGATGTGTCACTGAAGTTTTCGAAAAATTTAATGACACTGGTAATGACACGCCAAGTGATGTCAATTGTAAACAGCTGAACCATGAGTGCTTGCTATCCTTTTCTAGAGACAACAGCAACTTCGTGGATGCATAATTTTATATGCAATATTGAGACATAATCACATCTATCGATATCAATAATGCCCAAAATTTCAAGAATTGATGAAAGCCTTTTTGAGTTTGTGTTTGAAAAAATCCTCCATTTCTGCATGAACAGTCTCATTGAGTCTGAAAAAAATCCCCCCATGTTTTCATAAACAGTCTCATAACTCTATAACAAACAGGAAAATATGTCTCAGCTTGGCACATTTGTAATCTTCCTCCCTTTTCTATGTTCACTTAAGCTTGAAGTATTGTGTTCAGCCATATAGAATTTTGCCAGTAAAGAGATCTCACAATGTTGTAACTGCATGTTTCATACACCTTTTTTGTCTCAAAATTCCACAACTTTTCAAGACTTTTCAAGGACCTTGTGACCATTTTCCATGAGTGATTCTTAAATGACAATGTTAGTTACACTTGTAATTTTACACAGAATGTCGCAGTAAAAATGTGTTGCCTGGAATTGTGTTATAATTTGTGTTGGCTATGCTAAATTTCTGACAGTAATATGCAAAAGACAGGGAATTTTCCGTGATTTTTTTTAAATATAAATATGTGATTCCATGATTTTTCAAGGCCTTGAATTTCATGTAGGTTCTCCCCGAAAAACAACTTGTACGTTTTGTAACTAACAGAAATTGATTAATTGGATTTGTAATGACTGTGGTAATTTTCTATGTGATGATTGCATGAAAGATCATTTAAACGATAAAACTTCAAGAAATCATCATGTCGTGTATATTGGGGGATAGTTCTTGTCCTCAAGCAGACTATGACAGACATAGGCCACACCCGAAACTAGACCCTTGTAAGGAACAGATGAAAGATTATTGTAACTACCGCCTACGATGTAATAAACTGGTTTGTCCTGAGTGTTTAGTTACTGGACATACGAAGCACCAGTTTACAGTAATAGAGAAGGTCTATGACAAAATAAAAAACAAGAACAGTTGGAAATACTATTGAGGAAGACTTGATACCTGCCATATACTAGTATAGGAACATTAAATATCTGATTTTTGCAAGTACGCTTTGTGTTGAAAAATGGGAAATAGAAAAGACAAAAATTGAGGAGCAAGACAAAAAGTTAAAACAAGCAATTACTAATATGACAAATACGTTATTAGAAGAGTTAAAGCAGTCTTTTGAACACAATATATGTGATTTTTCTAGAAAAATGGATAAACTTGAAAAAAAATACTGAATCTAAGGGCAAAATTATCTTCATTGAAGAATTCCAGGACTGGGGATAATTTGCAAGATTTATTGAATAAATATCCTGAAAATAAAGTTAATAGTGTCAAAATGTTAGATACTTAAATTTCATGTGTGTTGGAAGTGGAATATTTTTATTCAGGGGAAATATCGCAAAGGTACACAAGAAATATGTTGGGATCAACAAAGTCTTTATCATTAGGATACAAAGTAAATTTTCATATGCAGAAGTCGTTTTCACTTTGAACTGTAATGACTTCAGAACTGTGTTCCTTATATAGCAGTTAAAGAGAATGGTATGATTTGGATAGCAACCGAAAATGGCCTAATGTAAAAAAACCTCTGTAGTGGAATTGAGAACGTTCAAAGAGTTAAAAGATTTGTTGGCATTGCTATTACGGATTCTGGAGAACTGGAGTACCTGGAGAAAACTGCCAACATTCAGTGAACAAGAATTTGAGGTTTTATATTTACATCAATTATTAAATCTGTGAAACTAAAAATAAACCAATTATCAAAACGACCTTTCTATCAAAAACACCTTATCGGACCATACTTAAATTTCCTTTTACTTTTTCAAAAATCTTCTGCTCTGAAACCACTGGGCCATTTTTTTCAAACTTGGCTACAATCATCCTTAGGGTTCCTAGTTTCAAATTTTTACCCAGGGTGTTGATCAATGGACAAAGATGGCAACTGTTTCTAAAAATATAACATAGGTGTCAACACACGTTTTTTTTACAATTATAATAGCTATAGAGAAAACCGTTACTGATTAGCACATACAGGTCTACAATAATTGCTATTAGTGGGAAGTTGTATATTGGCTTCCTGTAGGAGTTATTGTCCTTTAATGATGATTTATGACAAAATTCTTGGTATTTACAATATAACTTCAAAACTGTAAGAGGTAGAGTGAAACTGATCAGCAATAAAAGCCCTACAATTCACTGAATTTGTCTGAAATTGTCAGATGACTCCTTATTTATATGAGTTATTGCCCTTAAATGACAATTTTTTATGAAATTTTCCGTATTTGTCCCGTAACTTAAAAACTATTACAGCTAGAGTAAAACTTTAAATAGCAAAATTGATCAGCAATACAAGCCCTACAATTCACTGTATAGACTGAAATTGTCAGATGACTCCTGAAGAGTTATTGCCCTTTTAATGGCAATTTTTAAGAAATTTTCCATCCTCACAAGTCAGGGTTTCTGTGTCCACATGTGTCCACGAAACCCTGACAAACTTAGCTAGGAAATTCCCGGGCTAGAAGTCACTATTTTGATTGGCTACATATAGCCAATCAAAAGCTCGCTTTCATTCACGACTTGGTTAAGGGATATCCCGATGTCGATTGTAAATAAACCAAACGGATGTGTTGCATAGACCACGTGAAAATCATTGTATTTTGTACAGTAGTGTTAATAGTTTGTTATTATCCCGTTATTTATTAGTTGCGTTACGTTTTCTTCACACTCAAGAATGAGTAAGAATGACTACTGCCAAACAGTTGCTTCTTTCAAGCAATTTCATTAGTTGATATTTTGAAGGATTGACGTCATACGAAAATCTGATGACGTGAGGATGGAAATTTTCCGTTTTTGTCATGTAACTTAAAAACTGTAGCATCTAAAGTGAAACTGTTAAAGAGCAAAAATGATCAGCAATTCAAGCCCTACAATTCACCATATAAGTCTGAAATTGTCAGATGACTCCTTATAGGAGTTATTGCCCTTAAATGGCAATTTTTAATGAAATTTTTCATTTTTGTCATGTTACTTAAAAACCATAAAAGCTAAAATGATCAGCAATAAAAGCCCTACAATTCACTTTAGTGGTCTGAAATTGTCAGATTACCCCTTATAGGAGTTATTGCTCTGAATGACATATTTTGTATGAAATTTTCCATTTTTGTCCTTAACTTGAAAACTATAGCAGCTAGATTGAAACTGTGAATTGCACAAACAATCAGCAAAGCAAGGCATATAAATGATTGCTAGTCCAAAATTGCAAGATGACTCTTTATAGGAGTTATTGCCCTTTAATTATGAATTTGGACAAATGATCAAATTTTGTATTATAAATTAGTCTATAACACACCTAGAGTAAAACTGTAAATTTCTAAATTACCCTTAAGGATAAGGCTTACAAACCATTTAATTTTCAGAAATTGTCTGATGGCACCTTATAGGAGTTATTGTACTTAACTAAAATTTTTGAAGAAATGGTTAGTTTTTGCACAGTAACTTAAAAGCTATAAGAACTAGACTGAAACTGTAAAATTCAAAAATTGTTAAATATAGTTGAAGTCATTTAGGTTCCAGGTGAGCGATTACAGGCTCCTGGGAGCCTATAGTTACTATCATCAGAACATTTTAATGTCATTCCTGTTCTAAGGCCCCACCCCCTCTGGCTACTCGTAGGGCCATTATTGCCATCCTCTACACTATACAGTTATATGGTGTTTGTTTAAAGTTGGCTTACAATTAGCCGGTTTGAATTAACTGTATGCAATCTTGGGACAAGTATTGTTTTTAGTGCAGGAATCCCTTTTTTATAACCTCCTCTCCCACCAGAATCAACACCTTCACTACAGATTTGCTAATACCATTTTAGAACGAATAATCGTACCCTCGCGTTTTTTTGGCGAGTACAAAATTAACTTCGGATTATAACGGCAGTAAATTTCAGCCGAATACCATTTCTGCTACAACTTTTCCATTTCTCAACCGAATCTTAATTTGTAAATGAATTGCATAAAATTATTTAACTAATAGTTTGTAAGTACACATATGTAAATACATATTATCGTTGAAATTAAATGTCCAAAAATATCTGCTTTAAAATGGACACTTATCACATGCATAAAAAGCTTGTTTTTGCACTTTAATTAACTGCGTAGGCAACAAATTAATGCAAGTTATCTATTGTCAACCATTTTGGAATGCTTAAAGTATTTGCTTTACATAGATTTTATCCTTAGAGCAATATCTATTGAAACAAACAAGGTAATTGGCTTTTTATCAAGCTGCTAGTAAATTCCACCCTGTTTGTGATTCAGCTGTGTAGTAGTATCTGCAACTAGACAACTGTTATCGACCAAACAGCCCCTTTGCCACCACTAAGGAATGAACTGGGCAGCTGATTGGTTTGTGCACTGTGAACCCTCCCAGAATAGTTCAAACGGACATGATTGAGAAATGATTTAATGAGTTCTGCTTTGAAACTTCAAAGCTTATTGTACCCATATACTAATATAAATTTTTAGCCGAGTTGCAACGAAGTTGAACTCGGCTATTGTTATGATGATGGCGGGCGGCTGGGCGGGCGGGCAGGCGGGCGTCAACAATTGGTTTCCGGACCATAACTCAGAAAGTTGTAAACCGATTTTAATGAAACTTTAGGATATTGTTACATACCATAAGAGGAGGAACCCTATTGATTTTGGGGTAAATCCGTTCAAGGTCAAGGTCACAGCGACAGAAAAACGTTAGAAAATTTCTTGAATTAGTGGTTTCCGGACCATAACTCAAAAAGTTCTCAACCAATTTTATTGAAACTTTGGGATATTGTTACATACCATAAGAGGAGGAACCCTATTGATTTTGGGGTAAATCCGTTCAAGGTCAAGGTCACAGCAACAGAAAAACGTTAGAAAATTTCTTGTATTAGTGGTTTCCGGACCATAACTCAAAAAGTTCTCAACCGATTTTAATGAAACTTTGGTATATTGTTACATACCATAAGAGGAGGAACCTTATTGATTTTGGGGTAAATCCGTTTAAGGTCAAGGTCACTGTGACAGAAAAACGTTAGAAAATTTCTTGAATTAGTGGTTTCCGGACCATAACTCAAAAACTACATCAAGTACATATCTGAAATTTTACACAATGGTTCAATACTGTTAGAGGATTCACATATTCATATTTTATGCAACTTTGAAAATTTGTTGATAAAGCTTACATTTTTCCTGCTGAAACCCTTCCTCACTTTGTCTCCAGTTTACATGTAATGCCTGTAATAACCAATTATGTTAAATCTTAAAATGAAGACAAGGAAAGTTTTGGTTAATAAAATACGGCAACTCGGCTTTTGCACCCCTGTGCATATTGATTTTTTTTTATTATCAAGTTTTGGGTTTTCCTGATCAGAAATCAAAAATGGCTGCCACTGCCACAGTTTTTAAAATAGGAACTTACTGGAAGAATGGTTAATGATTGATTTAATTTTATTTTAATATCTAGTGTGTGGTATTTCAGCAATGTTCTATACAGAGCAAGTTAAATAATGAATAAATTAGCGAAAAGATGAACCAATGAGCAGGAAATTTTTTTTCCCCCTGGAAAAGAATGGGGAGCTAGGTTAGGATGTTTTTGTAGCTGCTACAATCAGTGTCTCTACAAATTTTTCTACTGAAACTATTGTGGAAGTACTTTTTCTGGAATATCTGACTGATTATTGGTTGAGAGGATTTTTTATGGTGGGGGTGGGGGTGGGGCAGATTTAGATACCCCTTAAAATTGGTTAAAAACCACATGGATATTCAGAGTCTTACGTTTAACTTTAGAGATAAATAACACATTTTTATTGATTAATACATAGATAATTTATCAGCTATACATAAACTTAGTAAACCCAAAGTCCATTTGTCAAGTGTTACGATATAGTCTACCTGCCTGCACTGTATTTTGTATAATTCTATTTTTAAGGTGTTTTCCATTTCGTCAGCATATGTGTTGTGTTTAAAATCTTATTCATAGCTATGGCGTCTTCATCATTAGTTAACAGTTCTGCTCAGTGTCCTATGAAAACAATATGTTCGTTTTGTAACTCACAGAGATTGATAAATTGGATTTGTAATGACTGTGATGACTTTCTCTGTGATGATTGCATGAAAGATCATTTTAAGGTCAAAACTTCAAGAGACCATAAAGTCCTCTATATTGGGGATAGTTCCTGGCCTCAAATAGATAAGGAGAGACTTAAGCCAAGACACAAACCAGTCCCTTGTCAGAAACATAAGAAAAATGTTTGTAACTACTGCGTATGGTGCCGTGAACTGGTTTGTCCTGAGTGTTTGGTTAAAGAACATAACAAGCATGAGTTAGCAGCTATCGACAGAATCCATAAAGACAAAATTAAGGAAATAGAACAGTTTGAAAGTATTATAGAGGAAGAATTAATACCTGTCATTTCTGGAAACATTAAATATCTGGACTTATCAACAGAGTTATGTAACCAAAACTTGGATTTAGAAAGGAAAAAAATATATGAACAAGATACAATTTTTAAACAAAAACTTACAGATTATACAAATAAATTATTAAATCAGTTGATGGAGGATTTTGAAAAAAATAAATGTAATGTTTCTAGAGAAAAGGAGCGACTTGAAAAAACATTACAGGAGCTAAAGGAAAAACTGTTTTCATTGAAGAAGTTAAAACATGAGGAAAGTTTGCATGATTTATTAAGTAAATATCCTCATAACATAAATAACTATGCCAGAGAGTGTAATACTGCTGTTAAATTGAGACAGAAAGTGAAGAAATTTCAATCAGGGGAAGTAATTGAAAATAGTATCAGTGAAATGTTTGGATCATTAAGGACTTCAGAATTAAAGCCACCAAAATTAGTAGGGTCAGTTCCACTTGGAAGGAAGACGATCACAAAACAAAGTTCTTTAGCTGCTAAGGGGAATGGTATGATTTATTATACTTTATTATAATATATATATGATACTTTAGTAACTGTTAATGGGAATAGTACAATTTATTATAATTGTACTTTACTTATTATATACTTTAGTAAGCCAGTGATGCTTTTCAAAAATGTTCTTTGAAAGCAGACAACTTCCGGCTAGTGATGGCACATTACAATTCATGTCTTACTGGACATTTCCCTGAAACGATTATGATTTTTCAAACCAGAAATTAAGTTGTCTCCTGCTAGAAAAGGGGCTTGATTTGGTCAGCTTATAGATGTATACACAAATCATCAGTCTTTTATTAAAATATTTAATAGAGCCCTCTCTATGTAGCTCTTGAAGAGAATGGTACAATTTGGGTTGGAACAAAAAAATGGCCTGATGGAAAAAGAAGCTATACAAGAATTGGAGAAAACTAATGTAGTTCAAGGAAGAATTTACAACATTGCTTGAACCAGGAGAATTGTTGTTTGTACAAAAGAATGAGAATGCATTAATAAAAGTTTTTGAGAATGCTAAAAAAGTGAAAAAGATGTACAATTTGAAAGCTGAGCTTTTATCTTTTATTTCTATTATTATTGCACCAGATATATTAGATTTAGCAAAAGGGTAGGCTCATTGTAGCTACTACAAAGTGCTTATTCTACAACCCTACCTATTACTCCATATTTTATCCAAGTTGCAGTACATATAAGTTTATTCCCATGTCCTACCTTTTTTCCAATAATATATTGTTTGTTGACTTGTTTTTGTCCAGAATATAGCTGTAATACTGCTAGATGGAATTAAAGGAAGCAATCAATCAAACTGAATTTCCTGGATACCGTATATGTTTAAATGGAATATCTCTGAGTTGTTTCTTTTTTATTAAGGTTGTGAAATTATGCATTTTTAAAAGACAATTTTTTGGTGAAATTTTCATTATGCTTTACTTTTCCCATAGCATCACCACCCAGATCAATGTCATCGCCAACTGCAACCAAAATGAAAACAAAGAAAACCTCTCTAAAAACACAGCTACAACCCATCGATCCAGATATATGTAAGTTTGCTTTAATTATCTTGAAAAACCACAAACAACTCAGTTCTTTAAACAGAACTATCAGCTTCTTATATAACCTAGAATCAATCATGGCTGCCACTTTTTATGCTAAAAGTAGTTTTGTTAGATAGCTATTGCGGCTGGCATTCTCAGTAATAACTGGGTGCATAGCTGCCTCTGGCATAAAATTGTATTCAAACAAACAGAGATAGAACAGTTGATCCTAATATTTGTTACATTCCAGGTTTTTATCTAACTATTAACACACATATAACATCAGAATTATAGTGTGAAATAGAACTGAATGCAGAGGAACGTAAGATACTGATTAGATAATTTTGATGATTTTAACACCATAAGTACAGATATACTGTAAAAGAAGAAGTAGGCATTTACATCCCTGCATTTTGGGCTTGAGCAAAGCAGACATATGAAATGATGCATTACACGTACATGTGGGTATTGGGCTTGCCATGATATACACTTCCTCTTATTCTATCAAGGCTTATTCAGTAGCTGAAACATGTTATTATATAATATTCAATAAATATATAAATAAATGAAATTCCTTATATAATATTCAATAAATATATAAATAAATGAAATTCCTTATATAATATTAAATAAATATATAAATAAATGAAATTCCTCTTTAATCCAAATGTGTTCCAGTAAAAGATGGTAAAAGATATTATGACTTGTTGACAAACTACTGTAAAACGCACCACATCAGCGATTTAAAGTTTGAAACCATGCCAACCAAATTAGACAGGATGTACTGCTATACAAGTACTACGAAGATCCACGACAGAGTCTATGGAAGTGGAGGTAAGTCATGTTAGGAGGCAGAGTCTATGGATTTGGAGAAAGAATTGATGGTAGTGGAGGTAAGTCATGTTAGGAGGAAGTGTCCATGGAAGTGGAGGTAAGTCATGTTAGGAGGAAGTGTCCATGGAAGTGGAGGTAAGTCATGTTAGGAGGAAGTGTCCATGGAAGTGGAGGTAAGTCATGTTAGGAGGATGAGTTCTTAGAACTTGAGATTCCATGCAAGTGAAGACATTAGTCATTTTAGGTAGGAGGGAGTGTCCATGGAAACGGGGGTAAGTCATGTTAGGAGGAAGAATCCATAGAAGTGGAGGCAAGTCATGTTAGGAGGAGTCCATGGAAGGGGAGATAAGTCATGTTAGGAGAAAAGTCCATAGAAGTGGAGGTAAGTCATGTTAGGAGGAGGAGTCCATGAAAGGGGAGGTAAGTCTTGTCGGGATGAAGAGTCTGTCAAAGTGAAGGACGTTATGTTTGGAGGATGACTCCATAGAAGTGTATGGAAGTCATGTTCAGGAGCAAGAGTCCATGGAGTGGAGGTAAGTCATGTAAAGAAGAAAAGTAGCACATTGCTACTTTCTTATACCAACTCGACTTTTATCTAGACATGACATACATATTCAGACTTCTGTTTCTAAAATTTATGTAATTTTTGATACCGTGCTCTCTTGATATATTGTCTCTATTACACATCTAACAAGTAAAGGGCTTTCCCTATGTACTCTGGCTTCCTAAACTAATAAAGTTATACCCAGAGCTGTATAAGTTGTTGTAAGTAGCTTTAAACCACATTCAAAACAAAAAACAAAACATATAGTTTAAAACAAACTTGACTTGTAAGCATGTACATATTGCAGTGTAATTAAAATGTTTTTAGATTTTGGATAGCTGGCTTACTGTTATTTACATTTTGGAAAATTATGGTGTAATTACACAATGCATGCCAGTATGAAAAAAAATTGCTTTTCTATAAATAGCAGTCCGATTAGAATCTTGAAATGTCCATGCCTGGACTAACATCATTTTAACCAAATGAGACACTAAATGACCAATCTTATTTGCCGTGGATTGCCCGTTTTCCTGCTGCAGGTTCTGACATTTGCTGAAAAAAAGATTCTTTTGACAATAATTTCCAAATATGCAAATTTTGCTTGTTTTGACATAATATAGTTCAAAAATATTCTCCTGAAATATTAACTTATCAATATGTATAATTCTTAAAGTTCTGCTACCACAATTGTATCTAACTCACCTTCAACCAAGATAAGCACCATAACTGAAAAAAGACTGCTTTTACTGACTGGTTCTGATTTATTGTCCAGCAAAACCAGCTCAAATGTTAAATGTAGTTTCTTTATGAGTAGTTTTCTGCAGAATAAAGAATATTTTTGCTAATGTTATTATTAAATAAATCTTTTCATGTGAAACAACTGGGTCAGTTTGTCCCAGTTTTTAGCAAAATTGGATCATGTGACCAGTGGTCATTCGAAAACGAGTAATTGATATAACTGAAAGGTCAAGGTGAAAAATTAGAGCTCCATTGGAGCCACAGTTTAAGCATGGCCTCACATGCCATAAATGAATGCTGGAATCACACTCTGTTACCGGTAACAGTGACTACCAAGGCAACTGGGACGACAGATTAACTTTGTAAAGTCAAAAAAACTATAAACATCACCCACCTGTCAAAAGCAAAAAAAACAACTTTAAAAAAAATTTCAATTCATCATGTTTTTTCTTTTTAGCTCACCTGACCCAAAGGGTCATGTGAGCTATTGTCATCACTTTGCGTCCGTCATCGTCGTCCTCGTTGTTGTCGTTGTCGGCGTCTCTAAACTTTTTACATTTTAAACTTCTTCTCTGAAACCACTTGTCCAATTGACACCAAACCTGGCCATAATATTCATTGGGTAGACCTTTACAAAGTTTTTGTTTTTTATTTGGATTGGGAAAATATGGCCGCTACCGCAGGACATAGTTTAACATAGGACCCTACAGGAAAAAAGTAAAAAAGGTTTCTTCTCTGAAACCGGTTAACCAATCAAAACAAAACTTATTAGCAATATTGTTTGGATGGTCCTCTATAAAGTTCATGTTTTCTATGCCAATCGGAAGTTCAAAATGGCCGCCACCGCAGGACTTAGTTTAACATAGGACCCTATGGGAAAAAGTTTTAAAAGGCTTCTTCTCTGAAATCGGTTAACCAATGGAAACAAGATTTACTAGCAATATAGTTTGGATGGTCCTCTATAAAGTTTATGTTTTTTATGCCAATTGGAAATTCAAAATGGCCACCACCGCAGGACCTAGTTTAACATAGGACCCTATGGGAAAAAAGTTAAAAAAGGCTTCTTCTCTGAAACCGGTTAAACAATGGAAACAAAACTTACTAGCAATATTGTTTGGATGGTCCTTTAAAAAGCTTTTGTTTTTTATGCCAATGGCAAATTCAAAATGGCCACCACCGCAGGACTTAGTTTAACATAGGACCCTAAAGGAAAAGGTTTTAAATGGCTTCTTCTCTGAAACTGGTTAACCAATGGAAACAAAACTTACTAGCAATATAGTTTGGATGGTCCTCTATAAAGTTTATGTTTTTTATGCCAATTGGAAATTCAAAATGGCTGCCACTGCAAGACTTAGTTTAACATTGGACCCTATGGGAAAAAGTTTTAAATGGCTTCTTCACTAGATCCGGTTAACCAACAGAAACAAAACTTATCGGCAATATTGTTTGGATGGTCCTCTTTGAAGTTAATTTTTTTACCAATAAGAAAATCAAAATGGCCACCACCGCATGGCTTAGTTTAACATAGGTCCCTATGGGGAAATAAAAAAAAAAATTCTTCTTCTCTGAAACTAGTTAACCCATGGAAACAAAACTTACTAGCAATATTGTTTGGATGGTCCTCTTTAAAATTTATTGAAAATTACAGGACCTAGTTTAACTTCAGTGAAATGCCATTTTCATTGCCTATAAAATCAGGTGAGCGATACAGGCTCTTAAGAGCCTCTGGTTTAATTTGCAAATTTACTTGCCTTTTCTGTGTAAATCTTGATGAACTTATATTGTGAATTATTTTCAGGTCTGTTTGGCTCCAGTGTAGAAGCAGAGTTTGCAGCTTGTAGAACAGTCTGTGTCGCACTCGGTCTTCTGAATGGTAAGACTTTCTTATAAACCTATTTACAATTTGATATATATCTAAGCACACTGTTAATGTGCTGTAGAAATTAAGTTATTCAGAGATTGCATCTATTTCAGCTTTTCTTAAACAATTGCATGGGTGTCTCTTAAGTCACTTTGATATCAAACAGAGGGTTTCCGGTCAATAACTTCAGTTTGGATAAACTAATCTTGATGAAACTTTTGATATAGCAAGCTTGCAAAAAGACCTAGCTTGGAACTGGATTTGGGGCCATTTATGTTGAAGATTAGGTCACTGTTACTAAACATAAAAAAATTACCTGTCAATAACTTAGATCAGATAAACCAATCTTGCTGAAACTTTGGATATAGCCAGCTTGCATGAAGACCTAGCTTGAGATTGGATTTGGGGCCAGTGGAATCAAGGTCAAGGTCACTGTTATTAAAAAATAGAAAAACAGTTTCCGTTATGCAACCCGTTATAGTAAAGTCTGGCGTGCAAGGAATAATTTTTAAGGTACCTATTTGCATAATCAACTCCTCTTACAGCTTTAAACCCAGATTCCCAAACTTCACAGAAACACTGCACACATATTGAAGATGTGCATATTATATTATGGAATTGTTTGAGGAATATTTTGATCAAATTTCTATTAGTAACAGTAATTTTTCAGCAAATTCTGCATTACAGTTTATCAATTTTGTGTTATCAACTCCTCCTACAGCTCTCAACCCAGAACCCTGAAACTTCACAAAAAGATTAACTTGTGCACCTGATCTTGTGTAATTGTTCAAGGAATGTTTTCCCATTTTTCTAGACATCGTAACATCTTTCAGCTAATTTTATAGATGATGGTACCGTTTTTCTGTTTTGAACTCCTGCATTTCAATCATCTCCTCTTAAACCCCTGGGCCAGTTGAACCCAAATTTGGCCATAATTATCATTAGATGGACTTTTCATTGTGATTGGAAAACCAATATTGCAGCCATGGCAGGACTTTATCTCTGAGACAGTTCAAACAATTGAAACAAATTATCACCAATGTGCATTGGATTGTCCTCTATTTGTTCTTTTATGCCAATCAGAAATACAAAAAGGCCACCTACGCAAGACTTAATAGTGGTCTAATATAGGACCCTTCGGAAAAATCTTTAAAACTGCTTCTTTTATGAACCTGGTTAACCAATCAAAACAAAACTTACTAGCAATATTGTTTGGACTGTCTTCTATAAAGTTTATGTTTTTATGCCAATCAGAAATTCAAAATGGCCACCCCAGCAGGAATTAGTTCAACAAAGGATCCTACGGGAAACAAGTTTAAAAAGGAATCTAATCTAAAATCAGTAAACCAAATTGAAACAAAACTTACCAAAATATTGTTTGGATGGTTCTGTTTAAAGTTTATGTTTTTTGCCAATCAAAAATTCAAAATGGCTACCACTGCAGGACTTATTTAAACATAGGAGCCTAATGGGAAAAAGTTAAAGAAGGCTTCTTCACTGAAACCAGTTAACTAATCAAAACATAAACTTGCTACCTTTATTGTTGGGATGATCTTTTATAAAGTTTATGTTTTTATGCCAATCTGAAATTCAGAATGGTAACCACTGTAGGACTGTTTAACATACAAGACCCTATGGGAAAAAACTTTTAAAAGGCTTTTTTCTGAAACTGGTAACCAATCAAAACAAAAATTATCACCAGTATTCATTGGATGGTCCTCTATAAGGTTTTTTCATGCCAATCGTAAATTAAAAATGGCCACTTCCACAGGACTTAGTTAACACAGGACCCAATGGGAAAATTTTTTTAAAATTAGGCAATCATTGCTATAGCTGTGAATTACTTTCTTTTATTAAGGCATCATCTACATGTATTGGCGCCTCACCCCTAAGGTAATCAACATGTCTTTTAATTTGTCAGTTTCTAGAGGGTTCCCAGGGCTCGACCCACAGAATGAGCTGCCAGCACTTTCCTAGGTGGTGGATTGAGCAGGCACTCTATTTGGGGTGTCCTCATGTCCCGATATGAAATGCCTAGCCACGGACCATAGTGGGTACCATATTTGGAGTGTGCAACGCTCATTGCTCAATAAAGACAACTTTGTAGATGCCTTGACCAGAAACATAGTAACACCTTAAACCACCCCTATGCATTTTTCGAAAATAATTTTATTCCAACGCTCTAGGAAATAAAGAATGAAACTTGTGCATCATTATTTATCACTACTAGAAGGTTTATCATTTGAATTATCATCCAGAAACCGAATTGGGATGGACAGACGGACGGACATGAGGACCACTATATACCCAGACTCTGTCGGGAGGGGTATAATCAGAACAGACAGACTTCAATACTATACTGTAACCTATTTTTTTGGGGTGGATTGTTTACCCATTACAAAACGGCCTCGGTGGCCTAGTGGTTAACTTCAGTCATTCATCTACTATTATTGACGTTCAGGTTCAAGCCCTTACTTCCAGCATGGTGTGATCAACTCCAACCTAATTGACAAGGATTGCTAGTTTTCCTGCTAAAGATCAGGTCTTCACAGTGATGTTAAATGCCATTCAATCAAACCAAATCAACCTTTTACAAAAAATAAGGGAAAAATGCAGAATGTGCACTTTTTTAGTTTATAGTTTTAAGGGGTGCCTTCTTTAAAACATTTATTACAGAGTCTCCAGTAGGATCCTCTAAACAAAGTCCAACATCTGTAGATGAGCAAAAGATTGTCAAGACAAGAGTAAAGGAGGTTTGTAAAAAAAAATTAACATTACAATTTGTGTAACATTAGTTTTATGTATATTTCTGACTTACCAAGTAGTTCTCAGTTTTCCCTCTTACAAACATGACTAAGTTGCATGGTATTGGTTTTCGAAATTGACTGCTGGATAGCATTATAAGTATTAGTACCTTCTACTATTGATCACATGGTCTGTCAACAATGAATTTGCTGGTTCCAGTCTCAATGTGGGCAGGGTGCACTCGACTGGGGGCCATGATGAAGTTGATAAATTGCTGAAAATGGTGTAAAACACCATTCAAACAAAAAACATTAAAACAAAGACTTTAATTTGCCACATTACTCCAATTTTAAGTGGTACATTTTAAGTTCAAAAGGGTGGCCTGCTAATCATTTTACAATCTGAAAATTCATTAGTAATTTTTAATGGACAGGCAGAAAATAAAACGTGATAATTTAAATTGAATCACGAAAATACATATAATATGTATTTCAATAAGGTTTGGGTGTACGGGCTTGACTCAATTTTTGTGTGATTTTTAGTTGGACCTATTTTGTGCCAATTCTTTACTTTTGTGTTCTTTATTATTGGAAGGGGTGCTCATCAAAACAAAATACAACAGGTCAGAATTTAAATGCATCAAGGAAAGCCAGTAGGTAACTTTTTTTCCCATTGATTTACTGTTCATAAACTTGTTCTCGTCATGAATAAAGATGAAGTATTGTTTACCTGCATGTGAAGCCAACATTCATTGAATCAAACAAATGCATACAGAAATAAGAGAAAGGCTTATATGGTATGTTTTGTCAAAGATTATTGTCAACATTCTATTGCAAATACAGTACAGCTCATGTGGACGTTGCTTTTCTACCCATCTACTGTGGGCTTCTTTCACCTCATATTTTAAAAAAATACTGAGCATTTTCGCTTATCTGCACTTTATTTGCCTATCTCATATACTTCTGACAACTTCAGTATAAAACTCACATTGTTTTATGCGAAAATAATAAGAAGAATAGTAAAAAAAATAAGAATATATGCACAGAGAATCTTGTTGTTTGGGCCCACATTGTTGATCGTCCACTGCCAATTGACAGCTAAATTTTGTGGTTTTTCATCTGATAGTCTAGCCTCCATCCCTTATTAAAAGTGTTACATGTCATTATATAGCAGATAGGTTGCTAAAAGTGGGGTTAATAAACGGAAAATGCCCATTGAACTCATTTACATCCTGATTGCAAGAAGTTCTGCTGTGTGTCAAAGTTTTTGAGTTTGAGTCTGACTGTGTGGTTTTACTGTTGAAGATGTCAGCATTTGTTCATTAGGGCCCTGCCACTTTGTGACGGACGCCCTATAGTGATCAGTCGGACCGTTTGAGTGTCCGACCGTCCAAAGCTAATTGTGTCCCAGCTATAACTTTTTTATCTTTTGAGGTAGGCTTTTGTTATTTGGTATATGGGTAGATAATATCAAGGCTGTGTGTTGCATACCATGGTTGATGACCTTTGACTTTGACCTCAATGTCAGCTGGGGCCCACAGGGATGGATACCAACGCACTGATATCTAGTTTGTTTTGTTACCCATATATTGGTCTTTTTAAATTTGACGTATTTATTTCAGATTTGAACTTTTATTGATGAAATAATACTTTTTTAAAGGTACCTGTGAGGAAAAAAACAGATAAGGTGTAGGAAGATAGATATCATAATTTTACTTGTTATAGTGAATAATTTCTTCATTCTTGCTTTTAATAATAGCTTCATGCAAACAATAATCCATACAATATATGGGGCAATATATTTGCATATTAGTGATTGATTGAACATTTTCTACATCTTTAATGTTTGGATTTAATAAGAAAAGAGCAAGGAAATTGACCGAACAAGAAGAGCCAAAAGTCAAGGGACAATTACAAATTACAAAAAACCCACCCAAAACACAAAAACAGAACGTGAGTTATCGGAACCCAATAAAAACTATGGGTGCACTTAGGTGCTTGGTACGGGGACGGATAGGTGGATCATTTTTAATCCTCCTGTTATGTCTGCGACAAGTGTTTTATGTTTTATTTTTTTCCACTTTTCCATCCCAGAAAAAGCTAATAATCTCTTATCTGCAACTCCACCTGCACCACTGAATGGAATTTAATGAAAGTTTAGCATAATCTTTGTCACAAAGTGCCATTGTGCACCGATATCTTACTTATTGATTAGAATGATATCTTGGGTAAAGTGGGGTATAATAGCATGAGCATAATGTTTGAATTAGGGAATTGTGGAATTACAAAATTCAAATGTGTTTTTTCAGATTTTATCCTCAAAAGTGACAGGAATGTGGAGTACCCGATTACCTATTGAATACAAGAAAAGATTTAAAGAGGATCCTCCGGGGAACATTCTAGAACTCGTCAAGTCCTGGAAAGATGTAGCCAGTGTAGAACAGTAGGTATTGCCAGTAAATTCTAGTTTGATTGAAATGTACTGTCATTTATTTAATTTGATGTTTGTTTCATTTTAATCCCCATACAAATGTTTCCTGGAATCCTTCAACAAAATAGCATATTTTACAGCAGCAAAATAGGTTCTTACATGATTGGTTATTAAAGATCTGGGATTTTTTCATAAATGGAGCACAGCGAAACGAGTGAAAAGACGATGAATTTCTTACTCAATCCCAGATCTTCAATAAATGACAAGTGTATTAAGAACCTATTTGTTCCGATTTGCACATGGAAAAATAAAGCAGAGATCAGGGGCAATGTGTAGTTACCATATACATGATATAGTATTAATTAGAACGGAGTCGATGAAGATGATTTACAAGCCATATTTGAAAGAAAAAGACTTTACTACCCTGAAAAATTAATAGGATTTCTCCCATGAGTGGAAGGAATCTAAGATCTTCAATAGGAAGTAAGTATCATCAGATCATGTTTTTGTCCGACATATGAATTTGTATCATTTTAATGTAAAGATGATTTCATAATCAGTTCTTACTGCTTTCCGATTGGCTATATTACTCATGCAATACATTGTAGCATGCACCTGTCTGTCATCAAAAGTGAACAAAAATGGGAAAATCAATTATCTTACATTATTGTTTAACCCTCTCTTTGTGAGGGTTAATCTGTTTAATTATGTTGGCAGGCGTAGTCTCAATTCAGAATTGTATGTTATACCCCCACTTGTAAGAGAGGGGGCTATATTGCAATCACCTTGTCCGTCTGTCCGTCCGGTGCAAACTTTTGTAACACATTTCTCAGCTTCTACTAAAGGGATTGATTTCAAATTTAGTGCACAGCTTTAGCATGATGAGAACGTACCATGCCTCCCCTTTCCAGATCAGTCAGTTAGGGACCGACCATTTAACTTGCAGGGGGGGGGGGGCCTTGATTTTTTTCAAAAAAAATATTTTGTACAATGATTTTTGATGAAAAAAAAATTTTGGTAGCAGAGGGTAAGAAAAAAAAATTCCGAAGAAGGATTTCTGCTATATAAAATAATGCTAATAATGAAAAAAAATATTCTGTCGCGATGCCTTCAAAAAATAAATAATTTTCTGACCAAAACAAAAAACCAAGGCCCCCCTTCAAGTTAAATGGCCTGTCCCTTATCTACTTCCTGTTTTCCGAGCCGAAAAATGGTTGAGTGGGGGTATACTTTACATCTTAGTGCTCGTCCATGTTTCAATTGGTACTTTTATTGGCTGGCAACATATTGACACATTTTTTGTGATGACCTTCAACTAAAATGTGTGTTCTGTCAACTACCATATGAACAACAAAATGGTGCATTCTTTTTTCAGGTAAAATGTGACATAATAACAAATGAAATTTACATTTTGAGTTCTTTATCAGACATTTATATCAATACTCTATGTTTGTTGTTATTAAATGTTGTTCATGAAGCACATACAATTTGATGTTTGAGTTAGGATGATAAAACATGTGCTCACAGCACATCCATTCAGATTGGCATTTTTTTGCTGAAAATTGCTGAAAGTGGCATTCACCTCCATTCAAACGAACACATAGACAAGAGATTACACTACAGATATATGTTATAAGGGATATATGTTATAGGGAGAAAACTCAATAATTAACAAGTCATTAATGTTGTAAGATTTTAATGTCTGTTTGCCTGCATTAACAGGTAATATGAAAAATAGTTACTGTAAAAGTGAAAATTTATTCACTTATATATCATGATCATGTGAAAATTACCCCACGTAAACAGTTTTGAGATTATAATGCAAACATGATATCTGTCTGCATTGTAAATATCACCACCAGGGGAGAAATTTCGACAAGCAAACCATGAAAATAACTATGTTTACAGTAAGTTATATAATAAATAATTGGAAGTAAGGATATACAATATTTCAACTATACAATTAAGACAAAATATAAAATATGTGCCATTTTATAATATGTATCACATATTTTCAAAGTTGCATGGGCTTCTAGTTGGTACCTAAATACACAAGGAAAAAGAAATCATAGTTTGAGAAAACCATACAGAAAAAATAGGAAAAAGTGTTATGCTACCTGTATATTTTGAGATTCAGTTAAAAGAATTGATCTTTTTTGTAGCATTTCCATTGCAAAAGTTGATATATTTTATCCTGTAAAAGATGTTCCAGTACCAGTTCAAGCCATTCCTGCAGAACATCAAGCAATTCCACCTCTGGTTAGTTAAAGATGCAGCAGTGTTGTCAGAAATTCCCCTTTCTGTTCAAAACAGTTGACAGGTTAAAACATATGTACCAATTATTTTAAAGAAAATTAATCATCTATACTGGTTCCAAGCTTACATGAAAACTTCTTAAAATTAACTGAGTTCAAAGTGAAACCAGGATTAATGTTAATTGATCAGACCAAAGCAAAATCTTTCATTTGATTCCTTTATGTTCACCTATCTAAAAGGAATAATTGATGGCTATTGCCATCACTTACTGAATCATCTTTGCTAGTATATACCATTCGGTCCTCTCCTATAAAAACTTTTTAAACAGCTGATTTCACTTCATTTCTAACACATCTCAAATTTTTTTTATTTTAAAACTTTTTCAAATTTGCTTTTAAAGAAAGCAAAACAATTATTGTTTGAACAATTTTTATACGAACATTATAGGAACACCCAAGGCAGGCAGGGGGCCACAACAAAAATGTCCCCTAACTAACTCGAACAGCTGTTGTCCGATCTTCATGAAACTTGGGGAAAATGTTTATTCGCATATTATCTCGGCCAATTTCAATAACCAGCCAAATTGCCTCAGGCACGTCAGAGTTATGGGCCTTTATACCAAAAATGGCAAATTCGCTTTGTCCACTCTCTACCTCGAACAGTTGTTGTCCGATCCTCATGAAACTTGGGAAAATGTTTATGGGCAATTTATCTTTACCAAGATTGATAACCACTTCAGTGTTATGGCCCTTTATTTGTACAAAAAGTGGCAACTGTTCGACGGGCATATTTTGTAGCACTTTGGCACTTGTTCTGTATATTTTTTTCAGAGAAAAGACTTCAGAATTCCACAAGGAAAACCACTTCCTCTTGGGTAAGGAAATTGCTTTACCTAAACATTTTTTGTGTATGTGATTTATTCAGTAGTCATTTTGCTGACCAATAGTTTTCCAAAAATGTGTGACATAATTTGATAAATACTGATACTGACAAAAGTTATATTAACTAACAGGGGGAAATGAAAGTTGTCTTTTCCTGTATTTTTTTTTCTATAATTAAATCTATACTGTTGTACGACAATCTTATTTGAAAGCTTTGAAATTTATAATTGATTGATGTTAACTTAATATCCAGAGAGCAATATTTCAGCTACTGGTATATACAGGATTACAACAAGTTTATAATAAAGAAATCAGTTGGAAAAAGGATGGACCAACTGTAACAGAATTTTGACTACCACTGGAAATGTATAGAGTATAGAGTATTGAGTAGGGCCGGCTACTATGAAATTACTCTTTTTAAAATCAACAAAATTGGTCTTTATCCTGCAATTAGCATGGCACTCTCCAAACATGTTATCCAATATCATCCTTGGTGAGGCTCTCCATATTATAGCCTGATAACCTTCCAAGGAAAGGATCTGCCCTACCCACCACCTGAGAAGGACCTCCCCAACCCACCACCTGAGGATTTATGCAATGTCTAACAATTAAGTTGTGATCAATATACACAGGTGAGACTTCTACATGATTGTGAATAAAAACACTCAGTCATCTTTAAAATATCCATGCTTTCTTCGGCGCAGCTTTAAATGCAGAAAATATCATAAATGACTTTTCCACATTGCATCATCAATAGTGCATTGAAAAATTACAAATGGTAAAAAATATTTGTATTGAAACTTTAGAGGAATATAATAAAATACAATAATCGTATTGAATTGGTTCATTCTGTTCCATTCTAATGTAGCTAGTACACATTAGGTTTCTAATAAGCATAAAGCTCTTTGTTGATGTCACAGTATGACGTCAAACACAACTGAAAAAGTTCAAACAAGAACAACACAATTTTGTTAAGATTTCATTGATTTTTATGCTTAAGAAGAACATATCTATACTACTAAATCTTCAAGATGCATGTGAAATGATGTGTGAAAGAGAACACTAGTGTGGTGAATACAAACACACAATTTTTCAAGATAAATGATCAAGATACCAATAAAATAATCACGGGTATTCATTAAAATGATCAGCATATATTTTTGTCAATGTTATGTTCTTGACATTCGGTTTTAGGATATATCTTTTTTTCGTTTTCAAAACCAATATGGCAATTGAAAGCCTCCTCTTAAAGCCGCTTCAAAATTTTAAAACTTTTGTTTTTCATGTGAGAAGGAAATAGATTATTGCAATTGGGCTCTGTGTGAGACCTTATGTAGACCTTATGTCAATGACAAAGTCCATGTTTTTCTATAGGAAACCCCAAATATAATTCCAATCAAAATGTTAAATATCAGATGCAATTTGAATGGCCTTGGGCTCTGTGTGAGACCTTATGTAGACCTTATGTCAATGACAAAGTCCATGTTTTTCTATAGGAAACCCCAAATATAATTCCAATCAAAATGTTAAATATCAGATGCAATTTGAATGGCACCATGCAACAAAGATTTGGTAATAGTGGTATCAAATTCCATTCTGTGGTATAGATGGAGTTGCGGATAGAGATGGGTACCCCTTAGGTCAATGAGAAAGTCAATGTTTTTCTGTGGGAAACCCCAAATGTCATTCTGATCAAAATGTTAAATATTAGGTGCACAATTGCATCTTGTGACAAAGATTCTTTGTAAGTTTCATCGATTTCCAGTCAGTAGTTCAGGTGGAGTAGTGGATATGAGAAAGTTTAACGGACAGACGCCCCATCACTATATACCCCTTGATTTTCAAATGGGGGGGGAATAACAATTATGAAAATTCCTTAGTGACCAAAATGAAGCCATTTAAATTTCTTCTTCAGTTTGAAATCTATACATGTACCTTTAATTTTTACTTTACTTTGATATAACATGTACACATGTTTTTCAGCTTTGTTACATATGTGTATTATTTTTATAGGGTGAAAGTAACAGTCTATGCAACATTCTTACATGATGTGTCATCTTTCTGTGTACAGAGAGAAGATTGTCCTATTGATACAATTTCAGATGAATTGGCCCACTTGGCTCAGGTAAAAATTTAATTCATGGAGATTACTTGTAACTATTTACATTGCTACGTTGTTGGGGCTTCAGTGTCACTGGGTAAGGTTGTCATAGTCATGTACTATTGATTCCTATCATGTCATCACTGAATGTTTGTGCTTGACTTCAACCTTAACTGAATAGGATTGCCAGTTTTCTTGTGAAAGGTCAGGGGTTATCACCGGGGTACTGGCTTCTTCTCCCAGTAAAAACTGGATGCCATGATACAGCTGAAAAATTGCTGAAAGTGTCATTTAACCCCATTCAAACAGTGTGCAGTTTTGAGGACGACTACCAGATTATATTTCTGATTGGGTTATCTGAAAGTTAGGTGCTGCAATCCAGATTTCATAGAAATAAAAAATCACCCTCAAAGTCTGTCACAGAAAAGGTATTTAAATTCTTGTCTAAATTGCTCACCCAGCCTGAACAGATTATCTTTTAAACAAAAACATTAGCAATATATAAAGCTGGTTACAGTAATATTGGTTATTGCATGAATATTGGGAAAATATTTCCCAATATTCATGCAATAACCCTTTTATTGTATAGTAATAATTTTTTCTGTTCTTTTAAGTGATTATTCATTATCTTTGCTATTTTGTAATATTTCACTTGGTCTAATATTAACATATTTTCACTTGGTCAATATTTCGTTTTGTTGAGTTTACAGTAGAAATTGGTCTATGAATTCTTTAAATTTTACTTTTATAGACAATGAAATTCACTTCCATGTGTTCAGTTTCAAGCAGTTCTGCTAACTATCCCCTCGAAAGCAAATCATGTATGTCATTTTCAGCATGTTTGTTTACCAAACGGCAGTCAAAATATAAAATTCGATGTTCGGAAAACATCTGTATTTTTCCCGGAAATTACATAATAGCCCGAGACCCAGTGTAAAATATGAAAATATATTGCACTTTATTCCTATAAATTAAATGGGGAAAAATTATTACTAAATAATAAAATGTTTTATTATATGATGGTAGTTTTTGCTTCAATCTTATTGGTTGAACGCATATTGATTTCTTCTGATAGATCACATGCTCCCTCTAAAGTTATTCTAATATGAATGCTTGTAAGCATAGAGCCTGCTGTGATGTCATAACTAGAAATGACATATACGATCAACTGAAAATTTCAAACTGGAACAACGCAATTTTGTAAAGATTTCTCAATATTTTTTTGCTTTAAAGGTATGTGTATTTACAAGCATATATTTTTATGTCAATTTTATTTGCTTTTAACATACTGTTTTGGGATATATCTTAGTAGTTTCCAAAAACATTATTACCATTCAAAGGGTCCTCTACAATCGGTTCAAAATTTTAGCAAACATCCGTTAGACATATTAGAATCAAAATAGATTATTGCAGTTGGGCTAAATGTGAATTAGAACATGGTCGAACCTTATATTAATTTGTCTTCATTTTATACATCGCTATCGTGCGTTTTAAAATATTGACAAATATAATGTCTGATCAAGTTCTAATTAGGGCCCTGCCACTTTGTGGTGGATGTAATTATTATAATATCAAGGAAATGTGTCGCATACCATGGTTGATGACTTGGAACCAAGGCCCTGGAAATTTTCCTGAGTCATGTCTGACATTTTACCGGTCATCATATAAAAAATATTGTGTTTGCTTAAGCTGGGATGTGTATGTGCTTTTCCTTAAAGTCCAGAATAAAGGTCTTTTAAATTTTTTTCAAGACCGTGGTAGATATTAGTTGTTGTTTTGTATGGGTTCCTATGATGTATGCACCGTGCAAGAAAGGAAATATACGTAGGAAAACATTCTGCTTCCTAAAATTTCTTTATTATAGGATGACATGTTGTCTATTCAACAAAGTAATAGCAAACAACGTTTTTTATGAACATTCGTGAGACATTTTCATTAACCGGAAGTAGTAAGTTGTTTCAAAATTACAACAAGTTCGGAACAGAATTGAATTTTATACGATACTCTGCGATGGACCACGTTTTTTACAAGTTATTATTTATTGAATTAAATATTTATTTTTGTTTTCATCATTTCAATAGAATTTAATTTGAATTGATTTTCCCAAGATTTATGTACGTCAGGTACATTGGCGCATGCGTGATGTACAATTTTGACCACACGTGTTTTTCCATCAATAAGTCATATTTTCTAAGCAATATAACATACAACCACTTCGTTCCTATTGTTTCAAAATACTGTTGCAATAACATATTCTACGAAATGGATGAAACAGATCTGTACTCATAATTAGGTTATCACCTGTTGTGTTAACCATATTACGTAATTAACACTTGACTGGAGTGAATGATTACTCAATAAACACATGTGTCAGTGACGGGAAATAGCCTTAGGGTTGATTTTTTAATAAAATATTTATATCTAGTGGAAATTAAAGGTATTGAAACCAACTCAAAGATATTTATATTATTGACCAAGTTAAATATCATTTTTTTGGATGTCCGATTTGACTAAACCTTAGTCTGACATTTTAATGTAAATGTCGGACATGTCCGGCAAATATGACCGTTTCCAGACCCTTGCTTGGAACTTTGACATCAAGGTCAGCAGGGCCCACAGAGATGGATACCATCTCACTGATATCTAGCTCCAATAGAGACTGCTGACAATAATCTATTTCTTAAACATAACATTCCAAACGTCGTTTTGTATCTAAATATAAAAGTAACATATTCCTAACCTGTCTACATTTCGGTTGCCCAATTAAAATTAGTGATGCTGGAACCACTGGTTAATGATGTGGTCGTCTGTACATCCGAAAATAAAATGAAAATACTAAACATATTTAAACAAGCAAAGAACTGAATTTTAAATTCCAATATGTTTTTGTTTTACATTAATGAATAAATTCATTACTTTATTGATTATTCTTTAGTGTTTAATTAAAATCTGTTAAACTTGATATAGTATTGAATGCCAGACTTGTAAATCATTGAGCCGCAGGTAGGGGGTTTTCTCCAGGTACTCCGGCTTCCTCCCCCATTAAAAACTGGACGCCACGAAAAAGCTGAAAAATTGCTGAAAGTGGCATTAAACATCAAACAAACAAACAAACAATATAAATCATTGATAATTCCAATAAAACCTGTAGTTATCATATAACAAAACAGTTGGAGACTTTGATTTTGGTTAATATAAGAATTTATGAATCCAAGAAAGATCAAATTTACCTGAGGCATCCTTTCATCAAATACAAAATAGTATTGTCTAATGGAAACATATCAAAATGTAATAGTACAGTTTATTGTAAACTTTAACTGATCAGTTTACTAATTTTTAATATGGTTTTGGCATTAACCAAAACAAATGAAAAAAATTACACAATTAACAAATTGCACACACATATTAGTTATGTTATTTAGACAACTGTCATCTCAATGTTTTTGATATCAAATTTTGGGGCCTGGTTGCCCAAGTAATCTCGGTACTATTTGCTGTTGATCACTCGCAATGTTAACAATGGGGTTAAGAGTTCAAGCCAGAATTTGGACAAGGAGTGCTTGACTCCACCCTTAATTGACAAGGATTCACAGTTTTCCTGCTAAAGTTTGGTGTTTCTCACTTTTTACTTTGACTTGAAATTAGAAAAATTGTTGAGTTGTAAAATCTTAAACGAACAAATAAACAATATCCAAGTTGGTAATCTATAGCTGACTAAAGGAAATAATTATTTAGCTTAACATTATATAATTGGAGATAATTTTATAGTACACAGTCTTGTAATCTCAGATTGTTCATTTTTTACCTTGGTACAACAGAAAACAACCAGCTGTCAATCATTCTAACTTGTTATGTTTCTGCTGTTTTAAAGGATTCCATTCCTGATGAGAAAGATCTAACCAGAGGAAAGTTTGTTGCTGCAATGTATAGCTCTGATGGCACTTGGAGCAGGGCGAAAATTGTGTCTGACAAACCATCAAAGGTTAGTTAAGCCATCCCAGGCATTAGACCCAGGGTAACAATGTATAGCTCTGATGGCACTTGGAGCAGGGCAAAAATTGTGTCTGACAAGACATCAAAGGTTAGATAAACCATCCCAGGCGTTAGACCAAGGTTAACAATGTATATCTCTGATGGCACTTGGAGCAGGGCAAAAATTGTGTCTGACAAACCATCAAAGGTTAGTTAAGCTGTCCCAGGCATTAGACCCAGGGTAACAATGTATAGCTCTGATGGCACCTGGAGCAGGGCAGAAATTGTGTCTGACAAACCATCAAAGGTTAGTTAAGCTGTCCCAGGCGTTAGACCCAGGGTAACAATGTATATCTCTGATGGCACTTGGAGCAGGGCAAAAATTGTGTCTGACAAACCATCAAAGGTTAGTTAAGCTGTCCCAGGCATTAGACCCAGGGTAAAAATGTATAGCTCTGATGGCACTTGGAGCAGGGCAAAAATTGTGTCTGACAAACCATCAAAGTTTCTTTAGTTTAGCCGTCCCAGGTGTTTGACCCAGGGTAACAATGTATAGCTCTGATGGCACCTGGAGCAGGACAGAAATTGTGTCTGACAAACCATCAAAGGTTAGTTAAGCCATCCCAGGCATTAGACCCAGGGTAACAATGTATATCTCTGATGGCACTTGGAGCAGGGCAAAAATTGTGTCTGACAAACCATCAAAGTTTAGTTAAGCCGTCCCAGGCGTTAGACCCAGGTAACAATGTATAGCTCTGATGGCACTTGGAGCAGGGCAAAAATTGTGTCTGACAAACCATCAAAGGTTAGTTAAGCTGTCCCAGGCATTAGACCCAGGGTAACAATGTATAACTCTGATGGCACTTGGAGCAGGGCAAAAATTGTGTCTGACAAACCATCAAAGTTTAGTTAAGCCGTCCCAGGTGTTAGACCCAGGGTAACAATGTATAGCTCTGATGGCACTTGGAGCAGTGCAAAAATTGTGTCTGACAAACCATCAAAGGTTAGCTAAGCCATCCCAGGCGTTAGACCCAGGGTAACAATGTATAGCTCTGATGGCACCTGGAGCCGGGCAGAAATTGTGTCTGACAAACCATCAAAGGTTAGTTAAGCCATCCAAGGCATTAGACCCAGGCTAACAATGTATAGCTCTGATGGCACCTGGAGCCGGCCAGAAATTGTGTCTGACAAACCATCAAAGGTTAGTTAAGCTGTCCCAGGCGTTAGACCCAGGGTAACAATGTATATCTCTGATGGCACTTGGAGCAGGTCAGAAATTGTGTCTGACAAACCATCAAAGGTTAGTTAAGCTGTCCCAGGCATTAGACCCAGGGTAAAAATGTATTGCTCTGATGGCACTTGGAGCAGGGCAAAAATTGTGTCTGACAAACCACCAAAGTTTCTTTAGTTTAGCCGTCCCAGGTGTTTGACCCAGGGTAACAATGTATAGCTCTGATGGCACCTGGAGCAGGGCAGAAATTGTGTCTGACAAACCATCAAAGGTTAGTTAAGCCATCCCAGGCATTAGACCCAGGGTAACAATGTATATCTCTGATGGCACTTGGAGCAGGGCAAAAATTGTGTCTGACAAACCATCAAAGTTTAGTTAAGCCGTCCTAGGCGTTAGACCTAGGGTAACAATGTATAGCTCTGATGGCACTTGGAGCAAGGCAAAAATTGTGTCTGACAAACCATCAAAGTTTAGTTTAGCCGTCCCAGGTGTTAAACCCATGGTAACAATGTATAGCTCTGATGGCACTTGGAGCAGGGCGAAAATTGTGTCTGACAAACCATCAAAGGTTAGCTAAGCCATCCCAGGCGTTAGACCCAGGGTAACAATGTATAGCTCTGATGGCACTTGGAGCAGGGCAAAAATTGTGTCTGACAAACCATCAAAGGTTAGTTAAGCTGTCCCAGGCATTAGACCCAGGGTAACAATGTATAACTCTGATGGCACTTGGAGCAGGGCAAAAATTGTGTCTGACAAACCATCAAAGTTTAGTTAAGCCGTCCCAGGTGTTAGACCCAGGGTAACAATGTATAGCTCTGATGGCACTTGGAGCAGGGCAGAAATTGTGTCTGAAAAACCATCAAAGGTTAGTTAAGCGATCCAGAATGATTGTTTCATTTGGAATGGCTCCAAGGTAACATTATGACAGTATTGTCCCAAGCTTAAAACATGTTCATTACATTAAAACAAGTAAAGTATTATTTTTATTGTCTTGCAGTCAACACCTGGATGATTTTGTGAGCAGACTGATATAAATTTTTACCAGAATAACAGTGTACACACAATATATTTCAGTGAAAATATATTTTGGGGCTTTGTTGTGTACATGATTTCTTTTTTTTTCAGCAACAATGCTGTATTTTGGGGTATAGCTATGGCTTTTCTGTTTCTACCCTTACATATTACCAGAATTCTGGCTGTATCAAAAAGTCATCATCATGACAACAACAAAAACATTGTGAAAGGACTAACAAAATGTTACCATATCAGATTTACAAATCTACTAAAACATGACACAAATCAAATTTAAAAAAAACCTGGATAGAATGACTTGAAGAGAGCAGTTCACTGTCATTGTTAGAAATAAACCATTTTCATAGTGTTTGGGCCTAGGCAGCCACGGTGATTTATAGGTAAATCATAGGCTTGTCGGTACTGGAGTTGTGATCGTTCGCATCTGACTATGGACATGGCTTGCTTAACTCCAACCTTAAGTGGCAATGATTGCCAGTTTTTATTGCCAAAATGCAAGGGTTTTCAATTGGTAGTCCATCCACCTTTACATTCAAAGTGTACACGAGTTCAATTATAGGAGGAAGCCCAGAGTTTCCACAGATACCTGATCTTATTATAAAAAGTGGTAAATCACAGTCATAATTAAATGTGTTTCAGTCTGTGATAGAAGTGCTGTTCGTTGATTTTGGGAATGAAGAAGAATGCAAAACCAGCGAGATTCGTTGGTTGTCAGAGAAATCAGCTAGTTATCTTGTACAAACTGTTTACTGTTCTTTGTATGGTATTCAGCCACTGAAGGTAAGGGTGCCAGATGTATTCGTTTTATATGCTTTTTGGCCGGGTTGCACGAAGTGCAAACCCGGGTTATAGTATGGTGAAGTCGGCGGGTGGGCCGGCGGATGTGCGGGCTGGCGGGCGGAGAAAATAGGGTATCTACTTTGTGTAATCAACTCCTCCTACAGTTTTCAACCCAGATCTCTGAAACTTCACATGAAGATTGTACATGTATTTAAGTTGTGCACCTGCTATTATGGAAGTGTTCCAGGATTTTTTTCCTCATTTTCCTGCCTTGTGAATTTTAAGTAAAATTCTCGGTTACATTCAGAGAATATGGCATTCTAGACATTGAAGCAGCCAGACTAATTACCGGATACAAAAAGTGTATAAAACATTGGTCACTTGTCTTAGATAATTCAATTGGATAACAGTGTCTATTGAAAAATCATGAATTTTAAACCATCTTAAAAATGTAAATTATTGGAAGCAGTTTCAGCTATTTTCTGCTATGCTGGGACAACCAGATTAATTGATGAACAAAGGGAATTGATCCAATCAATGGTGAATACTAAACCAAATACATAAAGCCATTAAAAATACAGACCTTAAACACATACTCGTATACAAAATTTTCTAGACCAAAATGTACATCCATTTGTAAGATGCATGCCCATATGTAAGAAAACGTCATGCTTTCATTCATATAATTATTTATCCTGCAACCATTACATTTGCTGTACATTAAAGGTAGCCGAATAAAGTTTGGCTTTATTTGGCAGTGCCGAATAAAGTCTCATGGTACCCTTGTTCTCGCTTCTAAGGATAGTTAGCATTCTGTTCTGGTGACGTCAGGCTATCACTAGAAAACGTGCCGAAAATTTCATGTCAGAAATTGCTTAAAATGTATTTTAGGGTTGCAGGATAAAAACAATATTCATACAGTGTCAGAAAGTATATAAAATTTATTTGTACTCTCCGCGAAACATACGAGAAATGCTTGTCAGAGCCTCGCATTTCTACCTGTTTCTAACGCTCGTACAAATTAATTATATATTTTCTGACACTGTACGAATATTGTATATGTACATGTAAGTTATATACATGTATTGGTCACATCTGAAAATATCCCTTTAAAAAAGTTCCCACAACAGTTTAATACATAATACAATCAGTAGTATTTTTTAATGTAAAACAAGTCATATTTGTATATCAAAGCCATCCACAAACAGAATATCCATGATGGTGAGATGCTCAGCAATACATTGCATAAATGTCACAACAGAAGTCAAGAAATCAAGAAAGTTTTTAAATTGCTATTCAGTCATGTATAAATTAAGTTGTACGTTAAAGAAATACCATTGTAAGCCTTTAGTCAAAAAAGGAGTGACTTATTTAAAGAAATGCATGGTAGTCATAATGGCTACATCAAACACTTAAGTTTTCACAAGCTACTTTGGTTTCTGGCTGTAAAATTGATGAAATTGCAATAACTATTAATTCTGACAACAACGACCACAACTCTGTAATATCTGCTGTCTTTTAGTAATGAACACGAAATTTGTTTTTGCAGGGAGAAGATGACTGGTCCAAGGAGTTGCTGACAAAGTTTGCTGACTTGGTGAAGGAAGAACCTCTTATAGCTATCACACAGAGCTACACAGGTGAGGATTGGTGGTATGGTAACTGATAGAACACATTGATGCATTATACAATTAGTTTAACCTTTAAGAGTGTTTGTCTTTAATACTCACCCAGGCTTATCAGATAATCCGTATTATATACAACACACTCTTTTGTTCTGGCATTAAAAAAGTTATTAAAGAATATTTAAAAAATTAAATTATAAAGAATATTTCAAAATATAAATAACCTGTTCAGATAAGGTGAAATATTCCTTGTAACACTTGACAATTTTGACAATAAAAACAGCGATTTAACAGAGCCAATGTCAATTATGGCGGGACCACGGTGGAGATTTGTTAAGGTAGTTAGTGTTCTACTATTGATCACATGCCTTTCAACACTGAGGTTGTAGGTTTGAGTCCAACTGTGGGCACGGTGTGCTGAACTCCAATCTTAATTGACAAGGATTTCCAGTTTTCCTACCCAAGTTGTGGGGATTTTTTTTTTGTGTTCTCCGGCTTCCTCCCACAATAAAATCTTGCTGAAGGCGTCGTTAATCACCATTTAAACAAACAAATAAAAATATAATTATAGTTTATGGTTTGTTTTTTGCAGAAATCAAAATGATCCATGTAGCCACGATGAGATAGAGGAAGAAAAACAAATAGTGATGTTTTTCACTTTAATATTCACTTCAACATTGTGAAGTTATGTTGTTATGCCATGATATATCTGAAAACCGCAAAAAATGGCATTAAACACCATTCAAACAAAAACAAACAACTTAATAACGTCATTAGAAAAAACACAATAATTATCTGTATCACGCTAGTAGAGTGAGATGGGATTTTCTGGACCCGATTTAAAATATCTCCAATTATCCCTTTTGATCGTGCAATCTGGAAATATAATTGGAAACTTGTCCTGAAAAAGACCATTAATAGTATAATGTGTGTTTTTCAGATGGTGGTGTGTGTGAGGTAGATTTGTTTCTAAAGGAAGACAAAGACATTTCAATTAACCAGAAATTAATTAATCTTGGTCTGGTTCGTGCACTGGAATGACTCTGGTAGGTATTTTGTAAACAATGGTTTGGTATTAAAATGTTGAGAGGTCTTGGTGGCCTAGTGCTTAGGCTAGTTAAGTCATCTACTACTGATGAGGGTATTGTCAACTGAGGTTGAGGGCCCAAGTCTGATTGCAGGCAATGTCAGCTCTACTCCAATTACTGTTAAATATATACAGTCAAATCTGTCTCTTGATGTTTATTAGTTGCTGTTCGATATGGTATTTGAATTTTTGAAAGGTGAGCTGTCACACTGTTCAAATACAATAGCTGTTTAAATTCAATATGTAATTTTGGCCCTCTCTTAAGGGAAACATTTAGATTTGTAACCCCACAGATGAATTGTTTACCCCAAGTGCTTGACCAGACTATTTGCATTCAATTTTCCCTATTGAGCTTGAAATTAAAGACACCACCAATACACTAAGGTCTGCCTCTGACAGATCCACTTCTAGAAATAATTTATATACTCAGGAAATCTACACATTACACTCTACCAGAAACGTGATGACCTCAACTTTCCAATTGTCCTCTTCCCGTTCATCGCCAGCAACACTCCAGCAGCTCCAGCGTATGTTGTGTACATCTCTCAACTTGCTTAAGTTAATATCTAAGACAAGCTAAAATTGAAAATTAATAGAAGAACTTCTAATAGGTTAGGCTTCCTATACTTTTATTTCAGGTTGGTAATATTTTCTATTTCTTAATCATTCAAAACTTGAAAACCTAAGTAAATTAATTATATAAAAATTTTGGCTATTTATTTATTTTATTTTTTATGCCCCCGCGACGACATGTCTGGGGCATTAAGTTTTACTCATGTCCATCCTACGGTCCGTACGAATTTCCGACAAGCTTTTCTCAGAAACCGTACATGAAAACAATTTGAAATATGGCAGGGTAGTTCAGTATCACAAGTTGTACGTCCTAAGCGACTTTCAGACCTGTCTGACAACTACTTCCTGTTTGGGACTTCATTTAGCGGGGGCATCTGTGCCGGAAATGCAGATCATCAGTGCATCTGTTTTGTCCAGTCTTGTCAGAGCTGTAAAGTTTAATATAATCAATGTCCTGGTTGATTTCACACATCATTGCTCATCTGCCATTAACTTTTTTTAAGGGAGTTAATTTGTGGCTTAGCACAATATAAATACTCTGTAAGATTGCATACCTAAAATGTGACCAAGAAACACTTGTGAATCTCAACTCTTGATTTACTGTGTTATTGATCACTCTTTTACTGGTGTGTAAAATATGGTTGTACATGTTCATTGTTCAGTATTTGTCTTCAGGAATTTGTGCAAAAATATTTGCAGTAAAAAATTGACAGGTTGTGTAATATTATTTTTTGTTCATTTTAGGCTGAGTACTATAGAGTCTAGAAGATGAAGAAAATTAGTGATTTTGAAAATTGTAAGAATGAAAATGCATTCGCAGAATTGGATAGAAATAATATATATAATAATAACACATTTCATCCTGTAGTACTAATACATAACTGTCACTAATAAATATACATTATTTTATATTTCTCAATTGTTGCTCCAATTATTATTTATTATTTGTTTGTTGTAGGATTGGGGTTTAAAGCCACCGTCTGCAACTTATCAGCTATTTCAATGTGGTTATTTTTTATACCACCACTTGACAGAGTTTGGGGTATATAGTGGTCCTCATGTCCGTCTGTCTGTCCAAAATTGGCGTCTGGATAATAATTAAAAAAACTTGCATCTGATTTGAATGAAACGGATATTGTTATATATCAGGTTGTTAAGAAGTCTTTCAATTTTGAGGGAAATCTTTCAAATTTCAATGTCACATTCTCCAAAAAATGCTAGAAAAATTTTTACAAAAAGTTGTTTCTGGACAATAACTCCAAAAATTTTCTTTTGATTTCAATGAAACTTTAGAATATACATGTAGGTTTATATAACATGGATTAGAAGGCTATATATACATTTTTTGGGAAATCCAATAAATTTTAAGGTCACAGTTGCCAAAAAGTGTTCGAATTTTTTACAAAAAAGATGTTTCCGGAAAATAATTAAAAAAATAATTCAATTTAACTTTGGAATATTGTTTCATTTAGGTTGATCAGAAGGCTATCCATTTTAGGGGAAATCCATCAAATTTACCTAAAAATATTAGAAATGTTTAAAACAAAATGTTTCCGGACAATAACAAAGAGTTTTCATTTAATTTCAATGTGACTTTAGGATATAGTTTCATTTGTAGTTGATCAAATGCCTATCGATTTTTGGTGAAATTCATCAAATTTCACTATGACATTTGCCAAAAAATTTAAGAATTTTTTTTTTAATAAGAATGCTTCCAGACAATAACTCAAAAAGTGTGCATTTGATAATTCCATGAAACTGGATATTATTACATATCGATGCTGGAGGAATTTCATCAATTATCAAGGATGATCACAAGTGGACAAAAAAATATATTCGGCAAAATTTAAGCGGGGGTTCGTATTAGTGATTGCTTAATCAACTATGGCTAGGTTTTACTATTGGAGAATGCCTTTGTACTCCAACCAAATCCATGTTCTGTCAGGAAAACTTTTCATTGTCAATTAAGGCTCGAACTCGCAACTCAATGTGACTTTCTGATTATCAATACTAGATGACTAACTGCCTTAACCACTCTGTGATGTAATTAATATGTAGCATATACCTGAATGCCTCCTTAACTGCAGAGTAAGATGCAATAGCAAACAATAATTGAATAACTTCCATGTAATAGAATTCGTTATTCAATGATGTTTTGAAAAAAATATGGAATTTGAAGTCAACAAAGAACGAAAAAAACATCTAGAGAATGTGGCACATTTCTGTGTTTTTCCTTTATATTCTAAGAATGTGGCACATTTCCGTGTTTTTCCTTTATATTCTAAGAATGTGGCACATTTCCGTGTTTTTCCTTTATATTCTAAGAATGTGGCACATTTCCGTGTTTTTCCTTTATATTCTAAGAATGTGGCACATTTCCGTGTTTTTCCTTTATATTCTAAGAATGTGGCACATTTCCGTGTTTTTCCTTTATATTCTAAGAATTAATGACGTTGTAAATGACATGCATGTTTTATGACTTGTTTATGGGTAACATTTGATTTGTGTTTAACTTTAGTTTTGTGGCTATCCCAATTTTAATGGCAGAATTTGGAGTACCATAAAGATTTCAGGATATTTCTTGTCACATAATCTTTATCACATAATTGTGCAACGCGTTACGCAATAGACAGACCAGCTAGTTTACACATGAGTAAGACCGTTAATACAATACATTTAATATTAATATGAAGATTGCTCTTCTGCATTGGATTGATCAATATAGCCAACACAATTTCAGAAAACAGTGGGATTTTTTCTATTATTTGGTACTGGTGCTGCTGTGTGAATACTGGTGTTTATTCAACTGTAGTTTAAATGCAAATTTGGTCATGTTGTTAGAACTGTTTCGAACTGCATAATTATTCGGATGGTTATTGCCTTTCAATTATGCAAATGTATATAAAGACATACATTTTATTTTATTTGAGGTTGCGGGTTCGCGTCTCACTGCGTGCAGGGTGTACTCGACTCCAATCTTAAAATTGACAAGGATTGCCAGTTTTCCTACCGACGGTCGTAGGTTCCCTCCGGGTACTCCGGCTTCCTCCCCCAATAAAAACTGAGGGTCGGTAGGACCTTTTACGGGACAGTGGGAAAGGCTGATTTATTCGCCGGGAATTCGGGATTTAACAAATAAAACTGCGGGAATTCTTGATTTTTACATAGCGGGATCCGGGAATGATCGTTTTATTTCGATCAACGGGAATACGGGATTTCTACTAAGCAGGATATGGGAAATTCATTTTATTTTATGGGGAAACTCATGTATCTCACAAACTTTCACTTTGGTAAGTCTTCGAGTAAGTCTAAAATCATTAACAGATCATGACAAACATAAAAAAAATGCATGCGGAAATCACACATACATGCTATAAAGTCACAATACGTTGCAATTTACAGCATCATCCTTTTTCATCTACAGATCTGAGGTAAGTCGTCTGATTTTTGAACGGGAAAACGGGATGATCAATTATTTCACCGGGAAAATGGGATTTTGTATTTATTTTTACGGGAGTACGTAATGAGACCCCCTCCTACCCCCCCCCCCCCCCAAAAAAAAAAAAAAAAACTGGCGCCATGAACAAGCGGGAAAATTGCTTAAATTGGCGTGAAACATCATTCAAACAAAAATTTAAAAAGAAAACAATACAATATACGAGTATTGTATGCAATACATACAATACTTGTATACCAGTATTGACTTATGTCCCAGTATGGCACAGGTCAGATTTCTCGAAATTTCTCCCTACGTTTCAATGCATTATAAGAAGAAACACTCGATCGGAGATTTACATGATCAAACAATCTACTTAGTGTGGCCATCTAATTGAGCTGCACTGCCTGCAACCTTGACCAAGCTGAATACGCTAATGGTAGCACTGTGTGGGAGTGACTTCCAAAGACGAAGATGTATGGTGGCTGAGTTAAATGAGAACAGGTATATCTGAGTTCTGGCACCCATTTTGGTATATGATTACTTTCTGGTGGTGACCTCGCTAGGTGATAACTTGTGTGAAATAAACCATAGACTAGCTGGTGTATACAAACTACATCGTCACGGCTCGAACTTATGAAAGGAGCTCCTGTATTGTTTGTTTTTCAGCTATATCGTGGCTTCCAGATTTGATAAAGGAGTAAGCCAGAGAAAATCAGCAACCTTCGGTAGGAAAACTGGCAATCCTTGTCAATAAAGATTGTAGTCTAGTACACCCTGTCCGCAGTGAGACTCGATCTCGCAATCTCAGTGTTCACAGCCCACGTAATCAATATATAAAAACAACGTACGTTAACCATTTGGTCACTTGCGAAGGAGACAAATGTGTAGCTTCTGTAGCATGACCATGACGCTGCTTGTGTTGTAGTGGTCCCTTCTAATATCATCCTCACTAGTCAGGGTTCTTGCGTCTACATGTGTCGTGGACACAGAAACCCTGACTTGTGAGGATGTCGTAACATACCTGGCAGATATGCGATATAAAGAATGTTGCCTTTAGTAAATGGGTCCCAAATGACGCTACCGTATTCCATGGTTAGTTTTATAAATTTCTTGGCACAGCTCTTTTGTATTTCTGTGAGCACTGATAGGTGTTTCTGTTGTTTTTTTGTGTTTTCTTCACAGCGTTAATGTGGTCATACCAGCACAAGATTTATAAGACAAAACAAGACAAAACAAGACGAGAAACATAATTTAAAGTCGGTGCACATTTAAAAAAAAAGAAACATATCCTCTGTATATTGTGCATTTACATGGATGACATACATTTCATAGACTGCATCAGTTATGTTAAGAAATCATACAAAATTATTAAAATGCATTCAAGCTAAGCCAACTAACAGCAACAAAATTAGAGGAGCTAAAATTTCAGTAAGGTCAATAAAAACATCACATCTTATATATACACATGTCTTATATGTATGATTTTAAAAACCTCTACTGCTATAGAACGCATGCTTGACTCTTCTAAATTTTAATGTTGGCAAAGCAAATTTTTATACCCCCGCTTGATGAATTTAATGAAACTTACCATAAAGGAAGTACATTATATATAGATGTGCATGAAGAATTTTTATTGACCTTGGATATCATTAAGGGGAGATAATTGGACTTGAAGGCGAAGCCGGGGGGGGGGGGGATCCCTTTGTGAGCGTGTTCACAGTCCACACTGGTTTGAAAGTGTTTCATAGTCACTGTAGTTATCATAATAAATTAACCTTAAGGCATGTTCTTGTATATTGTCTCTTTTTGGGGTATTACCGTCCAAGTAAAATGGCAAACAATTGGACAATACACGGCCGTAAATTCAATTCAGCGTACAGAAGAGGAGGCAGTGGATCCCTATCCGCTAGAGATATACTATTATTGGCACATGCGTATTGTTTTTATGAAGGATAACATGTTGGTTTTTATTTATTCAATGTTATTTTAGTACATTAATTCCTTAATTAAAAACACTCAGTTCCATTACTATAATTAGTTGTGTTATCGAGAGGAGACAGCTGCTTTTTCTTCCTTAATATATATTATTTAATTATTGCAATAAAAGTCATAGGTATAATAACATCATAATAAATTGTCAACCTTCCTTATTTGACACATTTTTCTAATTCTTTTTTTTGAAAATGTCGTGAGGCCTTTTAACAGATTTCAGAGATATGTGTAAAAATCATATCAGTGGATTCATCCATAATTGGACTAAAGTATAACACATATTGGTGATGTTTCGTTTGTTTGAGATATGAACGACTCATTTATAACAGAGGCACATGTCTAATGAATTAACCAAACACTGTCGTAATTTTCACTCTGAAAATAATTATCACAGATTTCACACCGCAGGAATCGAGCTTCTTCAAGGGCTGCTGTGCCTAGCATGTAAAGACAGAGGTGTAACCTCGATCCAGACCAGATTCGTCCGCTTAAAAACTGAGTTCCACTGGTCTAGTACATACACAATTTCACGTACCTTGCCTAGGCTCGTCCCGTAGGAGATTTGCCCCAAGTGTACACAAAGAATATCAAGTAATAACTCACATTCTCCAAAATACCCGGTCCCGACCATTTACAGTTAATGCACCCAAAAAGTAACGTTCGGCTCAATTTGTTTCTAAATAAGGGGGGGGGGGGTAGTAAAGATCTTTTCTTTTAGCGTGTTTTGGGCATTTGTGCATGTCTGTTAACTCTTTTCAAGCTAAAGCAACTGTTAGCTGTTTTTTTTAACCATTACCTGTTATTTTTTTTATTAAAAATTGACATTTTTGTTAACTGTTAAAATGAAAATATAAACCATGTCTGCTGAAATAGTCCGAACACTGTTAAATGTTTTACAGATTTGTTCTCTGTTAATTCATTTTATTCACCACTTTTTAAATATAATTGAAACTTCCTTTAAAGGGAGGAATAGAGTTACATCACATCACATACTAGTTACTATCATAAATGGAAACCCTTCGATCGATGAGTTTCTGCTTGTTATCTGTTTTTTTTTTATTTTTTGAACTAACTGTTTTCTGTGTGTTTACTCGTGTAAATTGCTGCTATTTATTATCATTATTTTAAATTTACTGTTAAAATATGGCAAGCCAAAGTGGACAAAAAGCCGTTTTCATTGATATTAATAATTCATTTATTTATGTTAATAATTCGTTTATTAATATCAATAATTCATTTATTGATACCAATAATACATTTATTGATATTAATAATTCATTTGTTAAGATCAATAATGAATTTATTAATATCAACATTTTGAAATCCAAATTGAACTCTACAACTCTTGAAGTTCAAATCAAACTGTGACTCAATAACTCTTATCGCTATTTAAATTTCCCGCCTCTAAAATTTTCCCGCCTTTTTACAAAGAACGTGTTTTTCAATTATCATTACTTCCCTTGACGGAAGTTATTCAGAAACGAAACTGAAACAAGAGTGAAGATTAAAAAATTAAATAGAGTGTTTGACAGAATGATAGATGAAATTGTCAACTTATCATCACCGTTTTTCAATTTAGCTTCATAAATAGATTGACGCATTCAAGCAATCATAGGTCTGTTACTGACATTAAGTCTAAATAGCACACCACAGACACAGTCGAGGAACCACTCCACCACACCAGGTTGTGTCTTGTGATACTGATGTTGATCTTTGACTTGGACTTGGGTAGGCCAAGTTAAACTGATTACTGATTGTACAGTAAGTTTGCAGAAAATTATTTTGTTTTCAGACTGCCTTTGAGTCCCACAGATTCACTAGTAATAGTATTAGTTGTCCAATCTGATTTTTTCAAGCTTCAGACGGCAGCCATTTAGAGTCCAGTATTTGACTCATTTACCATTGAATGAATACTACAGACTTGCCGTTATGAAACATATATCATACCTATGGCCAGAAGCCTATAAATCGGTGGTATACAGACTTGCCGGTATGAAACATATATCATGCCTATAGCCAGAAGCCTATAAATCGGCGGTACACAGACTTACCGGTATGAAAAATATATCATGCCTATAGCCAGAAGCCTATAAATCGGCGGTACACAGACTTGCCGGTATGAAACATATATCATGCCTATGACAGGAACCTATAAATCAGTGGGACTTGAATCGAATGATAATATATACATTACATTTCCATGTCGTGCCACTACTCTAGTAAGTGAGCTAGTGTGGACATGGATATGATCGTATTTATGAATTGCGTAAGATGCCAATGGGCAAAATTGCTTGTATTCAAAACTCTGGAACTGGCACTATAATTATATATAAAAAATTCTAATATGATTTGCTATTGAGAAATAGGTTTATTTAATTGGTCGTGATTACTTGCAGTATAACGTAGAGGTTTTCAATAGAATTTATTTTTTAAAAATGAGGTCAATTAAATTAATTTTTTAAACTATAGTGTACACAATGACATTGACTAATATAAACTATAGTGTACACAATGTACATATGTAAACAAAGATCATGGCAGCATTCTATATCGATGGCAATCAAATTACAAATTTGTTTGATGGATGAATTAACATTAATCATTTGTTAAATTTAAAACTTTTTTTGTGATTTGGTTTGTAAAATAAACAACATATTCCATATACTTTAGGTCAATCCTGCTACTAAAATACACAAGAAACATGGAATTTAAAAAACCTTAGGCAAATAATTTCTTAATGCAATAGGATTATGGAAAACCAACCTCAAGGAATGGGGTTTACTGTTAACATTGAACAGTGGGGGTTGCACGTTGATTTTTTAATTACATCCATTACTCCCACTTTTGCAAAAAGAACTTGCTGTTTTGAAATATGAAAGTGATTTATTGCTAAGTGCCCTTTTGGCCAGAGAAATAAATTGTTTGTGTTTCAGAAAATAAGGAAACAGTTGAAATTTATCAAACAGTTTGGCTAAACAATAGACCACACTGATACTAATGGAAGAAAAAAATAAGAAAAGCTCTATGTCGACAAGAATAAAAAACCACACAAGGCACGAAAGAAATCAGAAACAAAAATAAAAACATTGATGAACTAAAGTGCAGCAGATAATTAAGCAGTGGATGCCTTGAATGTCACCAATTTATTTAATCATCATCATGAGACACTGAATATTTAATTTAAAATCTTTTTTATATTGCTTTTCAGTTTTAAGATCAGATACTTGGAGCAATTATAATATCCATATTTCATCATGGAAGGGGCAGAAAAGGAGCTAGCTATGGTTAAGACTATGTTGAGGTCTGTTCTTATGTCCAGTAAAGAGGGTGTACCAGCACATGTTCTTCAGAGTAAGTGGATATTTTAATATTTTAATATATAATATTAGATGTCTCCTAGTGTTTGCTTTCTGCTTAACTCACACATTTTTAATTTTAAAATATTTCTGTACATGTATTATCTTGTAAAAAAACAATTTTTTTATATTAATTTCACGCAAAAATACTTTGCATGTAGGACAAACCATGAATTTTACTGAAAAACAATTTTCCATTTGATGTGATACTGATAGTAACAAATGATAATATTATGAAATTTAAATCCGCTAAACTAACAAATCAATAGAGTTTCCAAGGTGCAATTTCAAGGATACACTTGTTAAAACAGTTGCGGACAGTGTTCATATAATGCTAAAATGAATATTTTCCTCGTGTTTTGTGTTGTGACAATTATATTGAATGGATAATATTACATTTATTACAAAATTAAAACTTTGATTTGATGTATATTTTTGCAGTCTGAAATGTTTCTTACTATGTAAACTTGGTTTCAGTCGGACAAAGTTTAAAGTTGTTAGGCAATGCCTTGCACATTATTATTATTATATATATAATAATATGTTGAAAGTCTCAATATTATAAAATTGCAAATAATTGATTAGGTCTGACATTTTCAACTTTCTGGATGTATGTTTACGTCTTACTTATTGTACTATCTGACCTCATTTTAAATAGTTGTCAGAGGTGTTATAAAATTTAATCTTAATTTTCAGGAGATTATCGTGAACAGACATTTGAACCACTTCCTTTCCACAAATTTGGATTCCGTAATCTGGATGACTTTATATTGAGTATGCCTGATGTTGTGAAAATCAGACAGTAAGATAATTTCTATACTAAAGGTCACAACCACTTGTGCTTAGTTTTTTGCTTGTTTTTTTAATAATATTGTACCTTTGTATTACAAAAATCCAATAGAAAAAATTTTCCCACAATAACCTGTCCATATTTCATACTCTGCCTTTCTTGTTTACATACCACAAATCCTCCTTGAATTTGCTATGGGAATTTAACATAGTAAGTCAGCCATTTTTGTTTCTAAAGGGACCTTGTGTTGTTTACAAAAGTTTGTCTGCTTTCGTGAGGTTTAAAGGTATTTGGACAAACCGCGAGACTTTTCCAGACTCAACTGTAGACGACATTGCCCAAAGGATTTCAAATAGATAACAATGGACTGTTCCTAACTGACACTTCTGGTCTAAATTAGGTCAAAATTTACTAAAAAAAATCGCCCTACTAGTAAAATTTAAAAAAGCTCACATTTTAAAATGGTTCTTATATGTAGAAAATAATTGTTGATTTCAATTTGCACCAATTTTGATCTACGAAAGGACCATTAACTCAACCAAATGCAGTAAGCAGTTTTCATTTGTCAGACACAAAACCTTTGCTCAGACACAGTGAATTTAGTAGCGTGTTTTATAACATGTTGCATGTAGGGTTAAGAGTGAAAAAGCTTGTGTAAAATTACATGATATTATTACCTATATAGGTTAATTGGCATTTTTATGTACTTTGACAATTAAAACATGTATCCATTTACCAGAAATATGACAAGTTTTATTTAGTGTTATTTTAACCTCTTTGTCTCGAAGTTAATTTTGCTCTTGTGATCCTATGTCAAAACTAGCAATTTCATTTGTATTGTTACCTAATTTGCGTCTGTTTATTTTAAACGCCTGTCATACAGTAAACACGATTATTGATTGGCTATTACAGTTTGAATTGGCAATATAATAAAACGAATTGATAATCCAATCGCAGATGTAAGACCTCGACGATAAGTCAGCTTGCGGAAATGCTCCTACCCATGTGGGGTACTGGAGTAGGTCAAGGTTACATTGGAGCAGCCCGGCTGCTAGTAGGACATATGTTCCGATTTTTGGAAATTTCTTTTGATCTGATCAATGATACATGTGGTCAAGTTTCGTTTCTTTAAAGACATTCTGTTACTTTTGACTTGTGTGTTGTTGTCAATTACGTAAAAAAAACAATCTGTATCAATTAGGTATTTCAAACTGTAAGTTGATACGTGTTTTGTTTAAATGTTTTTCCATGATTTTGTAATAAAGTTAATAAATTTGTTTACACTTTTTATTAATTATTGTCAATTTATTTGAATGAATATATAGAAAAAAACTTCATATATCGCACGCTACAAATACAAACGATACCGAAGTTCAGATAACTCGATATATTTTTTATTGTCTCACAAACTTCGACTTATCGAGGTTTGACTGTAATTCCTGTTTTTTCTGTGATTTTAGCACACCTGCTGGTGAAATTTACCATGCAGTAGCAGACGAATCAACAGCACATATTTCCAAGATGGTGGCCAAACAAAGAAGCACCAAGAAAAGAAAGAGTTTAAAGGTTTAAAGAAATATGCAAATTTACATATATTTTGAAAGTGGCGTTAAAACACCATTCAAACAAACAAACAAATATATGAAATAGTTTTCATGCAGTAATAGTTTTCAGCATATGTGGACAAAGTTAATCGCATGTTTTTTCTAGAATATTTAGCTAGTAAGTTGGATTTGGGAAACAATAAGCCCATAACTTTTTTTTATTACTAGTTTCACTTTTTTTTTTTACATTTAATTACGAGAGAACCTTAAAAAAAATAGTCACAAGTAGTATTACAGTTGTATTAAACTGTGTTAGCGCTAATAGGTCGCCACAGTCGCCAATGAGAATTAAACTTTAATGTGGCGAAGTGTTATTCATTCTCGTTCGCCACGTTGGCGAAGTGAAAGCGAAAGTAAAATGTTGACTGTCGAAATCTAAAATAAATCTTTGAGATAAAGTTCGGAGCGGTAACGATATATATCCGGGAAATTTCAATGCGTAATTGTCTATTCCGTAAAAACATTACCCTTGTCCGAATTTGTTTTCGATTTTACTCAATACCGAACTGGTTCCCATTGCAGTAATTGATCTTAATTCCAGTTTAATTTTGTCAAGCATGGCGAAACGCCAGCTTTCAATGCTTTCGTACTCTATTATCATCTGGTTAAATGTTTTCATTTAAAAGTTGAACCTCAGCACTAAATCTAAATTCTTCAAATGAAGAACAGTTGTAAAAGACCTGGTTGTGACCTATGAATGGAATTAATCCCAAATTTTAGTGTTGCTCATCACATATTCCCCCTTTTCTATACAAGTCATTTAAATTTACAGCTTCCATATTTTGCACACACAAATTTTGCTGAAATGTTGTGGCTAACAAATTTCAAATGTGGCTAAGTAAAATTTGGATGTATTAGCCACATTGGCTAATGGAAATTTTGAGGTAGTGCTAACACAGTTAAAGTACCAAGGACCAGGTGTGTAAATCTATTATATAATTTCACATTTAATTAGTTTTCATTTTAAGAACATTTTAAATTTTAGCCTGCCAGAAGAAGGCCAGCTCCAAGGTCAGCACCATTCCATTCTCCATGGACTGCACAACAAAGAATTTTCCTGCCTCCTTATAAACCATGGCCAGGGAAGCGACCACCTAGATCACCCCAAAATAGACATCATCTGACCATTCATTCAGAAGCTGGAGGTCACAGAAAGGTCAACTTTTCAAGTCAGCCAAGGGCATTGACAAAGGCTATGGATGCTGCTAACCAACAGGTTTATATACAAATCACATGTTTTACATCATTATGTCATATTCTTAGGGCCTTGGTGCTTGGTGGTGAAGGTAGTTATTCATCAGCTATCATCAGGTCTGTCAGCATTCAGGTTGTCAGTTTTAGCCTTACTACCAGCAGGGTGAGCTAGGCTCCAGTCTTAATTGACAAGGTTTGCAAGTTTTCCTGCTGAAGGCTGTTGGTTTTCTTTTCCCCTGGTGCTCCAGAGTTCCTCCTCCAGTAGAAGCTGGATGCCATTTTATAGCAGAAAATTGCTGGAAGTTAAACCACATAAACAGTCTTTTTCATGGAACACACAAGGGTGAACACACATTTCATGGAACACACAAGGTGAGCACACATTTCATGGAGCACACAAGGTGAACACACATTTCATGGAGCGGCTGAGTTGTTAAGGTAGTTCGTCTACTATTAATCACGTGGTCTGTCAACACTGAGGTTGCGGGTTCGAGTCTCACTGCGGGCAGGGTGTACACGACTCCAATCTTAATCGACAAGGATTGCCAGTTTTCCTACCGAAGGTTGGGGGTTCTCTCTGGGTACTCCGGCTTCCTCCCCCAATAAAAACTGGACACCATGATATAGCTGAAAAATTGCTGAAAATGGAGTTAAACATCATTCAAACAAACAAAAAAAACAAACATTTCATGGAACACACAAGGGTGAACACACATTTCATGGAACACAAAAGTTGAACACACATTTCATGGAACACACAAGTTGAACACAAATTAATTTAAAAATGTAACTATTGATTTATGCCTTAAATAATACAAAAATATATTTAATAAGATCAGTTTTTACTGATCTGAACTTGAAGCACTCACAACATCAATTTGTATTCCTTGTTTTGTAATGATGATGTGCATTAAATATATTGTATTGCTCAGTACATTTTGTGGGTAATGTAATCCAGAAATTTCTTAACTAAATTTGTCAGGGTTTCATGGACACATTTAGTCACAAAAACTCTTACTGGTGAGGATGATGTTGATATTGCTGAATTAAGAAATAATTCTTGTATACCATACTTTATTGTCATTTTAACATGGGTAGTCATTATATTTTGAGTATGAGACTATCAGAAAATAGCTCCCAAAATTACTATTAAGTATGGTATGCATGAATTATTTTGGTTCAGATCATGACTATACAACATTTAAGTGGCATATAAATGTGTGCTAGTGTATTGCTGCTTCACATGTATCCTCATAAATGTGTGCTAGTGTATTGCTGCTTCACATGTATCCTCATAAATGTGTGCTAGTGTATTGCTGCTTCACATGTATCCTCATAAATGTGTGCTAGTGTATTGCTGCTTCACATGTATCCTCATAAATGTGTGCTAGTGTATTGCTGCTTCACATGTATCCTCATAAATGTGTGCTAGTGTATTGCTGCTTCACATGTATCCTCATTGGAATAATGCAGAGTGGTAAAAAAATTTTTTGTTAAATCATGCAAATCTCGAAATATAGACTAAAAAAAACCAGCTTAATTAACAATAAGAATAGTTATGCTGGGATTTTCTTGTCCTTTATTTTGGGGCCGAATATTGGCCCCATCCCCAACAGCAAAAACCTTTATTTTTTCCCAATTATACAAGTGAAAATTACCAATTCAGAAGGTTTTCTTAATCCAATTCTGAAAAATAAATTCAATTATGCAAGGCAGAAATATTACAAAGATTTCAAATCGGGCAACTTTGAGAACTTTGGTTTATAATTACTGTTCCCTGTAACTATTTTAATTATAACGGTAACCAGTTTTATATTAGAGTTTTCTTGTTTTATAACAATACATATTTTCTGGTGGAGTATAACAAAAAACTATGATTTTGTAAGTCTCTGAATTTTGTCCAATAATATTAAAAATAATTGTATCTCGCAATTTATTTCTTTAAATTTCTTTATATTTATGATGTCTATTACCAGTATTATGGGCTAGTCTTTAGTTTAAATAAAGTTCAGTTCTCTAGAAAAGAATAAGTCATATGAATACATTTGGAATGAAAAAAGAGTGGAGGTTTTTGAGAAAATTCAACAGACTGAAACCCAAAACTTTTGCAAATGTCATATAAATTTATTAGAATTTAATACGGCTTTGTTTACAAAGCAAAAAACACTATGTAATATTACAATTGGGTCTAAGGTTAGCTGGTCATGTTTTTAGTCATGATATAGTTCACCTGGCATTAGGGATTTAAATGGGTCATGTTACTGTGGTTTCGTTTATTTATTTATTTGGGTATCAATTTTCGTGGTTGGAGGAAAAAAGACATTTCGTGGGATTCTTAAATTCGTGGTTCGTGTGATAAAAAAAATTCCAAAAATGAAAAATGAGCGAATTGCTAACAAATTGTTGGTATTCATACTGTGTTAGTCTGTACATTTTCCAATACATCATTTAAAGATATAATCGCTCTCGAGAGTACATGACAATTGTAATGCTGATCACAGGATTTCATAGAAATTTACGGCCCTACTTCTATTGAAAAGCGGCGAACATTAAAACGAAATGGGACGGTTTAATAAAGACGATGCAAAAACGAAGCCTGTTTTTTGTTGTGGCGTGGTGCAAAGCTCACACTGAACATAAATTTATGAAAGGGGTTGCGTTTTTTGCAGTTTTATGTCGTTGGTAAACACAAATTTAAAAGACTGTGCGTTGAGTAAAGTGCCTTAAAAAAAATTACGTGATACCATATATCACGTGATAGTGTACATCTAGCTACCTATCTTGAAAACGGCGTAATGGCTGTTTTGTTTTCAAAGGAACATTAAGTAACAGATTTTGTTTTGTATCCGTAAGCATAATTAACACAATTAATAAACATGTCACTTTATTCAAACCAATCTGTATAAGTAAACAGTTCATTGTAAATTCATCGTACATTCCCTGGGGCAAAGATTAAGTTTGTTTGTTTTACATTAAAATTGGTGATGTAATTAGTGGTTTTGAAAGATGGAAATCAGTATAAAAGGTGTAAAAAGTAAATTGCTTTATTGATCTTTATTTCAATTAAGATAGTTACTTTAATATTTGTGTATACATCAACACTTTACAACGAAAAGGCACAACAGGAAGTACGTTCATAACTGACGGGATTAGGCAGTTAAAAATAACAACGATGTTTATTTAATCAATTTATTTCTTTTTAGTGTCATAAACACACTAAAGTTGTTCATAATGCAAAATTGTCATTATCTATTGAAAACATATCAATATCACATGCATCCTGAACATCAGTCGTCATTATCCATGTAAACTAATGTCCCATAGCAGTTTCTTATGTCACCTTACCTTTATTATAGATTTCTTGAGATAATTATTCGTTGAATTCTTAATTTTGTGGTTTGTCCCCAGCCACGAAAACGACGAAAATTGGTACCCCACGAATAAAAATGAAACCACAGTATGTCAAATTGTCGGACCTACAGATTTCTTTACAAAATTTTTGTTAGGAAACACCTAAAAAAGCCAGGTGACAAAATATGTAGCTAATGCAGAACTGGTTATTTCTTCGTGGCTTTAGTGAAAAAAAACTACTGTAAAATCAAGATAAACCTGTTGTCTGCTAAATTTTCAATAACATATCTCATAAACTAGATTAAAGGGCCTCGGTGGCCGAGTGGTAAAGGTAGTTCGTTTACTATTGATCACGGGGTCTGTCAACACTGAGGTTACGGGTTTCAGTCCTACTGTGGGCACTGTGTACTCAACTCCAATCTTAATTGACAAGGATTGCCAGTTTTCTTACTGAAGGTTGGGGTTTTCTCGGGGTACTTCGGATACCTCCTCCAATAAAAACTGGACGTCATGATATAGCTGAAAAATTGCTGAAGTGGCGTTAAACATAATTCAAACAAACAATATAAATGTTTATAGATATTAAGTTTGTTCCAGTATCAAAGTTCTTCATAATCAGTCTTCCTTCCCACTAAAAAATCTGGATGCCATTCTACAGCTGAAAAATAGCTGAAATTGGTGTTAAACCCCATTTAAACAAACAAACAAACTATTAAAATCTATTAAATTGATTTGAAAACATCATTGTTTTGAATCTGACCTGCATTCACTTTTGAACAACAAACCACGTGTACATATAAGAATGAATTGTTTATTTCAGTTTATTACAATAAGGACAACAATGAACCTAATTGTTTATAAAGAATGAAGAATTTAAATCTATTGTTGTGTCCGCTATAATCAAGGTCTTCATTCTGTACTGTGTGCATTATCATATTGATAAACTCTCCTTGAACATGTTTTCTTTAGTTGAATTATTTCATATTAGAAACCAAACAAAATCATATCTTATTATATTTGCTTTTCCAGTTCCATGGAGATAACCTATCTAGGTTTGAAGTTCCTCCACGGTTCCGCAAAAGGCATGAAGGTCGAAGTCCAAGTGAACCAACAAAACGAGGTACTGTCTTGTTGAATCTCCTACATTACTATATATAATTAGGCATTCTATATTTAGGTCTTGGTGGCCAAGTGGTTAAGGTAATTCTTCATCTAGTATTGATTATGGGGCCTCGGTGGCCAAGTGGTTAAGGTAATTCATCATCTACAGTTGATCATGGGGCCTTAGTGGAGAAGTTGTTAAGGTAATTTGTCATCGACTATTGATTATGGGGCCTCGGTGGCCAAGTGGTTAAGGTACTCTGGCTTCCATCCAAATGAAAACTAAAAGTCATGAAATAACGGAAAAAATGTTGAAATTAAAAAAACAAAAACAAAAGGTCGAAATGTAAGTGGGCGTTATATTGCATAGTTTTTAATCATTTGTATGAATTTAATGGCTTAGTGCAGATAATGATTTAAGTATTTAAAAATCATCAATAAATTCAGATTGATCATAGACAATGAGGGCTGTTACATTGAAACATACATTGCTTTTAGAGATGGCATTATTTAAATCATTTCCAAAGCCGAGTGTCTAAAACATCTGTACCAATACAATAGAGAAAGTATACTGGTAATTACTTGCCTACCCATTTTATAAAGTGAATATAACATGGGTACCATGTATTTTGTTAAAATGAAATGTCTCTCAAGTTTTTTTGCATTTCTTTATGTCGCACATCAAATGCATTTTTAAATGACAATAATAATTTTTTGTGAAATGTTAATTCGCAATCATGTTCTACTTGTCCTGTAGCATCACCACCCAGAACAATGTCGTCTCCGGCTGTATCCAAAATGAAACCAAAGAAAACCTCTCCAAAGACACAACTCCAACCTATTGATCCAGATATATGTAAGTAGACTTTACAGATTCAGATAAAATATACATTTCAGTTCTTCAAACACATTCAATAACTTCTTTCTAACCAAGATTGATTGATACATTGAATGTCGCTTAATGTCAAGCGAGTAATATTTAGCTATATTATAATGAGTATATAGCCCTGAATAAATCACCTTTAATTTAATCTATCTTTCAAGCCAAAGATTAGAGTTTCTAATTATGAACTGTGGTTTTCTTTCTCAGTAATAACTGGAAGCCAAAATATTGCTGAAAATTACTATATGTGGTGGCAGAAAACCTAATTCAAACAATAAACAAACATAGATGGCGCTATTGATCGTAATATATGATATATGCCAGGTTTAAATCTGGTACCATGAATGTATAGGTCAAACCATAACACACATCAAAATTGTATATTGGAAAATAAAATATATGGCATATAACCACAGGATTGTTAGACACTGATTTGATATTTGTTTATATGATATATGTAATGCCATAAGTACTTAACAAGAAGTAGACATTTACAACCCTGCATGTTAGGCTTTAACAAAGCAGTCAATAAATAATGCATTACACATACATGTAGGTGTATCTATATATATATATATAAATGAATGCAATTGTTTTTATTTAAATTTTATCCAGTAAGAGATGGTAAGAGATATTATGACTTGTTGACGAAATTCTGTAAAACTCACCACATCAGCGATTTAAAGTTTGAAACCATGCCAACTAGACTCGACAGAATGTACTGCTATACAAGTACTACGAAGATCCATGATAGAGTACATGGAAGTGGAGGTAAGTCATGTTAGGAGGCAGAGTCTATAGATTTGGAGGAAGATGGTAGTAGAGGTAAGTCATATTATGATGGATTGTCAATGGAAATGATAGTGGATATTATTGACCCTTGTAATGTTGTTTCTGAGGTAAGGTACCAGTATGTGGCAATCCCTGTAAAAAATTGTTTGTCTTTCTACATCTAGAAATTTAATCTTAATTTTCTTATGACATAATGTGTAGAAATAACATATTTTGCATGTATTTTTAAAAAATAATTGATACATTTGCTAATTAAACAGAATTTGCACAATAGGTTTTTAATATAAACAAAACTATGGAAATGTCTCAATGAATGATACGGAGAACCAGACATGCACCATATCAACAAATATGTGTAATACAAAACCTTTTGCTCGGTAACCTCCTGGCCAGTTGAACCAATCTTGGTATAGATGGTCATCGTAATTACTAAATTGTGTCTAATGGCCCTAATGTCCAACTAAATAACTGCTGTTGGTTAAAAAATGATAAAACTAGCTCATATTTGAAATGTATTGTCCAAAGGTTAAGTAGTTTTAACTTTATATTATGTAATTTTCTGACAAAAGGTTTCCTTAGGCAGTTTGCCAAATATGTAAATTAGGAAAAAAATTTAAAAGATTTCCTTATGAAATAGACACTACCATTAGCATGGATAATTTTTAAAGGTCCCCTACCACATTATATATTTTTTATAAGGCCTGCCTTCAACCAAGACGAGCACCATAACTACAAATAGAATGTTGTTTAGTGATTTTGTATTGTTGTCAAAATCAGCTAAATCTTTATGAGTTGTAGTTTTCAATCTTTATGAGTTGTAGTTTTCAATCTTTATGAGTTGTAGTTTTCAATCTTTATGAGTTGTAGTTTTCAATCTTTATGAGTTGTAGTTTTCAATCTATGAGTTGTAGTTTTCAATCTTTATGAGTTGTAGTTTTCAATCTTGATGAGTTGTAGTTTTCAACAAACATGAACACAAGATACTTTCATCCACCTTAAAAATTCTTTTCTGAGAAGGTACCTTTAATTTTAGTGTAACATATCTATTAAAAAAAGAAAAAAAGCATGATCAAACTGGGGTTATTTCCAGGAATGTTTGTCTGGGATGGCCTGGGGGTTGAAAGGCTCTTGTGCACGAGTGGTGTTGTTGATCAATGTACTTTTAATAAATTTGAAGAGTTTTGAATGTTTTAAAAATTATGCCGAAGATACAATCATTTAAAATTGTGTGTGAATAAGTCCTGATAGGTTTGTTATGTGTAGCATTATTTAAAATCCATCTTTTGTTTCATGGATTGTCCTTAGAAAAAATTGTCAATTTCAATCATTTTACTTCCTAAAGGCAGTCTTGTTATTTATTACTTTTTAAATTTAAACTGATCACATTTTCTTTCTTCTTCACAATGTTGCACACATTTCCTGTTTAAATTTTGCTGAAGTTATATTTCAATTTCAATTGTTTTCAGGTCTGTTTGGCTCCAGTGTAGAAGCAGAATTTGCAGCTTGTCGAACAGCCTGTGTCGCACTCGGTCTTCTGAATGGTAAGACTTTTCTATGAACCCATTTACAATTTGATATATTACTTAGCTCATTCTGTTGATGGGCTCTGAAATTATGTTGATTTAAACATTGCAAATGTTTCAGGTTATTGTCTGTTAAGTCACTTTGTTATATTGTATTATGTATATCAATTGCTGTCAGAATAACACCACTTTCAGGTAGCAAAAATTCCAGTAATTTCATTACTTTGTTATCTTGTATTATGTATATCAATTGCTGTCAGAATAACACCACTTTCAGGTAGCAAAAATTCCAGCAATTTCATTACTTTGTTATCTTGTATTATGTATATCAAATTGCTGTCAGAATAACACCACTTTCAGGTAGCAAAAATTCCAGCAATTTCATTACTTTGTTATCTTGTATTATGTATATCAAATTGCTGTCAGAATAACACCACTTTCAGGTAGCAAAAATTCCAGCAATTTCATTACTTTGTTATCTTGTATTATGTATATCAAATTGCTGTCAGAATAGCACCACTTTCAGGTAGCAAAAATTCCAGCAATTTCATTACTTTGTTATCTTGTATTATGTATATCAAATTGCTGTCAGAATAACACCACTTTCAGGTAGCAAAAATTCCAGCAATTTCATTACTTTGTTATCTTGTATTATGTATATCAAATTGCTGTCAGAATAACACCACTTTCAGGTAGCAAAAATTCCAGCAATTTCATTACTTTGTTATCTTGTATTATGTATATCAAATTGCTGTCAGAATAACACCACTTTCAGGTAGCAAAAATTCCAGCAATTTCATTACTCTATCCATTGTTTGACTTCTGTTTGTACTTAACATGTTCTGTAGGTTTAAGAAACAAGGGTCGACACTGTTGGTTCTGTATTGTGTGTCTGCAGTTTTTGTTGCCATAATATATTTCTGCATCTATGAGTTGTTAGGCGAGGCTTGGGATCTATTTAACCTGTTCCACCACATCACATAACAAGGCTCACCACACTGGTCAAAGTGGACTACAAATCACCAGTCGGGGACCTGAACTCGCCCTAAAAGGTGAAATCAAGTCAAGAAGATAAACATTTTCTTATGTCACTCTGATAGTTCACCTAAGATACATGGTCATGTAGTCAATCTCATTCACTGGCACCTTTTGATTTAATATGTAATGCCAATAAAAATTGCAAGAATTTGAATATTTAACTTGTTCAGATATTTCATTCTGCTTCAGATGGTTTATGTGCCATTTGTTTATATACGGGATGCGTCTAATAACTGTAATTAAACAATGAGATAAGGGTAGAATACTATGTCCCTTGATGAAAAATCATAACTGATTGAGAACCAAACACTTGTAAATTGGTTTGAAACCTGAAGTTCTTTCAAAATATATTTTATTTAAATCCTTTTTGTTTGATAAATATACAAGTTGCAATTGAAAGATTAAAGATAATTAGTCATGAATGACCTCCAGATTTTTGTCCCATGAAGCAGTTTGGATTCAGCACAGCTTTGTTGAAGTGGAAGTGTGCTGAACAGAAATATTTCTGGGTTTAATGCAGTGTTTATTTATTTATTTTCTTTGGACATTTTTATTAGAGATATGTGGTGTTTACTGTTATTGCTTACCACGAATAATAATGAAAAAAACCTGAATCAGATTGCGGAGTGTGTTATGGTTTAAATATACAAGAGAAATCATTCTGAAAAGCAAAGTTATTAACAATATTATATAAATAAACAAATGTTAAATTAAGCATGTTAATGGTCTCCCTGACTTCTCCCTCATGTCTTCCTGACCACTCATTATCAGGGCCCCACTTCTCCATACTTTGTTTAGAGCGTGGTGACCCGGTATAATGTTCCAAGCCAGTAGTTTATGTCCTTGTATTTGTCATTTGTATCCCCGCTTCGGTTTACCTCTGTCCGTCCGTCCGCAAGATAACTTTGTAACAGTTTTCTCAACAACTACTATTACAGCCACTTACAGTTTTATTTGTGACCTTACCATATGGTCCGCGAGTACCAATTTCAGGTTTGTTGGATATCTACTTCCTGTTTACAGACCAGAAACATACTTAATTTAACATTCAACAAAAAGATTAACTAAAAAGTCAATTCAATGATGTGAATAGCAGGGTATACTGAGAGAGCAGTAGCTCACAGGTTTCTTGTTTAATTTGTGCTTCATTTCAATGATTTGTTGTTCTGTCTTTCACTGATAAAATTAAATCGTCTTTGGTTTATCTCCTCTTTACTGGATTCCTCCCTCCATGAAAACTAGATGCCATGATATAACTGAAAAATTGCTGAAAGTGGCTTTATAAGTTCATTTATGCCATCAATGTCCTCTGTATATTTGACACACTAGTATCTAGATTCCCTTCATTTACTGAAGCTATAATTATACCCCCGCAAACTTCAGGGGAGATAATTGGACTTAGACTTTTTAAAATATAGTATTCAGTTGGAGACCTTGTAAGCGCAACTCCTCCTAACCCGTTTGACAGATTTTGCTGAAACTTTACATAAAGGAAATAGATGTAGATGTGCATGAAGAATTTTCTTTGCTGTCAGTTATTATTCAGGGGAGATAATTGGACTTAAATGTGAAGTGGGGGGTATCCCTTTGTGAGCGTGCTCACAGTTCCCACTTGTTATTATATACTGCATGTTATTAAAAGGTCTGTTGCACTGGACATATTGTACATAATAAAAGTCGCAGAGGTTTTGATTTCCTACTGAAGGTCAGCAAAAATTAGACAGATGAATCAAATATCCAACTTTTAGAAATTAAAATATAATATATTGATTGTTCATTCTTAAACCGTCTTGCTTTTGCATTTTCAAAAGTTATTAATCCCATTTCAACCAACTATAGTGTATAATCCTTTACAGGTCACCTACTGGTACTATATTTGGTAGTTACTAGACAAGATTTTCATAAATAGGTGACTACTTCATTTTCAGAATAATTGGTTTATATTTCAAAAATCAAAACTCAAAAATCAAACATTTTATCTGAAAATGATCCTACCAAAATAGATTTGTTATACCATTGGTACCATTAAAATCGGTCCAACCCACAATTTTTTAGAAAAGGGTTGTCTAAGATCATGATAACAAAAATTGGATCTAAATTAGAAGAAAATTCACTGCGATACAGGGATACATTAAAAATTTGCCATGTGTACTTTGTCTCAGCAGATAGTCCATTTGACATGCTATATCTGTGTAATCAGATCAATTTAAAATATTTGATCTAGGCTATCAGCATGTACTTTGATACTAAACAAAATGTTATTGTGAATTTGTACTACTGTACAGTTGTATTTGGCTTTTAATTTACCTGTCTGAGCTATTATCTTGTGAACATTTTTTTTTAAGTTTCAAAAGGCCAATTTTTTTTAGAAAATTGTGCTATAAATAGTTCTGAAAAGATTTTTTTGTCAATTACATTATTAAGGTTGAGGGGGGTCAGATTTCTTTGCCAGTTACAAATTTAAAATGGCCACCGCTGCAGAAAAAGGAATAAGCAAGCGAGAAGTGTATCAATCTCAAACTAATCCCTCACTACGGTGTGTGTTAAGCTATCTGAACTGTGACCAGACAACTCTAAGATGAGAGCACATCCCCTATCCACCACTTTGGGATGATATGGACAGCTGTATAGGTTGTGCAGTAAGATCCCTCCCTGTATGGTTCCAAAGGGATAAATTAAATAAATAAAAAAGGGAGCCCTTCCCTGAAATTGTGAAGCTGAATGTAGCCATATACTGTACCATATATAAAAAATTGTTTGTTACCTGATTTCTAAAATGGCTACCATTGGAAGATTTTGTAAAAAAAAACCTATAGAGAAAATATTTATTGATTTGTTCAATTGAATGACTAATGTACAGTAGTTTATTCTGGATATAAAACTAGTCAAATACTGAATTAGTTGGGGAAAAGCCATGGACCAGTGTACAGGAGAATTTGATTAGAATTGTGTGTTAGAGTTTTGTAGCTACTGTGAGTGGATCCTCATTTTTGAAAATATTTTAGAATCGAAAGTTTTTGAATCTGAAATTATTGAACCAGTGTAAACTGCACTATGATTACTCGTTTAAAAAACGTATTCCCTGAAAATTTCTCTGTGCAACCTTTTGTGATCCTTTTGATTTAGGGTGTAATGTATAAAGTCTAGTTAATGGCCAGAAGGGGGTTCAGATACCCCTTTAAATTGGTTAAACAATACAAGAATAGTCAAAAACCCATATCTAACTTGAGAGATAAATAACTTATTGCACCCTGTAATACATAGATAATGTTCCAGCTGTACTTTACCTTTATAAACCATAAGGTAGTGTCATGGGTTATCTCTCATGTGATTTTGTATATGATCAGGTGCTTTAGGCCAAAGAGATATATCTTATCCACTTGCACTTTGCTGTTAAACATTTTAAACAAATACTAAAATTAATTACATGTATGTATTTAAGGTTGTTATCTGGGTATCATATTTATCTGGTTATGTTTCGTGTTTTAAAGTTTTATTTACTGTGATGGCATCTACTTCAGATCTGGGTTCAGCTCAGTGTCCCCCAAAAACAATTTGTCCGTTTTGTAACTCATCAAGATTGGTTAATTGGTTTTGTAATAACTGTGATGACTTTCTCTGTGATGATTGCATGAAAGAACATGTAAATGTTCAGACATCAACATGATCAAGAAACCATAGAGTTATCTATATTGGGGAAAGTTCCAGTCCACAAACGGACCACGAGAGACATAGGCCACGACAGAAACCTGTTCCTTGTGAGGACCATCGGAAAGCCTGTTGTAATTACTGTGTGAAGTGCCATAAACTGGTTTGTCCTGAGTGTTTGGTTAATAAACATAAGAAGCATGACTTAGCAGTTATTGACAGTGTCTATGAATACAAAATGAAGATTCTTGAACGATTTGAGATCACTATAGAGGAAGACTTAATACCCGCCATTTCTAGAAACATTGAATATCTGGAGTCAACAAATGAGTGGTATGACCAAAAACTGGAAATAGAAAAGGAAAAAATTCATGAACAAGATAAGAAATTTAAACAAAAAATAACTGATTTTACAAATAAATTATTAGGTGAGTTGATGGAGGATTTTGAAAAAAATAAATGTGATGTTTCTAAAGAAAAGGAGCGACTTGAAAAAACATTAAAGGAACTAAACGAAAAACTGTCTTCTTATAAGTAGTTGAAAAATGAGGAAAGTTTGCAAGATTTTTTACATAAATATCCTAAAAACGTAAATACCTATGTCAAAGAGTGTAATACTTCCATTATATGTACTAGTATGTTGAAAGTGAAAACATTTCATTTTGGGGAGGTAATTGAAAATAGTGTTAGTAAAATGTTTGGTTCATTAAAAACTTTAACATCTGAACCCAATATAAATTTAGAATTAGTAGAGTCAATTCCACTTGGAATGAAGTTTGATTTGAGGAGTTCACTAGCTGTTGAAGAGAATGGTACTATTTGGAACAAAAAATGGCCTGATGAAAAAAGAATCTAACAAAAAAATAGAGAAAATTAATGGAGTTGATGAAAACATTGTTGATATTGCTTGTACCAAATCAGGACTGTTATTTGTAAAAGAAATTGAGAATGCATTGATGAAAGTCTTTGCTAGTGGCGACAAAATTCAAACTGTGTGCACTTTTTCTGAACAAATTACTACTTTGTCTGTTGTTTCTATTAATGTGACATTAGATGGGAGGATATTTCTTTTCAATAAGAGAAAACTGCTACCTTCAGAGAAATTTATGGCAATTTATAACAGTGAAAGCTCTTTCAAATTGCAAGTTATATCTTCGAAAGGGAAATTTATTAAAAACATAAGATTACCACGTTTCTTTGATCAAACAATAGGTAATGTTAGAATTGCTGAAAATGTGAATGGACATCTTTGTATACTCCATACATGGATTGATAATGAAAAACTTGAACATCACGATGTAGTAGACATAGATTCCGAGGGGTATTATTGTTGGTCATATAACACAGGTTATTCAGCTACCGATGTTACGACAACAAATCTTGGCCTTGTTATTGTCAGCAATAAATATTTTGACAACCATTTACAAATTTTTAACAGGAGAGGACGTTATTTGAATAAAATTAGCATTACAGAATCCCCTATAAGTCTGTGTTTTAGAAAAGACATATTGTTTTCTTATAGTTAAATGTAATTTGCATAAGTTTTTTCTGTTAAAAATTAAAATTTCTTCCATTAAAATAAAGCCACTGCTCAAACAACTATTAACATCAGTGGCGGATCCAGGGGGGGGGGGCGTAGCAGCGTACGCCCCCACCCCCCTTTAAAAAAAAGAAAAGAAAAAAAAAGAGAAAAGGGAGGGTAAAAACCAGCGCCAAAGGCAAAAATGTAATCCCCGCTCGTCCTCGCCATAAATTAATGCATTAACGATACTAATTCGTTTATTATGATATCTCTGTTGTATATACTGTACCAAATAAAGGTTACTGAACACTATAAAAACCTTGTTCGTGGCCTTCCTATTCCGATATCCCCTTTTTACGCCCCCCTTTCGAAAATCCTGTATCCGCCCCTGAACATTAGAAGAGAGTTACAACTTGTTACCTTTAATTTATAGCTGCATTGACTTTCAAGATTTGAAATAAAAACATTTGATGATCTTGTATTTTATTTTCTAGCAGTCCTAATGACAAACCTTTTAGGTAATGATGCATTTTATTTTCTCTTACCCTAGGTATAGAAATATCTCATGACTTCCTGTTGTTGAGATTTCTCTATCTTACTGGATGAGATAGCATATTGTGACGTCAATTAATTACGATGTCATTGACATCAAGTTACATATACTTAAATTGCTTCAAAGCAAACTACAGAAATCTGGAACTAAACAATCTGGAATTAAACAATCTGGCCATTATGCCGTTTATGATAAGTTTGTGAGTGAGTCGACATCATTCATACAACGATGAATTACCGAAAATAAGCGTTTAATCCTTATAATTCTTCCAAAATTGTTTTTATATATTTACATTCTTTTCCCAAAATAAAATTTAATTATAAGTGTGTGTGGCGTAGGAATATACACAATGAACTGAAGACGAAGACCTGATCGGTTTGAAGGGAATAACTGGCATTTGACAACAGATACATTTTACAATTTTCCGAAAAGATTATTAATAAAAACTAAAAAAGACTCAACAAAAAACAATACTCCGTATACTAATGTTCCTCATTGTACCTGCGGTTTATATTAACATCATATTTCTTAAATACGAACAGGAAAAACAATAGTTATCGATTGTTCAACATGTTCAATGGATTTATCAGTGATAATTGATGGAGCTGTGCTGAGACATGGAGTTGGTGACAAATTCGTGCATCTTGCTCATTTCGTTGATTTGTTGTGACAGAGAAAAAAGAAGGTTGTTTCACCGTTACGGCAATTGTGTGTATTTGAAATGATTCATAATTGAAATTACAAGAAAAGCAATTTTAAAGTTTCGTTCACATGGTACATTTTGGTTCAGATACCTTAACACTGTAAATGATATTTATATGAAAAATTGTCTCTTACATGTTCATTGTTTGTTACATTTCAATCAAATGTTTATATCAGTAATGACTAAATTCAAACATCAGCATCAATCTATTATTTTAAGGGAGTTCAGTTGAATACCCTTAAATATGTGAATTATGTTTAAAATTGTTTTTATTTTAAGACTTGAAATATATAAAACATGTATGTTTGTTTTTATCAACATAAAAATTGGAATATTTGTTCAAGAGGATGAGAAATGAATGGTTACCACTTTAAAATTAGTTTAAACTATTGAATTCTTAGGCATGGATAGTCTTGAGAACCTTATATAAGCTAGAAACCTGTTACCATCTGTTCTTGTCTTAACTTTGAGTCATTTTGATATTAGAACCAAACATTTTCCTTACTTGGTGGGCCTAGGATTTTGTGTACTGTGTACACTGAAGTTAACATTTTTTTAATTCTAGGCTTCTTCCCCGGATGAACACAATTTTTGGTGGATAATGTTTATTTGATTGATCTGAGCTTAATTTCTTTTTTTTGTTAAATTCTGATTTTTGGTTTATAATAGTAGGACTTGGTGAAATAGGGGGATTTTGTAGATTTCAGACTGTAATTCAAAAAAGATTTCATCAATTTTCTTGAAATTTTGGGGATTATTGACATTGATTGACCTGATATATACCAGTATGTTGCAAATTATAATCAGAATCCTTATCCTTCTATTTTCTTTCTGCATATGGTCAGATAGACAAACTAAGTCTTGTCAGTGCAGATAGAATTATGCATTCATGAAGTGTATCGATCTTGTCCTTATCTTCAGACAGGTGTATCATGTGCTCATTGCACATCTGTTTACTATGGACCAATGGACAGTGGGAGGAGATGATGAAATAGAATTTTTGTAGCTGCTACAATGTGCTGACTCTCTTTGGTGAAAAATATTTTAAAAATGCTTTGAATCTAGACTATTAAACCAGTGTACATGGTACAAGGCTTTCTTAAAGAAGTATATTTCTAAATGTCTCTGCGCACCTTATTGTGGGCCTCTTGATGTACTGTTTCATGTCTAGTTTATAGCCCCAAATTTATTTCTTATTCTGGAAGTATTATTTCTTGAATATCTTGCAGATATTGTCAGATTACTAAGGTATCTGGACCACAATTGACCCTATGATCATATTTGGTGTCCCGGATGTCCATTATTTCTCAATGGAGCAGACCTCGGTAATGTTCAGCAAACATTGGAAATATTATTAGAGTAACACACTTTTTTTGCTCAAAACTGTTAACATTGACTCGACGTAAAACAATAAATTTAATTCGTATCATTAATTAGTAATACATTGATTAAATAAAGCTGTATTTTTAGCTCACCTGACCCGAAGGGTCATGTGAGCTATTGCCATCACTTGGCGTCCGTCGTCGTCCGTCGTCGTCGTCGTTAACTTTTCTTCACAAATCTTCTCCTCCAAAACCACTGAAGGGATTGCTTTGAAACTTTGCATACATCATCAGTAAAATGCCCTCTACCAAGTTTGCCCAAATCATGGCCTCAGACCGACCAACATGGCCGCCATGGCTAAAAATAGAACAGAGGGGTCAAAATACAGTTTTTTGCTTATAGTTCAAAAAGTATAACAGATACAGGAAAACCGAAGAGACCTTCCTTCTTCAGCATCTAAAGCTCTACAAAACACTCCATTGGGTCAAAGTTGTATGATGACTCCTTGTAGGAGTTATTGCCCTTTAATTGTCAAAATTTTTGCCATTTTTGCCTCAAAATCTTGAAAATTATTAGAACTAGAGAAAAAGTTAGCATTGCTTAATTGTTCTGCTCTATGAGGGTTACAAAAATGACTTAAGGTTCAAGATTGTCTGATTAACCGTTTAAGAGTTATTCCCCTTGAACTGTTTTTTTTAATCGGTTTTAATTGATTTTTTAAAATCTTCTCCTCGGAAACAACTGAAAGTACCGCTTTGAAACTTTGTACACATCCTCTGTCAAATGTCCTCAACCAAGTTTGCACCAACCATGGCTGCAGATTAACCAACATGGCCACCATGGCTAAAAATAGGATGGGGGGGGGGGGGGGGCGGTAAAATACAGTTTTTGGCTTATATTTAAAAAAGTGTAACAGATACAGGAAAACCGAAGAGACATGCCTTCATTTGCATTAAAAGCTCTAAGAAACACTCCATTGGGTTGAAGTTGTTTGATGACTCCTTATAGGAGTTATTGCCCTTTAATTGTCAAAATTGATGATTTTTGCCATTTTTGCCTCAAAATCTTGAAAATTATTAGAACTAGAGAAAAAGTTAGCAACCATGACTGCAGATTAACCAACATGGCTCCTGGGAGCCTCTAGTTTTTATTAATCTGTAAAAATTTCAATTATGGATCAGATACCTTAAGATACCTTTTAAAAATGGTTCAACCTAAGTAGTCACGAGAACTTTATCTTTACATTTAAAAAACTAATTGTGCTCTGTAATACATAGATAACCTAAAATCCATGTGTTTTGAGATATCTACCTGTGATCTATGTGTTATTAGGTGTTTTTTTAAAGTTTTTAAGATATAGCTTATCTGTTGAACATGTTAAGCAAATATTATTTGTAAAACTCTATTGATTTCCGTTGGGATCATATTATGGTTTTGTGTCGTGTTTAAAATCTTATTCACAGTAATGGCATCTACACCTTCAGATCTGGGTTCTGCTCAGTGTCCCCCAAAAAGAACTTGTCCATTTTGCAACTCATCAAGATTGGTCCATAATTGGATTTGTAATGACTGCGATGAAACTCTCTGTGATGATTGCATGAAAGATCATTTAAAGGTTAAAACTTCAGGAGATCATAAAATCCAGGAAAGACATAGGCCACGACAGAAACCAGCCCCATGTGAGGACCATATGAAAGATTATTGTAACTACTGTGTACAGTGCAGTAAACTGGTTTGTCCTGAGTGTTTGGTTACTAGACATAACAAGCATGACTTGGAAGTTATTGACAAGGTTTATGAAGACAAAATAAAGGAATTAGAACAGATTGAGATCACTATAGAGGAAGACTTAATACCCGCCATTTCTAGAAACATTGAATATCTGGAGTCTGCAAACAAGTGGTATGACCAGAAATTGGAAATCGAAAGGAACAAAATTTATGAACAAGACAAATTTTTTAAACAAAAGATAACTGATTTCACATATAAATTATTAGACGAGTTGATGGAGGATTTCAAAAGAAAATCATTTTTCGTTTCTAGAGAAAAGGAACGACTTGAAAACAAATTAATGGTGCTTAAGGAGAAACTGTTTTGTTTTAAGAAGTTGAAAAATGATGATAGTTTTGCATTGTTATGTAAATATCCTAAAAACATGAATAACTGTGTCAAAGAATGTAATACTTCCATTAAAAGTATAGAGTTAGTGACTGAATTTCATTCAGGCCAGGTATTTGAAAAGGGGATCAGTGAAATGTTTGGATCACTACAAACTGCAAAATTAAAGCCCAAAATAAATTTAGAATTAGCAGAGTCATTGTCACTTGGAACAAATTTTGAAGAGGGGAGTTCTTTAGCTGTTGAAGAGAATGGTACTATTTGGATAGGAACAGACAATGGCCTGATAAAAAAAGAATCTAACAAAGAAATGGAAAAAATTAATGGTGCTGTAGGAGGGATTGTTGACATTGTTTGTACCAAGTCAGGAGAAATGTTGTTTGCATATCGTAATGAATTGATGCAAGTCCTTGAAAATGTTAACACGGTTCAAACTGTTTGCACTTTTCCTGAACAATGTATTGCTACTTATTTGTCTCTTATTTCCATTCAAGTGGGGCAAGACGGAAGGATATTTCTTCTTTACAGAAGATCATTTGGGGCTTTAGAAATCGTTAAAGTCGTGCTTACATCAAACATTCACCGTTATAGTTTGCAGGTTATATCTCCAAGAGGAAAGCTTATTAAAACAATAAGTTTTCCACCTGTCGGGACACTAATGAATAATGTAAGAATTGACGAAAATGTGAATGGACATTTCTGTATGATTAATCCTGGAAATACATATGTAATAGATATAGATTCTAATGGAAACATAATGTGGAAACACAACACACTTGGTAGACCTAACGATGTTGTGACGACAAACTTTGGCAATGTCATTGTTAGCTTTAACAATTCTAATTACTTACAAATTTTGAGCAGTGAAGGAGAGTTTTTGTGTGACGTTACAATTGAACTTATTAAATCCCCAATCACATGTTTGTATTTTAGAAAAGACGGAAAACTTGCATGCCTTTGTAAAGATGGCACCATGCACATCTGGGAAATAAAATTGACATGATTAAATATATGTTAAATTCTTTTCATAAAAAATCTCATATGAACAGCAATATTACAACAGAGATTGTTCACTTGTACTTAAAATTGTTTTACATTGGTCTTAAGTGCTATTTGAAACTACTTGTTCTTATTTTATTTAAAGAAACCATAATTGTAGCAAATCTCTGAAATATATCAACAGAAACAATTTAGTACATGTATGAATATTAAAGCTATTAATTTAGGTGGGTCTTTTTTTTCATTGAAGTTTCACCAATAATGAAAACAGGACCATATTTTGACTAAGTTTTTACACTGTTATCTTTAGTTTTTATGACTTAATTTTTTTTCAGTATTTGAAAATAAAAACATTTTTGTGATCTAGTAATTATACCCCCCGCTTCGAAGAAGAGGGGGTATACTGTTTTACCCTTGTTCTTCCGTCCATCCGTAACAAAAATTTCCATCACAATTTTCTAAGCAACTATAGCATGTAGAAGCCTGATATTTTGTATATTGCTTTATCTTATGGTACCATATGGTGTATATCTTACATCACTAAGTTGGTAATGACCATGATTTCATTATGTTATGAAACATTCAAAGATCAATTGACAGATTTGTCAAAAGTTTTATTTGATACATTTTGCCATACAAAGTGTGTGTCTTGGCATGACAATTAAGCTTAGGCAAAAGTTAGTCACCTAGTCTATAATGCCAGTAGAATTTATAGTGGGCTAATCCAAAGTCTTAATATGTGTCTCCCTGGTGTTGACGGTACATTAAGGGTTGCAACAAACTGTCCACACAGATTAACAAAAGCTCAAATTTCTAGATGTGCCGTACAGTCAATAATAATACTAATATTTTATAAATTATCAATGAATAATTATCAATACTTCCCTTTGCTAAAAACAGTATTATGACCAAAGGAAAGCTGCCAACAAAGAGCTTTTTAATTTAATTGCTGCTCTTTGCAATAATGTTTTAGGTGGGTAATTATGCAGTTTTGTGATAATATATGTAAAAAAAGATAAACCAAATGTAAAACTTCAATTCAATTAACCTCTAAAAGTCTAAATAACAGCCACATGAACAGGGTTGAAACAATTCCCATTTATTGTTATATCTAAAACAACACTGCAATGGGAGCATCACTCCTTCAAACAACATACATTAACAATAGAATACCGTTATTTCCAAAATCCTACTCAACATTTAAATATAAACACAAAACAATCAATCAAAATAAGATTACAAACTGAAAAGTAAAGAATTAACTCATGGAAAATAAAGAGGTGATCAAAGATTAGAGGAATATTCATTAGGGAATAAGTCAATAGACAGACAAAACCATGGTTAAACAAAAAATTGGACGACAACAAAACAGACCTCAACACAACAACCAAATACAGAGTGACATGAATCCCACTAAAGACCAGCAGTGAGTCTAGGTACTTCTCAATCTAATTAAAATTATATCTTCACTTTGCTCCCCCCCCCCTTTTTGCTATTGTTGCTGTGACGACAATAGCAAAAAGGGGGGAGCCAAATGAAGATATAATTTTAATTAGATTGGGTGCTTCTGTTAAGATGAATAACTGATGAATAAGATGAATAATAATTTGCTGCTCTACAAGTGGCGCCAGTTGTATCTTTCAGGTTACAATCATATATCAGGAGGTAGTCTGAATCTACAAAGGAGGGAACATGGTTAAGACAAATGAACAAATCAATGTTCATCTGTGACACAGATATTCTGTAATGGCCAACTAAGTCATAATGGTGATGGTAACATTTTCTGAGTGATGACTTAAGTCATGTCTTTGTGAACCCTTGGTTAAGTATCTTTTCTGTCAGCAATAGCCCTCTTTCAAGGAAATCTATGTAGGAAATATAGGCTTTTGTGTTTGTAATCGATAAAGAGATGTTCACTCTATCTGCAAGGTGCTCCTGGAATGTTGCTACACATAAACGGAGAATTCATGATAGGAAAATCAGTCATCAATTTGTCCTAAATTATTCTTAAATATAGGATAAATGATACAACCAACTCGGCTTTGAAGTGAAAATGTGTTAAATAGAATTGTGAAGTTTTCCTTTTATAGACCCATTTATATACATGTATATGATAATTCTGCTTTGAATTGAAATGGGGGGCCTCGGTGGCAGAGTGGTCAAGGTAGTTCGTCTACTATTGATCACGTGGTCTGTCAACACTGAGATTGCGGGTTCAATTCTCACTGCAGGCAGGGTGTACTCAACTCCAATCTTAATTGACAAGGATTGCCAGTTTTCCTACCGCAGGTCGGGGTTTTCTCTGGGTACTCCGGCTTCCTCCCCAATAAAAACTGGATGCCATGATATAGCTGAAAAATTGCTGAAAGTGGCGTTAAACACCATAAAACAAACAAAAAACATTGAATTGAAATGTGTTTAATACAATTGTGAAGTCCGTCTTTCATAGACCTATTTATATACATGTATATGATAATTGTTTTTATTTTGTTTCATATTGCACAGGTTGAACTGTACTAGCATGACCAAAAGTTACCATGTATTAGTCTGCTTATCTATTTAAATGTGTAAATCAAGCAAAAATAATAAGTAAATCAATACATAATAATTTCAACAAGATATACTGGTTATATTTTAACAGACAGTCATATTTGTGAACGATGAAAGGTCCCTGTCAGTGTAATATAATAGCCCCACCCTCAGTGGTAATAGTATTCATGGTAAAAAGAAAACCTATGCTGTTGTTTTATACTGGTATTTTTATGCCCCCGCGATGACATGTCGGGGGGCATTAAGTTTTACTCATGTCTGTCCGTCCGTCCGTCTGTACGTACGTATGAATTTCCGTCAAGCTTTTCTCAGAAACTGTACATGAGTACAATTTGAAAGTTGGCAGGGTGGTTCAGTATCACTTCCTGTTTGCGACTGGGCCGATATGAAAATGTGTTACCAAGAGTATGAAAATTTCCGTCAAGCTTTTCTCAGAAACCGTACATGAGAACAATTGGAAAGTTGGCAGGGTGGTTCAGTATCACAAGTTGTACGTCCTAAGTGACTTTCAGACCTGTCGGACAACTACTTCCTGTTACCGACTGGCCCAATATGAAAATGTGTTAACACGAGTATAAAAATTTCCGTCAAGCTTTTCTCAGAAACCGTACATGAAAACAATTTGAAAGTTGGCAGGGTGCTTCAGTATCACAAGTTGTACGTCCTTAGCGACTTTCAGACCTGTTGGACAACTACTTCCTGTTTGCGACTGGGCCGATATAAAAATGTGTTGACACAAGTATGAAAATTTCCGTCAAGCTTTTCTCAGAAACCGTACATGAGAACAATTTTAAATTTGGCAGGGTGGTTTAGTATCACAAGTTGTACGTCCTAAGCGACTTTCAGACCTGTCGGACAACTACTTCCTGTTTGGGACTTCATTAGCGGGGGCATCCGTGTCCCATGGACACATTCTTCAATTTTTTAAATTTGATTCCTGGTCAAAAGGGTGAGAGAGTGATTTGGTTACAACTTAGAAAAATTTTGTTCAGCATTAAATTTATTAAAAAGGGTGAGAGGGTGATTTGTTTACAGATTAGAAAAATTGTGTTCAACTGTTAAATTTATTAATTTGAATTCATTTTAATCGGTTTTAATCGATTAGATAAACAATGCATTCACAACTGTACTTTGTCTTAATCTTCAGTAATTTTGATAAGTACCACTTATGATTTTAGATCAGACAGAATTTTTTTGTCTCTGAATCAACAATTATTTTTCATAAGTACATGCAGAAACAAAGGAGACTATGATGCAGCAGAAGACAGTTTTTTGTCTTACTGGAGACACATTTTTTTCAAAACATTGGAGTCTTCTTTCAGATAAAATTATTGTTGGTCTCTTGACTTTATCTGTAGACACTTTAGATATGATGACACACACTTTAATTAGAGTTTATCTACTTGGACTTGTATTAAAGGTTGTTTTATTAGTAACCTAAGAGTTACTTGTGCATGTAGTACAAATATGATGATGATTGTTCAAACAATTTGATATGCCATATCTACTTGGACTTGTATAAAAGATAGTTTTTGTTTGCCTTTTATGTTTCATCAATAGCAGTCTTTTTAATCCCAGTTATGGCGTCTCACTCATCAGCTCAGTGTCCAATGACAGCGCATTGTCCATTTTGTAATGCACTGAAATCTACAAACTGGTTTTGTTGTGACTGTGACAAACTTCTCTGTGACGATTGTATGATAGTACATATAAAGAATAAAACTTCTGTTAACCATAAAATTGTCAACGTGAAGGATGCTTCCTATTCTAAAAAAGAGAGTGTGATACTGAAACCAGTTCGATGTCAGGACCACAGGAAGGACTGTAGTAATTACTGTATGAAGTGTAGTAAACTGGTTTGTCCAGAGTGTTTGGTTTCTTCGCATAAGAAACATGAATTGTCAGTTATCAGCAAAATCTACAAAGATAAAATAAAGGAACTTGAACAATTCGAGCTCACTATAGAGGAAGAATTAATACCAGCTATTTCTAGAAACATTGAATATCTGAAGTTTGCAAATGAATGCTGTGCTAAAAAATTGGAAAAAGAAAGGGAAAATATTTTTGAGCAAGACACTATTTTTAAACAAAAAATTTCTGATTTCACAAAAGAATTATTAGCTCAGTTGTCAATGGATTTTGACAAAAAAACAAGTGATATTTCTAGTGAAAAAGAGAAACTAGAAAAAACACTGCTTGAACTGAAGGAAAAACTGTCTTTATTGAAATATTTAAAAACTGAAGATAATATGCAAGGTTTATTAGGTAAATATCCTGATTACTTGAATAAGTATGTCAAACAGTGTAATACGTCCATTAAATGTACGCAGGAAGTTAAAGAATTTCATTCAGGTAAACTCATTGAAAAGAGAATAAAGGATATGTTTGGATCACTAAAAACTTCAAAATTAGAACCCAAAATGAATTTTGAATTAGCAGAGTCAATTTCACTGGGAACAAATTTTAAAGAGGGGAGTTCTTTGGCTGTTGAAGAGAATGGTACAGTTTGGATAGGAACAGAAAATGGCCTGATGAAGAAAGAATCTAACAAAGAAATGGAAAAAGTTCAAGACGTTGAAGGAGGAATTGTCGACATCGCTTTTTCCGAGTCAGGAGAATTGTTGTTTGCGAAAAAAGATGAGAATTCATTGATGAAAATCTTTGATAATTTCAAAAATGTTGAAAGTGTTTACACCATTCCTGAAAACAATACTAGTTCTTTTATTTTATCTGTGGATATAGGGCATGCTGGGAGGATATTTCTATTGTATATGCACGAAGGACTTCCATCACTTCTGAAGGAGGTTTCAAGGTTCTTTATAGGGGAGTATACAAAGACATGCAATTTGCAAGTTTTATCTCCAAGTGGAAAGAGTATAAAAACAATAAGTAATGTACCGGTTAGCATAAACAATGTAAACAACATCTTTCACATTGCTGAAAATATAAATGGACATTTTTGTATATCCGATTTTGAATCGAGTACAGTTACTGACATAGATTCTGATGGAAAGTATATGTGGATATATGAGACAGAGGATAGACCGTACGATGTCATTACAACAACTTTTGGCAATGTTATTGTTGTTAATAGATCACTCTCTTTTAATGTTCTGAACAGCAATGGACAAATTTTACAAACAGTAAACACAAAGGATTTTGGAGTTACTTCCCCTATCACAAATTTGTGTTGCAAAAAGAATCATAGCTTTGCCAGTCTGTGTTTAGATGGTTCTGTGCACATCTTATGTATTAAATATGATTAAATATTTCTTAAGAAGGCTAAGGACACCATCTTCTAGTTTTTCTGAAAAGATGTAGAAATATATCACCCTGATTGTAAAATTATTAGGAAATTATTTTCATTAATTATTCTTAATTTTATAAAATTTAAAATATTAACTATAGGCATTACAATATGATTTAAGACAGTAAAAAATTAAAATATTCTTTGTACTGAACTTTTTTATACCCCAGCTCAACAGAGTCAGGTGTGTGGGGGGGGGGGTCTGTTCACAAGGTGTTGATAGCCTAGTCAGTTGATTTTGCATAACTTTGCAGATTTTTTTGTAATTAAATGTTCATTAATCCAAGTATAAGGTAAATGCTGCAGCAAGCATTAGAATTTTATAAGGTATTAATATTTAGTCAATCGGGTGATATATGGTCACATCTTAAAATCGTTTAATTGTTCTGAAAAGGAGAGTCTGTTAATTTCAATAAACAATATTTTACTGACTGTACTTTGCTTTAACCTTCAATAAAAAATTTTTAATGTGTTATCTGTAAATCATCATTTGTTTTAAAATCATATGATCTTGTTTATCTACGTGGACTTAACGCTTAAACATTAAAACAAATATTACCATAAAATCTACTATATATAGTGCTGTACTTGTTAGCATAAAAAATATTGTTTACTTGGTTGTGTCTGCCACAGTAATGGCATCTTTGTCAGCAGGACATGGTTCTGCCCAGTGTCCATCAACGTCAAATTGTCAATTTTGTAAAGGTGCAAGGTTGACAAACTGGTTTTGCTTTGACTGTGATGAACATTTTTGCAATGATTGTAAGAAAGTACATTTAAAGATTAAAACGTCAAACAACCATGAAATTGTTGATCTGAAGGATAATTCATATCTTGAGCGAAAGGACAAGAGACCTAAGCCACAAAAGAAACTAGTTGGTTGCCCGGAACACATGAAAGACTATAGTAATTACTGTGTGAAGTGCAGTAAACTGGTTTGTCCTCTGTGTTTGGTTACCAGCCATAACCAGCATAAATTGGCAGTTATTGAACAGATCCATAGAGACAAAATAAAGGAATTAGAAAAATTCGAGCTCACTATAGAGGAAGAATTAATACCAACCATTTCTAGAAACATTGAATATCTGAAGTTTGCTAATGAGTGTTGTGTTGAAAAATTGGAAATTGAAAGGAAAAAAGTTAAAGAGCAAAATACAATTTTTAAACAGAAAATTAAAGATTTTACAAATATTTAAAAATTAGCTCAGTTGTCACAGGATTTTGGCAAAAAAAAAGGATGATATTACTAGAGAAATGGATGAACTAACTGAAACATTGATGGAGCTAAAGAGGAAACTGTCGTTGTTGAAAAATTTAAAGTTGGAGGATAGTTTGGAAGATTTATTGAGTAAATATCCTGAAAATCTGAATAACCATGTCAAAGAGTTTAATATTGCCATTAAATCTAAACATGAAGTGACAGAGTTTCATGCAGGGGAGGTAATTGAAAAGAAAGTAAATCTAATGTTTGGGTCACTAAAATCTTCAGTATTAGGATCTAAAATAAATTTGGAAGCAGTTGAGACAATTTCACTAGGAACAAAGATTTTTATGGAGGAGAGTTCTTTAGCTGTTGAAGAGAATGGTTCGATTTGGATAGGAACAAAGAATGGTCTGATGAAAAAAGAATCAAACAAGGAAATGGAAAAAGTTCAAGAAGTTGAAAGAGAAATTGTCGGCATTGCTTTTTCAGAGTCAAGAGAGTTGTTGTTTGCAAAAAAGAATCAAAATGTATTAATGAAAGTCTGTGATAATGGCAAAAATATTAAAACTGTTTACACTATTCCTGAAAATTTTAATCATTCATCTATTTTATCTGTTCATGTGGGTCATGAAGGGAGAATATTTCTGTTTTACATGTATGATAGACAAATGACGTCGGAGTACATCTCTCCGGTACGTGCTACTAAATTTACTATGCGAGTAATATCTCCCGACGAAACAAAATTTAATTTGCAAGTTTTATCAGCAAAAGGAAAGAGTATTAAAACAATATTGATACCATATTTAAACATTTGTATCAATGGTAGTGTTGTCAGAATTGCTGAAAATGTCAAGGGACATTTTTGTATATCTGATTTTATTTTAAGTCAAGTAACAGACATAGATTCCAATGGGAACTGTATGTGGACATACAAAACATCTGGTAAACCTTACGATGTCGTGACAACAGCACTTGGCCATGTCATTATAGTTGACAGTTCTCTCTCTTTACACATTTTGAACTGGGATGGAAAATTTTTGCAAACGATAAAGATGAAGCACTTTGAAATTTTGTGTCCTATCACAAGTTTGTGTTGTAGAAAGGGTCAACAAGTTGCTAGTCTTTGTATAGATGGCACTGTGCACATCTTGCAAATTAAATATAGTTAAATATTCTGAAAAACGTTTTGAAATTTGTGCAACAATTTACAAAAGAAGCATGTTTCTTTAGAGGACAACAGTTTTAATGTTTTGCTTCATTTTCCAATGTAGTTTTGATTTTTATCTTTCAGGAATTTTTGTCTGTTGTTCAACCATTATAAATAATGATAATTGAATGGTTCAATTTTAATTCTTTATAATTCTATTCATGCTGTAGATTATTTTACAGAATTATAAGGATTAAACACTGTGTTTTAGGAAATTATCAATGTGTAAACTCCGGCTACTCCCTCACAAACTTGACATAAAGTCCTTCGGACTTTATTTAGTTTGTGAGCAAGTTGCCGGAGTTTACACATTGATAATTTCCTAAAACCCAGTGTTTAATCCTATAGTGTCTAACTGTTTTGCCTGTACAATGAAGCCATATTTACAGGTATAAAGTTTGTTTAGTTTTGTAAAGAAATTCCTTAATTTTTCTTTGGCATAGAACATGGCCACCATCAGTAACTCTTTATTCTTTTTTCCTCTGAATTTTCAAAATTGCATGGTTAAATTGATTCTAACTTTGCATGATTGAACTACAGTAGGGTTTTTTACAACTTTTTCTAATTGTGTACCAAAAGAAGTCCAAGCATAGCTCCTTCTTTCTTTTTTTTTAAAATAAAAGAATTCTGTTCTCTTAAACTACCAGGCCTGATAGTTTGTGTCTGCAGGATAGAAGTGTAATAGGTCCTTTATAGCAAGATACCTGGTTTTATAATTATCTCAACTCCAATCTATTATACATGGATTGCCTATTTTCCAACTGAAGGTTGAGGGTTTTCTCTTGGTACTTCAGCTTCCTCCCATTATAAAAACTGTATGCGACAATATACTGTAACTGAGAAATTGCCGAAAGTCGCACTAAAACAAAAAGTTCTTGGAAGTTGCACTTTCAAGATTGCTAGCATTTAGATTGCTTTTTTTTATGGAATTCCAGGTGAGCAATATCTTGGAATTTTTTGTTTGTATCTGTATTACCTATTTTCGGAATACAAGAGTTACTTCCCATTTCCAAGAGTTGTCTTTGATAACAGCAGGTATCTAGTATTGAACAGATAAGGAAAAATCATGTTTTTATTTTTTTTAAAACAATGTCTGTGGACTGACTGTTCCAGTGCAACTAAAAAAACAGCAGAATTAGTTTGCACATCATAATAAATTTTATTGGATACTTTGCTATATGTGAATAAAAAAATATTGTAGAAAAACTACTTTTTACCCACAGTAGTTAATATAAAGTACCTGCTCTAAAGAACAGATAACTCTGCAAATAGGAGATAAATCTTGTTTACCGCAAGTAGGGAATTATACATGTAATTATCATTTAATTATCATTTAAATAAAAAATATTTATTTATACAGTATACTTATATTAGCCCTAGAAATGAGTAAAATCAATGAAAAATGAAAATATCATTTTACTGAACTTGACCACAATCAATCAAAAGTTTTTAGTTCATGCAAAAAAACTTGTTTCACCTGAAGAAGCCAGAAATAATACAGCACCACTTTAAACTCAGTCCCCTGTTTTTCTCACAGTATAAGAATGATGTGGCATAATTCAATCCACTACAGTATGTTGGGAAATGGAAAATACAACAGAACTGTACTGTAGTTTTTGTCTCGCCTACAATCGTCTCTGGAGGCTAGTCATATATTTGGAAATTGGGTGGAGGTGACGACAGTAACACTTGGCATTTTGCTTTATAGCTTTGTAAGCTTAAGCCATAGGTCAATCAAATTTGGTCCAGTGGTAGCTTATGATGAGTACTTACCAGTCGGTCACCTGTCACCTGACCTTGACCTCAATTTTGTGGTCCGGTGAAATACATTGAAGTTATTGGATTACGTCTTAAGGGTTGGTTGTTCTCAAACTTGCTTGGATCAACTGTTCTAGCTCATGTGTACTTTGTCATCTGTTCCATCTGACTTGTAAAGTTTCAAGTGTTCAATCCAAGGTCAATTATTCTCTCTAAATTGCATTGAATGTTGCCTCTGAATTGTCCAGGGTCATATGTCTCCTCTGGGTGCACAGCTTTCACTGATTAAAAAAACTGGTCACAACGATATAGCTGAAAGTTGTGTTTTAACCAATTACTGGATCTCTATTGACCCAGATTTAAGACAAGGGCAAACTGTATTACTTGTACCTATACTATTTTGCAGTTATTAGTTACATCTTCAATGTATCGTAGGGGTCTTGGTGGCCGAGTGGTTAAGGTAGTTCATCTACTATTGATCACAGGGTCTGTCAACACTGAGATTGGGGGTTCGATTCTCAGTGCAGGCAGGGTGTACTCGACTCCAATCTTAATTGACAAGGATTGCCAGTTTTCCTACCACTGGTCGGGGGTCCTCTCCCAATAAAAACTGGACGCCATGATATAGCTGAAAAATTGCAGAAAGTGGCATTAAACAATATTCAAACCAACTAAAAATGAATGTATCGTACTGTGTATGTATGATATATTTATTTAATCAAATAATGTGTGCAGCACACGATGCTCTTTCTGTTAAAACCTGATCAGAATGATAAGATAACAAATCTGTAAGTCCTTCAAGGATTTTTGCAGAAGTTTAGTTCAGACATTGTTGTTGAGAAATTGCTCCGTGATAATTGGATACAATAATTTTGAAACCCACCAATTGCCTACTTGTTGCCATTATTATGCTCCATGGAATTCAGATGTTAGATTTGGATATCTGGTGTGAGAAATGAAAAACTTCTTATTGACTATAAACTGCAGAGCTGAGTCTATTAGAAGTCAATTCTGACCTAAGAATTTTGCATATATTGTATAAAGGTCAGTTTCTCATTTACATAAAAAGAACTATATTTGAGCTATAGCTTTTTGCATGATAAAGACCTTTTTATAGAATTAAAAAAAGAGTATGCCAATTGTAACCACTACAAGAGGCTAAATTTTCTCTCCCTATCTAACAGTGTCATTTTCTTCCCTTTCTGAACTTATTTATTACTAATGTCAAAGTGTTTTCCTGAACAGAGCTGAGATTTTGCTCTGCTGGATGTTAAAGCTCATTCAATTATTCATTTTGTCATCTTTCACCTGAATCTGTTATCTTTCACCTGAATGAGATATTTACATTGCTGATAAAAGTTCTTATCAAATCTTGGGCAGGTAGTTACCTGACAACGGCTCTGTAAATGACCTTTGACTGAGGGAGAGGAAATTAGTTCTTATTTTGAAATTTGGCTGCACCGAGCTGTAGCATGGACAGTGGATTTATTATTCAATGGAATTAAGATATTAGAGCTGCATTTAAAAAGCAGTTTCATACAGAATTGATAAATACATTTATTTATATAGTTTGTTAAATATATTGGATATTTTTCAGCTGATTGTGCAAAGCCCATTTCTGGACTATTTTATGGGTGTTTGTGAGTTTCCTTGAATACCCTTCGGGGTTTCTAAATTTGCGAAAATTTTTATCTGACATGACATCCCGAAAATTGAATGTGATATTAGTAAAATGATTTTGCTTGTTTTGAGGGTCTCTCATTACTCAACGAAACTTGGTGCCCGAGTCGGAACAAAAAATGTTAATAGTTTCCCCAATACGCAAATAATTAAGAGGCTGTTGTCACCTCATTACTAAACATTGAGTCATATAGTATGTAATTAATCTTTAATGAAAATATTAATAGATTATGTATGTCCTTTTCCATTTTGGACTTACCTTTCCTTGTCTGATATCAGCCCCTTGGGATAAAAATTGGCCAAATATCTAAAATTCATCACTTACTGGTGGTGTTCATGGTTAAGATAGTTATAGTCATCTATTGATCATTAACAATGTGTCTGTCAACAATGAGATTGTAAGTTTGAGCCTTACTACTGGCAGCTTGTAATCGATACCATCTACATTTGACAACAATTGTCTGACAAAAGTTCAGATTTTGCCTGCTCTTCAGCTTACTCTGCCAAAAAAAAAACAAACAAACTGGGCCATAATTAGCTGAAATTTGCTGAAAACTAATGAGTGGCATTGGAATCTTAATTTAAATAAACAAACTTAAATGTGGTTCTATTATGATTTTATTATATTCACATTTTCAGTGATGATTATTGCAGTAAGGAATTTTATTTCCTAGATGCAGCCATCAGTGTGAAATTGTTTTATAAAACATCAGTAGAACTTTCATTGTGAAGAACCAGGACATATTGACAGGCAATGATTAATATATAATAAATGCGTAATTATAACAAACATTACACAAGGTTTACTTTGTCTCAAAATAAAATTAAATTTGATAGATCTATATGTTTACTTACATGCAATTTGTTACATGTCTCTGTACTAGGTAATAATTTGATAGGCTCACATTCAGTTGATCACTGCGGGCAGGGTGTACTCAACTCCAATCTTAATTGACAAGGATTGCCAGTTTTCCTACTGCAGGTCGGGGGTTTTCTCCTGGTACTCCGGCTTCCTCCCCCAATAAAAACTGGACGCCATGATATAGCTAAAAAATTGCTTAAAATGGCATTAAACATCATTTAAACAATTAAAAAAAAATCACATTCAGTTGAATTTTGATGTCGAAAACAATAATTTTTTTATGCCCCCACCAGGATAAGTTGGGGGCATATTAATTTACCCTTGTACCACCGGGGATCGGTCTGTCCATCCTGATTAGCTTGTCCGGCTAACTCCTCCTACAGTTTTAGGGCTACAACATTTATGTTTTGCAGAATGTTTGTATACATAATGAAGATATGCAGGACCAAGGATTTTAATTTTGAGTAAATTTTCATCAAATTAAAGTTAGTTGGACTTTGTAGGTTGCAAGTTATATAGGGGAACATGTTTTGTCTGGCTATCTTCTCCTTCATCTTTAAAGCTACAATGTTTATATTTGGTAGGATATTTGAACACATAATGGAGGTGTGCAGGCTCAAGGTTATTTTATTTTCATTAAATATTCTTAAAATTATACATAGTTGGACTTAGTTTTCAGACCAGATAGCTGTGATAAGGGTATATTTCTTGTCCGGCTATCTTTCCTTCATCTTTGAAGCTACAGTGTTTATATTTGGAAGGTTGTTTGATAACATAATGGAGGTCTGCAAGGCCGAAGGATTGTCTATATTTATCTGTCAATTTCTGGATGGTTAGTGCGTAACTGACAGAGCTTCCAAGTGCATCCTCAGGTAGCGGATAGGAGAGGGCCTTTTGTTGGGTGGTTGTTATGTCTTAATATCAAATGCATAGCCAGAGACCATAGTGGGGCAGTGTTTGGATATTGCCATGCTCCTTGCACAATAAAGACAACCTTTGCAGATGTCGAAAAATGTGAGGCTCATTGTAGTGGCATCAAGTCTGAATTCTTCATCTCCATACTTCTCCAGTGGCAGTCAAAATTGTGTTCCTGATGGTCCATTCCTATAGTTTTATATAATGCCTTGAATATAGCAGAAATATTGCTTGCTGGGTGTTAAACAACAACTCATTCAATCAATCAGTTACTGCTCTGTGTCACAAAGGAGAAGAAAAAACATTAGCAACAAATGTCTTGATGAAAATCTCAACTATAAGCTACCCCTGTCCTGTACATTGTACAAAAATTGTACTATTAATTATACCCCCACAAATTTGTTTGGGGGGGGGGAACTCCTCCTTAACCGCTTGATGAAATTTAATGAAACTTAGCATAAAGGAAGTACATTATATGTAGATGTGCATGAAGGATTTTTATTGACCTCGGATATCATTAAGGGGAGATAATTGGACTTGTAAGCGAAGTGGGGGGTATGACTTTGTGAGCGTGCTCACAGTCCACACTTGTTTTATATTGTTTTAATTTTCATACAAAGAAGTAAAATGGTAATGTGTAATGTTCAATTATCAAAAACTGTGCATTGGTGGTTTGGTATGCATTGACATGTAATTTATTGTTTATTACAGAGTCTCCAGTAGGATCCTCTAAACAAAGTCCCACGTCTGTAGATGAGGAAAAGATTGTCAAGTCAAGAGTGAAGGAGGTTTGTGAAAAACACATTTAATAGCACAATACCTGCACATTATTTCATTGAAGTATTTCTCAGTTGTTTGGTTGAGCTGTACCAATGATCCCCATTTCAGATATATTTTTATCTTCCTGCAAACATGACCAAATTCTGAGGTATTAATATTTGATTGACTATAATGAAATATGCACCATGCAACAGGAAAAAATGTTGTTTGTCCATGGTAATTGATCATCGACATTAAAATCATCCTGGTTGGCGGCAAAGTAGTGTATCACAGACTATATATGTTTGGAAAGTGCCACAATCATTTCAGAATAAAGACAATTTGTAGATTTAGAAAAAAAGTAGGCTCAGTGTAGCCACTACCAGAGGCTGGGTTATCCTTTCCTACAAAACATTGCTCACTGGGTGTTACACAAGCATGCATTCAATCAATGAAATGCATACAGAAATAAGATAAAGTCTAATTTTGTATGTTTTGTCATTTATGACATTAGTCAGTTAAGTTTTATATTATTTATTTTTAACATTAACTTTTTGTGATAATAAATATGTTTACATGGTCAACATTCTATTGCAAATACAGAACAGCTCATGAATTTTGCCTTTCCAACTGTACACAGTGAGCAGCCCATCAATGTCCACTGTACACAGTGAGCAGCCCATCAATGTCCACTGTACACAGTGAGCAGCCCATCAATGTCCACTGTACACAGTGAGCAGCCCATCAATGTCCACTGTACACAGTGAGCAGCCCATCAATGTCCACTGTACACAGTGAGCAGCCCATCAATGTCCACACTACTTTCACCACTAATTTTGTTAAAACAGTGAGCATAATAATCAGTAGGTCTTTGAAGAGCAAAAAAAACAACAACAAATAAATAAATAGCATGTCCACACCAGAGTGTGGACAGGTAATGGTAGACAAAGTAAAAGTTTGATGACCCTGTGCCCACTTCAACTGTGGACGCAGGAGGAAAAACAAAATTTAACTGAGCTTTAGTTTATATTAAAAAAAAAACATTATAACAGTTATTTATTGTTAAGTTTACTTTGAGACGGAAAGTAAACTCGAACATGTTGCCCCTCCCCACACAGCCTTCGAATTTCCCACCGAATTTTATCATTACAGTCGGCACATGAAAAGTTAAACTTTTCCTCTGTGATATGTTTGTAGCACCGTTTACTTGGGGTATTCCAAATATTTTGTATGGATTCCAAACTTCTTTTCATGTTTTCTTTCTCTGCTTTCAGTTTGTCACATGTGACTTCCAGTCTCCTTTCACTTTGCTTTAAGTCATTTGCATAAGATCGCATCATGTCAACCTTTTCCCGATAAATTTGCATGATGATGTCTTTATCCAGTAATTTATATTCTGGTGTATTTTCTAACTCTTCGACAGTTCTAGTTTTTGCAAATTCAAAGCAAACTTTGAAAAGATTTTTTAATCCATATTTATGAGCTAGATAGAGGGACTGGATTGATCTTTCTTGGTTCAGTAGAAATTCCTCACATCTCTGCTTTATTCTGTCTATCTCATATTCTTCAGACAATTTCAGTAGAAAACTGACATTGTTTTCTGCAAAAGATTTTAATATAGTCTTAAAATAAATGGATGCACAGAGAATAGTATTGTTACGACCCAAATTTTTCCTTGTCCACTGTCTATTGTCAGGTTGGGTGTTTGATCTGGAACAAAAAAACTGGATGTCATCATATTGCTGACAAATTGCTAAAGGTGGCGTAAAATAATACACTCTGCAACACAGAGAACATAACTGGTTCCCAGATATAGCCTCTGCCACACGTCAAACCAGTTTACTGCAGAACTACATTTGTAGCTCTAGTCTGCCTCAGATGTTTGTAAACAATGTCTGATGTTAGTAAAAAAATACAGGAAATCTTATTTATATTTTATATAATATATTTTTACACCTTTTATTCCATTTTTATACCTCCCCAAACTTGTTTGGGGGGATATATAGGAATCACCCTGTCTGTCCATCCGTCTGTCTCTCCGTCTGTCCACATCCCTTGTAAGCACAACTCCTCCTAAACCACTTGATGAAATTTAATGAAACAGCATAAAGGAAGTACATTATATGTAGATGTGCATGAAGGATTGTTATTGGCCTCGGATATAATTAAGGGGAGATAATTGGACTTGAAAGCAAAGCGGGGTGTATCTCTTTGTGAGCATACTCCCAGTCCACACTTGTTATTTCATACTGCTTTTGTACATGAGGCTTATCCGCCATGAGAGATTTGACGTAAGATACCCAGAATCCTTTGCTTGGAGATTGAAAACCATACAACTAACAAACAGAAAAAGCCAGTTGATCTCATTAAAACCCTTATGGCAAGAAGTTCTACTGTGTGTCAATATTGTGGTTCAAATATCTAAATTACTTTTGAAAAGTACATGATAAAATTATCCAGCACACAATTGGTCACTGACAACACAGTGATAAATGTGTCATGTGACCTATTGAATGGGCAAACGGAGGAGGGGGTGTAATTTCCAGTCTTAAGGTCTGATCATTGGAAGGGTTCAGATATCAATGTTAATCAGAAAGGAGGTTGTAAAAATTGAAATTACATGTTACAAGTTGTGAATATGGTATTATATGATGTGCTTTAAATATTTTAGAGACCACAATCGTGGAAAAAAAAAGATTTACGTATGAGCAACATACGATGGAGTGCCTGTCCAATTACAAAACCTTAACTCCTATCGGAAAACTAATTGCATATGAAGTATTAATCTTATAAATAGAGACACACTCTATAATTATCTGTTGCAATATATTGTGTGTTACATTGGCATAACAGCCAGTATATGGAGAAAAAGTTGGTTGCTATAGGTTCTTTACTAAATGAACTGTAATTGTCTTAATAGAATAGAAATAATTCATGGAGGCTGTGTGTTTATTATTGTTTTACAACGGGATGGCCATTTATGTCATATTTTATCCTTGATGTGGCTGGAGATAAAATAATGCCACATAAATGGTCATTCCGTTGTAAAACAATGATAAACCACAGCCTCCATGAATTATTTCTTAATTGAAATGTGTACTCAGTATAATACTACACTTACTGCCTGTAGTAGAGGGTGTAACACAGAGAATTACCCTCTATAGTTAGTATTGTAAATGCTGATATTAAAATTTGAAGTTTACGTGGTTCTTTCTTGGAAGGTTATTAACAGGAGCAGACATAGCTTTTAAAAAACTAATTTAACATCAATTAAACCTCAGATAGACAGTGATGACTGGTCAAATACAAAACAGTACCCTCCTAATAGACCTTAAATGTCACTGTTACCAAAATAATGGTTAATATAAGGGTTATGTATATGTCCAGTGTGACCATACAAGTAGGTTGAAGTATATCAAAATATTTACATTGTTGATAATATACCATATTACAATGTTAAATATCACTGTAAACAGGTCCACTCAGGAGGATTTAAAAATTGTATGTGTATGTAATCAAAGGATTAAAATGTTCATGTATTGTATATATTTTTTATGTATTGTGTATATTTTGCACACATATCTATGCAAATCTGTCAGTGAGGCCTAGTCAGAGAATCATCTGCTGTCCAAGGCTTTTTTTTAGAGTTTTATGGGAGTGTGGGACACCTAGTAGGAGAATCATCTGCTGTCCAAGGCTTTTTTTTAGAGTTTTATGGGAGTGTGGGACACCTAGTAGGAGAATCATCTGCTGTCCAAGGCTTTTTTTTAGAGTTTTATGGGAGTGTGGGACACCTAGTAGGAGAATCATCTGCTGTCCAATGCTTTTTTATACTTTTTTCTAGCAGAGGATTCTCACACTAGGGAGGCCAAACTGAGTAATGTCTGGAATTTTGTCTTTTTATTGACCACTGGGGTCAGAGTAATGTGTCCAAGTAGGAACAGGACACCTGGCCTAGAGGTAGTTAATTATCAACTGTTGATTACCAGTGTGTCGATCCCGGGGTTCAAACTTGGCTGTGGGCAAGGTTTGTTAGAACCTAAAGATGTCAGTGGGGTCTCATTTGGTACTGGAGCTTCATTTGCCAAAAAACATACTGCCATGATTTTGCTGAAAATTGCTTAAAAATAACACAAGGTCTTACTGAAACAAACAAATGTTCAGGCATTAGAATCTAGTCACAAAATTTCAGAAAAGATGCTGACAATGCAATTTGTTGCCGACTTCCTTTACACATTTAATACAGTACATATACGTGGTATATATAATTTGTAAATTAATATAAAATAAGCAGTATTAATTTCTTTTGTTCATTTGTTGTTTCCCATATATTGATCTTATTATAATTGACCTATTTATTTGAAATTATACTTTTATGAATGAAATAATACTTGTTTAAAAGGTACATGTGATGAAAAAAACAGATTAGGTGTAGGAAGATAGAATCAATTTACTTGTTCTAATGAAATGTTTCTTTGTTCTTGCCTGTAATATTAGTTTAATGCAAACAGTAGTCCATGGAGTTCCTATACATGGATATGTATATCAGTGATTGACTGTCAATTTTCTACATCGTTCATGTTAATGTCTTCATAAAAATTGGGTCAATTACTATAGAAAAATATAACAAGATGTTAATATATTTTTACAAATCATCTATCAGGACTTAGGACCTGGGGTGTCTAATAAGTTATTGAAGGTATTTAGTCTACTATTGATCACAGGCCTGTCAACAGGGAGATTGTGGGTCCGAATCTCATTGTGAGCAGGGCATGCTTCATGCAATCTTGTTTGACAAGGATTGTCAGAGGTGTGGGCTTTCTCCATGTACTCTGGCTTCCTCCCCCTATTTAATCTGGATGCCACAATAAAGCTGAAAGTGGCATTAAACAATATTTAAATAAACCTAAAGGCATAACAAGTTCTTACCAGATATTGGTTTTTGTGTTGCGTATATACAGTGCAGTAGTTCTGTAATCTCATCGAGCTTTTGTTCTGCTAGAAATATTTCTTTGGCATCATGAGGATTACCATAGTCCTCCAAAAACATCCGCCTCCATACTGCAGACCACTCGGCAAGGTATGATTTATGGACAAATAAATTGTTTCCCTCGACTATCAGTGTGATGTCACTCAGCTGGTCTGGCTGGGTAAAGTCATGGAGAATCAGTTCATCCATTCTTACCAAAGGCCATCATGATTTCTGATTAAAAAAAAAAACACAGATAGAAAGATAAAACAATTATCAATTGGTATTGACAAACACATAGTTCAATAAAAACAACAGTCATGCTGTTCAATAAAAACAACAGTCATGCAGTTCAATAAAAACAACAGTCATGCAGTTCAATAAAAACAACGGTCATGCAGTTCAATTAAAACAACAGTCATGCAAAGAACAAAACCAAATTAGACAAGCATAAACCTCACGATAAATAGCAGTGAATACAGGTGTTATGGGAAGGTATGCAGTTCCTGCTTCATATTATGACACCCATCGTGTTACTCCAGATAATGATCAAAGTCCTAAAATTGCCTCCTCCTCAGGACATTAGTTTAATATGATAAATATGTTGTTATACTTTACTTCTTAGAAACTGCAAAGATAACTGAAGCCATTTTGTATGGGACTGTTTATTAGATGGTCCTTACAAAGTTTCCAAGGTTTTCATTGGCTTATTTTTTACAATAAAAATCTTTGACCATGATATAGTTGATAAATTGCTGATCCATTCAAACAAAGAAAGCAAAGTGTTTTTGTTTGTATTTGAAACATAAGATAGATCAGAAGATAGATCAGAAGATAGATATAATATAGATCAGAAGATAGATCAGATAGATCAGAAAATAGATCAGAAGATAGATCAGAAGATAGATAAGAAGATAGATCAGAAGATAGATATAAGATAGATCAGAAAATAGATCAGAAGATAGATATAAGATAGATCAGAAGATAGATATAATATAGATCAGAAGATAGATCAGATAGATCAGAAAATAGATCAGAAGATAGATCAGAAGATAGATAAGAAGATAGATCAGAAGATAGATATAAGATAGATCAGAAAATAGATCAGAAGATAGATATAAGATAGATCAGAAGATAGATCATCAGAAGATAGATCAGAAGATAGATATAAGATAGATCAGAAGATAGATCAGAAGATAGATATAAGATAGATCAGAAGATAGATCAGAAGATAGATATAAGATAGATCAGAAGATAGATAAGAAGATAGATATAAGATAGATCAGAAGATAGATAAGAAGATAGATCATCAGAAGATAGATCAGAAGATAGATATAAGATAGATCAGAAGATAGATCAGAAGATAGATATAAGATAGATCAGAAGATAGATCAGAAGATAGATATAAGATAGATCAGAAGATAGATAAGAAGATAGATATAAGATAGATCAGAAGATAGATAAGAAGATAGATCGTCAGAAGAAAGATCAGAAAATAGATATAAGATAGATCAGAAGATAGATCAGAAGATAGATATAAGATAGATCAGAAGATAGATCGGAAGATAGATCAGTAGATAGATCAGAAGATAGATATAAGATAGATCAGAAAATAGATCAGAAGATAGATATAAGATAGATCAGAAGATAGATAAGAAGATAGATCATCAGAAGATAGATCAGAAGATAGATCAGAAGATAGATATAAGATAGATCAGAAGATAGATCAGAAGATAGATATAAGATAGATCGGAAGATAGATCAGAAGATAGATCATCAGAAGATAGATATAAGATAGATCAGAAGATAGATCAGAAGATAGATATAAGATAGATCAGAAGATAGATCATCAGAAGATAGATCAGAAGATAGATATAAGATAGATCAGAAGATAGATAAGAAGATAGATATAAGATAGATCAGAAGATAGATCAGAAGATAGATATAAGATAGATCAGAAGATAGATATAAGATAGATCAGAAGATAGATATAAGATAGATCAGAAGATAGATATAAGATAGGTCAGAAGATAGATCAGAAGATAGATATAAGTTAGATCAGAAGATAGATATAAGTTTGATCAGAAGATAGATATAAGATAGATCAGAAGATAGATAGAAGATAGATCAGAAGCCTATTGATTTTTGGGGTCCATTAGATTTTATGGTCACATTTACCAAAACATTTTAGAAATAAAAAAACTGTTATATTATTCTGGACATTGACTTAAAATGAGTGCATTAGATTTTAATGAAACATGTAAATTTAAGTGGGGGGCTCAATGACCCCTTATTGAGATAAACTTTTTTCTAGTTTGTGTTTCAAGATGGCTGCCATTGCAGAATTTAGTTTAAAATAGAAACCGATAGTAAAAATGTTCAAAAAGGGGTTCTCTGAAACTTATAAGCCAGTTAAAATAAAACTTAATTATTAGCAATATACAATTGATGGTTTTCTTCAAAGTTAATGTTTTTATTTCAATAGGAAGTTAAAAATGACTGATATATAAGCAGTTTTGAATTAAAATTTGTTAATTTATAAAGACCAATTACTAGTACATGTATTGTTTAAAGGTCATTTAATGATGGTAGGTTCGTTATAATTGCATGAAGTGAAAGTCTATTAACAGTTGAACTCCAATTGTTATGCAATGTTTTGTTTTACACAATATAGTTTGTTTGTTATTGTGAAATATAAATAAAGAATAAAATTAATTAAATAAATCACTTACAAAAAGAAACAGTCTTCCTAACATGTCTGTGACTACAGAAACATACAGACATATTGTGCTTCAGTCAAATATCTTGAAGGAAAATACAGGTCTCGATGCAATTTCATTAGTATTAAGTAAAAATTTGTTTTGTCCAACACATTTTTGTATCTGCCAGACAGCATGTTAGACAAGGATTTTTATTTTTTGGGAAGTCAGAATAAAACAAATAACTGAAAACATACAAACATGAATAACATTTGGGCATAAATTTGCAGCTTAAAAGAGTCAAATGAAATCTGTATGGAACAAAGTTGAACCAGTTAATGTGACACCCCCCACCCCCCCTTTTTGGTTATATAAATATATGCAAATTTCTTTTTAGCTCACCTGGACCGAAGGTCCATGTGAGCTATTGCTATCACTTGGCGTCCGTCGTCTGTCGTCCGTCGTCTGTCGTCCGTCGTCCGTCGTCCATCGTAAACTTTTTCAAAAATCTTCTCCTCTGAAACCACTTGGCCAATTTTTTTCAAACTTGGCCACAATCATCCTTAGGGTTCCTAGTTTCAAGTTTGTACCCAGGGTGTTGATCAACAGACAAATATGGCCGCTGTTACTAAAAATAGAACATGGGGGTCAACACAGGTTTTTGATCATTATCTAAAAAACTATAATAGCTATAGAGAAAACCGTTACTTCAAATTGATCAGCACATTAAGGTCTACAATAGTTGCTATTAGTGCGAAGTTGTGTATTGGCTTCTTGTAGGAGTTATTGCCCTTTATTGACGATTTTTTACCAAATTTTTGGTATTTACGATATAACCTGAAAAATATACGAGGTAGAGTGAAACTGTAAATGGCAAAAATGATCAGCAATAAAAGCCCTACAATTCACTTGATTGGTCTGAAATTGTCAAATGACTCCTTATATGAGTTTTTGCCCTTAAATGGTAATTTTTTATGAAATTTTCCGTTTTTGTCCTGTAACTTTAAAACTATAACAGCTAGATTAAAACTGTGAATAGCAAAAATGATCAACAATACAAGCCCTACATTACACTGTATTATTCTGAAATTGTCGGATGACTCCTTATAGGAGTTATTGCCCTTAAATGGCAATTTTTTATGAAATTTTCCGTTTTTGTCCTGTAACTTGAAAACTATAGCAGCTAGATTGAAACTGTAAATTGCACAAATGATCAGCAATAAAGACCCTACAATTCACTGTATTAGTCTGAAATTGTCAGATGACTCCTTATAGGAGTTATTGCCCTTAAATGGCAATTTTTTATGAAATTTTCCGTTTTTGTCCTGTAACTTAAAAACTATAGCAGCTAGATTGAAACTGTAAATTGCACAAATGATCAGCAATAAAGACCCTACAATTCACTTGATTGGTCTGAAATTGTCAGATGACTCCTTATATGAGTTATTGCCCTTAAATGGTAATTTTTTATGAAATTTTCCGTTTTTGTCCTGTAACTTTAAAACTGTAACAGCTAGAGTAGAACTGTAAATAGCAAAAATGATCAACAATACAAGCCCTACAATTCACTGTATTAGTCTGAAATTGTCAGATGACTCCTTATAGGAGTTATTGCCCTTAAATGGCAATTTTTTATGAAATTTTCCGTTTTGTCCTGTAACTTGAAAACTATAGCAGCTAGATTGAAACTGTAAATTGCACAAATGATCAGCAATAAAGACCCTACAATACACTTGATTGGTCTGAAATTGTCGGACAACTCCTTAAATAAGTTATTGCCCATAAATGACAATTTTTTATGAAATTTTCCGTTTTTGTCCTGTAACTTAAAAACTGTAACAGCTAGAGTGAAACTGTTAATAGCAAAACTGATCAGCAATACAAGCCTTACAAATTTTGTTTTAAGTCTGAAATTGTCAGATGACTCCTTATAGGAGTTATTGCCCTTAAATGGTAATTTTTTATGAAATTTTTCGTTTTTGTCCTGTAACTTAAAAACTCTAACAGCTAGAGTGAAACTGTTAATAGCAAAAATGATCAGCAATAAAAGCCCTACAAATTACTGTTAAGTCTGAAATTGTCAGATGACTCCTTATAGGAGTTATTGCCCTTAAATTGCAATTTTTTATGAAATTTTCTGTTTTGTCCTGTAACTTAAAAACCATAACAGCTAGAGTGAAATAATAAATTGCAAAAATGATCAGCAAAAAAAGCCCTACAATTCATTTAATTGGTCTGAAATTGTCAGATGACTCCCTATAGGGGTTATTGCCCTTAAATGACAATTTTGTTATGAAATTTTCCATTTTTGTCCTGTAACTTGAAAACTATAGTAGCTAGATTAAAACTGTAAATTGCACAAATGATCAGCAATAGAAGCCCTACAAATGATTGCTTAGTCCAAAAATTGCAAGATGACTCTTTATAGGAGTTATTGCCCTTTCATTATGAATTTGGACATATGAACAGTTTTTTAATTATAAATTAGTCTATAACACACCTATTAGTAGAGTAAAACTGTAAATTTCTAAAGTACCCTAAAGGACAATGCCTAAAAACCATTTAATTTTCAGAAATTGTCGATGGCACCTTATAGGAGTTATTGTATTTAACAAATTTTTTGAAGAAATGTTTAGTTTTTGCACAGTAACTTAAAAGCTGTAACAACTAGACTGAAACTGTTAATTTCAAAAATTTTAATATAGTCATTTGGATTCCAGGTGAGCGATTACAGGCTCCTGGGAGCCTCTAGTTTTGAATAGGAGAGACTCAGTTTGAGAAAGATAATTTCTTTCTAGCATATTTTTTTTTAAATATATTATGTTTGTTTGCTATAAATAATTTCAAAACAATGTGCTGATGAACTCATAAAAATTATCAACAATTATTTTCCATTTTTGTGTATGATAGTTAATTTTATGTAAATAAGATAAAACAAATTCACTTACACTGTAGCGTCTTAAACGATCTTATTTTCCTTCCACGTAAAACTTGTCTATCGGTAAAACTAAGTACTCTTGATCTTCTTGTTCAACAAGGGGATTTAATAAAGAAAAATCAATATCGTGTATGTATATTTGTCCGCCCAGCTTTAAAACCCTTGAGTGGATTTTATAATAGATTTAATTAGTTTTAGGTAAATAAACTTTATTGAATCATTAAAAACTTGTTGGAAATATTAAAATGGTTAAAAGATCATAAACATGACTAAAATCGGGGTGAAAGATGAATGCATTTTTTTGTGTTGTTTTAGCTGTAAAAAAACATGTAGTTTCTGTTAAAAAGAAAGTGACCTTAATTTGTACATGCATGCCTTATGCAGTTTATTTTAAGTTTGAACTACCAAACAGTTTGTTTTGCTTATGAAGTTTAAATATTTAAACAAGGTTTTTTTAAAAGTAAATGTGTAATTACAATGCACATTGTATTTGCAGTAAAATTTAAATGGCTCTGTAGTTGGGACAATATATTTGTTGAACATAATATGGCATTGTTTAATAATAGTATGACATATGAAAATTATGGTTAATTATCTTTAAAAAAAAAGTGCAGGAGGCAGGGTTTTTGCCAGTGTTTTATGCTTGTTTGTTTTAAAAAAATTATTGTAAAATGTCAAATTTGTTCATATGGTGGTAATTTTCATTGTAATTTAGTAAACCTTAGTTTTGACAACAGGATGATTGTTGTACATGTAACACATTTGTACAATGTCAAGCTTTCATTCAGAACCAGGTTACAGCTACAAATTCCAAGACCAGTTTTAAGTTTACGATTTTATTAGGGCCCTACTCTTAGTGTACAGGCTGCAACTTTTTTGACTTTTTAGGTAGGCTTTTAATATTAGGTATGTGGGTAGGTAATGACCTTTGACCTTGAATTTGATCTCAAGGTTGGCAGTGCCCACAGAGTTGTATACCATCTCACTGATATCTAGTAAGGGAATCTAAGTAATCACCATTTAAATGAAAAGTTATTATAGTTACTAAAAATGGGAGAAATTCTGTTGTATAATTAATCACTTTGATGTCATGAAAATAATTGTATATGATATATTGCATAATAATAATATTTTATTGTGGTTTGTGGTGCAGTCTACCTGCCATTTGATTGGATTAAGCTGACTAATTAGATTAAGTTGACCAATTACTGGTACCATATTTCCTTGTTTGGAGTTACTGGTTCCCAATAAGTACTCACATTCCATAAAAGCTGAACATCATAGGGCACTCTTAATCAATTTTAACTCATTGACTATTAATCAATTGCAGGTTAATGGAAAGGTTTTTGAGTTCGAGTCTGACTTCAGGCAAGTTGTGCTGTGTTCCAATCTTGATTGACAAACAGTTGCCAGTTTTCTCCCTTAACGGAGATTAACACTGAAAAATATCTTCTGTCCTAAAAAGGGGCCTTGGTGGTCTATTATTGATCATGTGGTCTGTCAACACTGAGATTGCAGGTTGGAGCCTCACTGAGGAGAGTGTGCAGTCGACTCCAATCCTAATTGACAAGGTTTGCCAGTTTTCCTACCAAAGGTCAAGGTTGTCTCCTGGTACTCTGGCTTCATCCCCCAATAAAAACTGAATGCCATGATATAGCTGAAAAATTGCTGAAGTGGCGTTAAACATCATTGAAACAAACAAAACAATCCGGTCCTAAAAGAAAATGTCTGCCATGAAACAGCTGACAAATTGCTGTTAATTTGCATTAAATCACTAACTAATACAGTCATTACCATATTTTGACCAATAATTACTTTGTTGTCTTAAGGTTGTAAGTTACTAACTATTGATCACTTGCAGGTTGATGTTAGGGATTTGAGTTCGAGCCTGAAATAAGGCAAGGTGTGCCTAGTTAATTGACAAAAATGTAACCAAATGAGAATGTTTTCCTGGGAAAATGGCTTCCTGTTCAAATAGAAAATGTCTGCCATGAAGTAGTTCAAATAATTGCTGATATTGGCACTCCATCTCTAGCAGTCATAATCGTTTTGAACAGTAATAACTTTAAACTAGTGTAAATATGTACGTATTTATCAAGTATGTAAAATTCAGTTTGTGAACTATACATTTATCCCTATATGCTAGGCTCCATTAATCAGTTTTATTAGATTTCTGTAATAACAAAATTGTTTAGTTAAGTTCTATTTTTGATCCGACTGCAAATTATTGAAATTGATTTGTACTGCACTTAAAAGTTTAACTGATAGAGAAAATGACTTTTAACAACAAATTCTCCTGTTGGGTATACAAAGGTGTTTTTATGTCACTCAAACTTTCATTAAGAAATACAAGACAATTACAAATTGGTTGTTTAGATGGTTAAAGTTTTCAACAATGGATACTTTCTTTAAGAATTGTAAATGTTTGCACGAGACATTTAAAATTTGTGTTATTAACATTTTTGGCTTGATTGAACAATTTACAACAGGAGGAGGTTTTAGGTGGTAACTTATTTGTAAACTTGCCAAGTTGTAAAAAAGAATAATATTGTTAAATTTAATATTTTAGGAGGATATTTGTTTGTTTGAATGGAGTTTTCCACCGTTTTTATCAATTTGAAAATTTATCAGCTGTAGCATGAAGCTGGGGTACCGGAGAAAACCTCCAAGATGTTACCAGAAAATTGGCAAGAACTCCTGGTCAGTTAAGGTTTGGATCACCATGCTTGCAGTAGAGCAAGAACTCCTAACTGCAGTGTTGTCATGCGATTAATCCTTGATCAGTAATAGATGACTAACTACGTTGTCTGGCTATAATACACAAAAGATTTCCCTTCTGTAAGAATGCTATGAGAAGTCACATCACTTTATATAAATATTGCATGTAAAAATTCTTGCCCTTTTTGGATATATTTTAAAACATACAACGTACACATAAATATGTTACAATTTAATTAATATGATTTAACCTTTTACATTTGAAGTTTTCGTAGCAAGTTCAAAGACTTCAGAAATTAAAAATATTTTATTACGAATGTGTTTTCTATGTTTCCTTTTATATCCCGATTGCTGTTTCCTTATATGACATTTTTTGGTTTCTTTCAAAGATAGGTAGAAACAATTTATATATAATAATTATTTGCTCTTATTTGCATTGAATGAAGGTAAAAACAAAGTAATGAACACCAAAGAAAATGTCACAAAAAGACAATCTACAAATTAAAAGTCCAAGACACAGCAAACTCCAAAACCATCAACCAAAAATATAGTAACTACAGCAATGGTACTAACTTGGTTATGTATAATGTGTCAAAAATATGTAAATTAAAAGTAATTATTACCTGATAATAGTCATTTGTACATTTTCCAACAGGTAAACTCCAGGTATGTAAATGAATTATTTCATCTGATGTTTTTTTCTCACCAAGTATTCATTACGGATTAGGGTATTGGACTAAAAGTTTACGTGTAGCTACAAATGATTAAATGTTTATTTTACAATGAGAACGAGGATTTAAATTATACAATTTGTTACAGTTTTATAGGGTTCACATGACTTGCATAAGTATGTTGATAGAAGACTTTTCCTGAAATGGGAATTAATTTATGTGCTTACTGTACTGTGAATATATATTTTATAGATGGGTATAACAAAAATCAATTTTCCATCAGCAAAAATAATTTATTTTAGTAAACAACCTCTGTAACTAAGGTGTATCTTTGAATTATTGTTTTGTTTAAACTCCTGTCCCACTTATCTGCCAAGTGATTAAAAACAACACTAAGGTTGTTGGTTCAAATACTGTTGTAGACAGTATGTGCTCCACTCCCAGCTTAATTGACAAGAAATACCCATATTCCTGTCGATGGTGAAGGTGTATGGTTCTCTTAAATAAATTCTGGATGCCATGATATATATACAACATTGCTGAATGTGGCATTAAACCTTCATAAAAAAATATAAAAACCCCTTCTTACAGTCTGTTTAGTGGATGAGGTGACAGATCCATCTGCCATATTTTTGTTGGAAGGATTGAGTAGACTACACCTCTTACAGCATAGTGTGGCCTAAATAAATAACATTGATAAAAGAAGCATTTAAAACTTGATGGAATATTGCAAGAAATTTAATAATTACAATAAATAAAAATTAAAAATGGTAGGGAAATGTATAGATAGAGGTTGCAATTTGCATACAGGGCCAAAATAATATTGAGTTATCTGGGGACACTACTGGGAGCATGCAGAGCCAATAATTTTGAAGTATCAGAGGACACTACTGGGAGCATGCAGGGCCAATAATATTGAAGTATCAGTGGACACTACTACTAACTGGGAGCATGCAGGGCCAATAATATTGAAGTATCAGTGACACTACTACGAACTGGGAGCATGCAGGGCCAATAATATTGAAGTATCAGAGGACACTACTACTAACTGGGAGCATGCAGGGCCAATAATATTGAAGTATCAGAGGACACTACTACTAACTGGGAGCATGCAGGGCCAATAATATTGAAGTATAACAGGACACCACTGCTAACTGGGAGCATGCAGGGCCAATAATATTGAAGTATCATAGGACACCACTACTAACTGTGAGCATGCAGGGCCAATAATATTGAAGTATCAGAGGACACTACTGGGTGCATGCAGGGCCAATAATATTATTCTCATACAGTTCTTGGGTAAATTACTACCCAGCCAAAATAAATAAGTTCTTAAAAAATATATAATTGAATCAAACTTCATTGTCAATGTCAGATTTTTTATGAAAATGCTGAGAACTATATGTAGAGTCTTAAATAAAAGCTGAAGAGGCATATTGTAAAGGACAAGTGTCTTTTTTGTGATGTATGTGTATGAATATGGTCATGTTGACTGTGTGATTAGGCTATGGGGATTTCCCTTTTGCACGTAAAAAAAATATGCATTTTAAATAATTTTTGTTCGATCTTAATTTTAGGAAAAATTTCAACAATTATATTAACATTTTTCCAATAGGTTTAAAAACCTGAGTTTGCATGCTTCACATTGATGTATGTCTTGTTTAAATGTTCAGGCTCAAAATTAGCAAGTGACTTAATTTTCCATGGCTATTAAAACATTGCAACCGTATATCGAGACCTTTTGTAGTATTGTTTAAGAGATACCAATAAGGGGCATGCAGGGCCACAAATATTGAAGTACATGTATTGAGGGGACACAACAGAGTATATTATCCATATTGGTTTTTCTGGAATCTTGTATCATGTATTTTTATGCCCCCCGCAACTAACATGTTGGGGATGGGGGGTATTGTTTTACCCCTGTCCTTCCTTCTGTCTGTCCCATGTTTTCCAGACTTTTTTTTGGTATATGTTTGTATATACTTTGCTGATTTTTGGTATGAGAGTCTACAGTGATTTTTATGTGATTATGGGCCTTGTACTTATGAAATTTCATCATATAAATAGTTTTTGGGGGCTTTTTTGTAAACACTTGAAGATATAGCACTGATTTTTGGTATGTGTAGTTGTGAGTTTCAATTTATGTTTCATTCTGCTGCACTGATTTTCCTGAAAATTATGGGTCTTGGACTTTGTCAAAGCCCAAGCTGTGTTAAATTAGTATTGAGGAGTGCCGTGGGGGGTGGGAGGGTGGTGGATTACATGGTCTAGTTTTAAATTTGTATTGCATTATGTTTTTTTATGTAATACTACACCAAATTTATCTTATAAATGGTAAAAACAATAATGAAGTTCTTTAATACTTAAGAATGTGTTACAATATTGCTCAATAACCATTTCACTTTAATATTGAACCCAACATCTTATCAGCACATTTTTTTTAGACTTTGCTGTCCCACACGAGCAGCATAATCTTAAGAAATAGATTGGCCAGCATGGTAATATTATAGTAGAGCCTTAGTTATAAAAGTTCCAGGTAGAGAGTTCATGTGTTTATCTGACTCCCTGAATGGTGTTTAATGCCACTTTCAGCAACTTTTATATCATAGCGTCCTGTTTTTATTTGGAGAGGAAGCCGTATTACCCGGAGAAAACCTCTGACCTGTGGTAGGAAAACTGGCAATCCTTGTTAGTTAAGATTAAAGTCCAGTACATCCTGCCTGCAGTGAGAATCCAACCTGCAACCTCAGTGTTGACAGACCACTTGATCAATAGTAGACAAACTACCTTAACCACTCGACCGCCGTTAAATATGTTGAATGTCCTTCATTGAAAAATATGTTGGCTTCTTAAATACATGTGAACACATCTTTGGAGCATATACTGTTAAACATCCAGATGTACATTAAGCAAAAAATAATCAATCAATCAATTAACAATATACTGTTGAGGGATTATCATTGATGGTAAACCAATTTTCATAGCTTTTGTTGAGATAGACAAAGCAATAAAAGACATTTTCCCAGTTTTTTCAATGATTAAAGAAACTGGAAAATATATTTAATTGAGTAAGGAGCAATTCATAGAACCACTAAATTAAGTATCGTCGAAATACCTTTTTTTTTCAAACCCCGAAAACTTGTTACCCACAAATTAAAATGAATCTACTGTATGTAATGGTAGATATTATGATTTACCTTTTAAGTCAATACATTGAAGTTTTATTGAGATTGTCATTGTCAATATAGATAAAGTATATAAACTCTATGATGTCCCTGAATTCCTCGCATGACAGAGATAACTAGTTTTCTAATGATTACTTTGTTCTGAATATTCATTTTATCCCAAATAAACAGATTTACTTTTGTGACATGTCCTGTCAGAAATAAATTTTTAGTTCCTTGGTTTATGCTGTTGATTGAAAGTTTTTATGTGCCCGTTTATGACGGATGTAATATGGTATACAAAAGTGTATCCTTATGTCTGTCTGTCCGTCTGTTGTCCACATGTCGAACTGTATCTTGAGAATGCCTTGACAGATTTTCTTCAAACTGCACATAGTTGTTAATAATGTGTGTCTAATGATCTGTACACTTTGTGGTAAATTATCATAATAGAGGTACGGGACTTTTTTGTGAAAATAAAGGGAATTTTTAGTTTTAAGACATTAACTCAAAAACGTCTTGAATATAGCTAAGATATTGCTTGCTGGACGTTAAACAACAATCAATCAATCAAAAACACTTTAATTAGAGCCCCGCCACTTTGTGGCGTATCCCTATAGTGGTCAGTCTGTCCATCCATCCATCCCAAACTAATCGAGTCTGAGCTATAACTTTTTATCTTTTGAGGTAGGCTATTGATATTTGGTTTGTGGGTAGAAGATATCTAGGCAATGTGTTGCATACCATGGCTGAGGACCTTTGAACTTGCCCTCAAGGTTGGCCGGACCCACAGGGATGGATACCATCTCACTGATATTTAGTTTTCTTGAATATTTGGAGAATTTTTTTTCTTTGATAAATGTGAGCTTCTTGTTGGTATGTAGGATGCTGATGAATAGTACATGACTGTCTGGTAGGTGTCACCTGACCTTGACCTCAATTTCACTGTCCAGTGACTCAGTTACAGAGTCAGAGAAAAAGTTTTTTGATTGGGGCAGTTCCTCTGTAACAATGATTTATAGGATAATTAATTGGGCGGAGTGAATATCCAAAATATGATCACGAGTGCTGCATAACACATCTGATAAAATGAGTGCGCGGAACTTGTTCCGCGCAGGAGTTTAATCTGATGCTTTATGCGGCACGAGTGATCATATTTTGGATATTCACGATGCCCAATTGATTATCTTATTTATTATATAGATCAAAATTGTTTTCGTAAAATTTTAATGCTTAATCGTAAGTTTTATGAGCCGCGGATGAATATCTGTATAGTACAAAACCAACTGACATTTTTGGCGGGAAAAAACCAGAGAGTGAAAATAAACGATAATTTTCACATGTGATTTACCGTGATTTCTGTCACTCGGAAAATTCGATATTTCATCTCTATCTATATAATAATGATAGGATAGCAATATTTGGTAAATAGGTTGCTGATGAACAGTATATAAATCTCTTGTCAACAAAGCTTGACCTCAATTTCAGTCAGTTTCCTCTGTAACCATGCTTCATGACAGATGCTTAATGCAGGTGAGACATTTTTCTGTGTCCACACTTGTCCTGAAATTTTAGGGCATTATTGATAATCATAGATGGACTAATGTCTCGTCAGTACAGATAGAATTGTGTATCAATGAAGTGTATTGCTTTTATTTTGCTTACAAAGATATTTATGAAACATGGTGCACAATTAAAAGATGATGAGGTCTTTTCACTGGAAAAATTCTGTAGAGATGACTGCTGTGCTAAATAAAAAGAGAAAGAGGGTATTTACCAATATGTGCCAATCTGGAGACACACTTTCTTGTTTCATTTTCTTTTTAGCTCATCTATCTTTCAGTCAGGATGAGCAGTTTTTTTTACATTTTGTGTGTTGATTCATAAAAATTTTTAAATTTAAAAAAAAAAAAAACCCCAAAACACTAAAAACTTGCTACTGACCACCTTTAAATCAAACTTTGCAGGATTTATGATCTTGACATTATCATAAAGAACATGGCCTACACAGCAGAATCTTGCTTTTGATTCAGGCTGAAATCTAATAAAATTGTTTCCGAAAGGACATTCAGACAGTTCAAATTTTTTACTTGGTACAAATATATTCTATGTCTTTTACAAAGATTTCTTAATTTATTTTAATGGAACAAAAAGATGGCAGCCATGGACACTCCATATTTCTTATTGACTGAAATTCTATAAAATCCTTACCTCTGAAAGTACAAGTCCAATTGTTAACTCCCGTTATTAGATTGGGGTATGGCGGGCAGGCAGGCGGTGTCAAACAGAGGGTTTCCAGTCCATAACTTGAGTTTGCATAAACCAATCTTGATGAAACTTTGGATTTAGCAAGCTTGAAAAAAGACCTAGAGTGGGATTGGATTTTGGGCCAATTGGGTTAAGGTCAAGGTCACTGTTACTAAAAATAGAAAAACAGTTTATGATCAATAACTTCAGTTCGGATAAACCAATCTGGCTGAATCTTTGGATATAGCAAGCACTTACATGAAGACCTAGCTTGGGATTGGATATTGGACCAGTCGGGTCAAGGTCAAGGTCACTGTTACTAAAAATAGAAACACAGTTTCCACTTAGTCTACTACTGAAATTAATTGTTAAATCGTTGAAAACCTGGTTTCGTGGCATGGCCAGATTTCTTGTTTTGTAAAATGGTACAAAGTATAGGAGGTCCTTTATAAATTTTCTACAGCTTTAGCTGCTTTAGGTGTATAGGATCTTAATCTTGTTTGCTAGGGAGGTCTAAACTGACAAAGGAGGGATAGATGATAATGCAGCTCCTTCAGGTGTATAGGATCTTAACCCTGTTTGCTAGTGAGGTCTAAACTGACAAAGGAGGGATAGATGATAATGCAGCTCCTTCAGGTGTATAGGATCTTAACCTTGTTTGCTAGTGAGGTCTAAACTGACAAAGGAGGGAAAGATGATAATGCAGCTCCTTCAGGTGTATAGGATCTTAACCTTGTTTGCTAGTGAGGTCTAAACTGACAAAGGAGGGATAGATGATAATCACCCCAATGCAGCTCCTTCAGGTGTATAGGATCTTAACCCTGTTTGCTAGTGAGGTCTAAACTGACAAAGGAGGGATAGATGATAATGCAGCTCCTTCAGGTGTATAGGATCTTAACCTTGTTTGCTAGGGAGGTCTAAACTGACAAAGGAGGGATAGATGATAATGCAGCTGCTTCAGGTGTATAGGATCTTAATCTTGTTTGCTAGGGAGGTCTAAACTGACAAAGGAGGGATAGATGATAATGCAGCTGCTTCAGGTGTATAGGATCTTAATCTTGTTTGCTAGTGAGGTCTAAACTGACAAAGGAGTGATAGATGATAATGCAGCTCCTTCAGGTGTATAGGATCTTAATCTTGTTTGCTAGTGAGGTCTAAACTGACAAAGGAGGGATAGATGATAATCATCCCAATGCAGCTCCTTCAGGTGTATAGGATCTTAATCTTGTTTGCTAGGGAGGTCTAAACTGACAAAGGAGGGATAGATGATAATGCAGCTCCTTCAGGTGTATAGGATCTTAATCTTGTTTGCTAGGGAGGTCTAAACTGACAAAGGAGGGATAGATGATAATGCAGCTGCTTCAGGTGTATAGGATCTTAATCTTGTTTGCTAGTGAGGTCTAAACTGACAAAGGAGGAATAGATGATAATGCAGCTGCTTCAGGTGTATAGGATCTTAATCTTGTTTGCTAGTGAGGTCTAAACTGACAAAGGAGGGATAGATGATAATCACCCCAATGCAGCTCCTTTAGGTGTATAGGATCTTAACCTTGTTTGCTAGTGAGGTCTAAACTGACAAAGGAGGGATAGATGATAATGCAGCTCCTTCAGGTGTATAGGATCTTAACCTTGTTTGCTAGTGAGGTCTAAACTGACAAAGGAGGGATAGATGATAATGCAGCTCCTTCAGGTGTATAGGATCTTAACCTTGTTTGCTAGGGAGGTCTAAACTGACAAAGGAGGGATAGATGATAATGCAGCTGCTTTAGGTGTATAGGATCTTAATCTTGTTTGCTAGTGAGGTCTAAACTGACAAAGGAGGGAAAGATGATAATGCAGCTCCTTCAGGTGTATAGGATCTTAACCTTGTTTGCTAGTGAGGTCTAAACTGACAAAGGAGGGATAGATGATAATCACCCCAATGCAGCTCCTTCAGGTGTATAGGATCTTAACCCTGTTTGCTAGTGAGGTCTAAACTGACAAAGGAGGGATAGATGATAATGCAGCTCCTTCAGGTGTATAGGATCTTAACCTTGTTTGCTAGGGAGGTCTAAGCTGACAAAGGAGGGATAGATGATAATGCAGCTGCTTCAGGTGTATAGGATCTTAATCTTGTTTGCTAGGGAGGTCTAAACTGACAAAGGAGGGATAGATGATAATGCAGCTGCTTCAGGTGTATAGGATCTTAATCTTGTTTGCTAGTGAGGTCTAAACTGACAAAGGAGTGATAGATGATAATGCAGCTCCTTCAGGTGTATAGGATCTTAATCTTGTTTGCTAGTGAGGTCTAAACTGACAAAGGAGGGATAGATGATAATCATCCCAATGCAGCTCCTTCAGGTGTATAGGATCTTAATCTTGTTTGCTAGGGAGGTCTAAACTGACAAAGGAGGGATAGATGATAATGCAGCTCCTTCAGGTGTATAGGATCTTAATCTTGTTTGCTAGGGAGGTCTAAACTGACAAAGGAGGGATAGATGATAATGCAGCTGCTTCAGGTGTATAGGATCTTAATCTTGTTTGCTAGTGAGGTCTAAACTGACAAAGGAGGAATAGATGATAATGCAGCTGCTTCAGGTGTATAGGATCTTAATCTTGTTTGCTAGTGAGGTCTAAACTGACAAAGGAGGGATAGATGATAATCACCCCAATGCAGCTCCTTTAGGTGTATAGGATCTTAACCTTGTTTGCTAGTGAGGTCTAAACTGACAAAGGAGGGATAGATGATAATGCAGCTCCTTCAGGTGTATAGGATCTTAACCTTGTTTGCTAGTGAGGTCTAAACTGACAAAGGGGGGATAGATGATAATGCAGCTCCTTCAGGTGTATAGGATCTTAACCTTGTTTGCTAGGGAGGTCTAAACTGACAAAGGAGGGATAGATGATAATGCAGCTGCTTTAGGTGTATAGGATCTTAATCTTGTTTGCTAGGGAGGTCTAAACTGACAAAGGAGGGATAGATGATAATGCAGCTGCTTCAGGTGTATAGGATCTTAATCTTGTTTGCTAGGGAGGTCTAAACTGACAAAGGAGGGATAGATGATAATCACCCCAATGCAGCTCCTTCAGGTGTATAGGATCTTGATCTTGTTTGCTAGGGAGGTCTAAACTGACAAAGGAGGGATAGATGATAATGCAGCTGCTTCGGGTGTATAGGATCCTAATCTTTTTTCTATGGAGGTCAAAATTTGACAAATGGGGGAAGGTCATCATGCAGAATATTAGCTTTTTTATGGATGGCAAAGAGAGGTTTTTTTCACAAGGAGATGTTGTGTTGCATCTTGTTTGTATGAATAGCAGAAAATCCACTGTTTTCCGAATGCACCAGGGTTATCTCGCGCGGTTTTTGTTGTGTATTTATTTATTCCTCCAGTTTTATTTTACAAAACTGTTCTGTTTGTCCACAACCTGAAGTTTGGTTTTCCATTTATATTTTTTGAATTTTTTTTTTTGAGTTCATATAATAAAGCTTGGTATTGTTGCCTTTCAAGTGGTCTTAAGTTAATCTTGTTAAGAGTCATTTGGCAAATTTTGGGGATGAATTGTTTAAGGGTTAATCTTCAGTAAAAAAACAAATTGATTTTTGTATCGATGTTAATTATATGACATTAATAGGCATTAACTTATTATATAAAAGGATTTAAACTCAACGAAAAAGAACTTATCGACCAAAGTCAATATTTAGTCCCTTAAAAAATGTGTCGAATGTCAGTTGGTAATTGCAATCTATTACTCGGCCATTGGCAGTCTGACAGCTGTTTATAATCAGTTTTCATTAAATATGTATTACATGTTTAAATTGCTTATTTATCTGGGATATAAAAGGCTCAAAGTTTGTTTGATCTGCGATAATAAGTTTTGTGTGAATTTGATGTTGCTGTGTCTTAAGTCAATACATACGTTGTTGTTTTTTCTGGTCTCTTTTGAGGTCCTCAGTCGTCCTGTGGCTTAGGTCCTCACGTTGGCCATGTGGCTTAAGAGGTATTTAGTTGTTAGCTATGAATAACTGGCATGTCAACACTGGTGTATTGAGGTCAAGGTGTGCTTGACTCTAAATTTAATTGACAAGGATGGCCAATTTTCCTGCCAATTAACGAGCATGGGTTCTAATCTGCCACTTCAGACTCCCTTGAACCCCAAAAATTAAAAAAGATTGAAAGAAAACTAGATACTATCACTTCAAAACAGGAAAAGTCTGAAAAGGTTAGTTAGCGGGAGCATCTGTGTCCCATGGACACATTCTTCGATTTTTTTACTTGTGCCAACAGACAATTGACTACCGAGTTTTCTTGTCAGACTGACATTTGCAATTGTCCCGGGCAATCGGACAAACATAATTGTGGAGCCCAGAACTTGTATACCCTCTCTTGATTTCTGGGGGTAAGTGATTGTGGGTGTTCACTCATCCATCCTAAACACTATCACCTACTCCACCTACACTACTGAATGGAATTTGATGAAAATTAAACATTATCTTTGTCACATACTGGTAGTGCCATTATGCACATGACATTTTACCTTTTGAAATTTGGGGTAAGATTGTATCTTATAGTGAGCATTGTTTTAATTACAAAACTGTGGAATTAATATAATTTTAAAATGTCTATTTTCAGATATTAACCTCAAAAGCAGCCGGAATGTGGGGTACCCGATTACCTTTTGAATACAAGGAAAGATTTAAAGAGGATCCTCCGGGGAACATTCTAGAACTGGTCAAGTCCTGGAAAGATGTAGCAAGTGTAGAATTGTAGGTATTTCCAGTCAATTCTAGTTTGATTGAAATGTATTGTCATTTAAAACTGAAAACTGAAGAGACCTTCCTTCTTCAGCATCAAAAGATCTACAAAACACTCTTTTGGGTCGAAGTTGTATGATGACTTCTTGTAGGAGTTATTGCCCTTTAGTTGTCGAAATGGATTATTTTTGACATTTTTGCCTCAAAATCTTGAAAATTATTAGAACTAGAGAAAAAGTTAGCATTGCTTAATTGTTCAACTCTATGAGATCTACAAAAATGACTTAGGGTCAAGATTGTCTGATGAACTGTTTAGGAATTATTCTCCTTGAACATTTTTTAAATGAATTTTAATTGATTTTTAAAAATCTTCTCCTCTTAAACCAATGGAAGGGCTGCTTTGAAACATTGCATGCATCATCTTTAGGATGTCTACCAAAATTGTGCAAAATTATGACAGCTGACTACCAACATGGCTACCTTGGCTTTAAATAGAAGGGGGGGGGGGGGGTGGGGGTCAAGACAGCTTTTGACTGATATTAACAAAAGTATAACAGATACAGCAAATTTGAAGTGAACCTCCCTCCTAAGCATCAAATGCTTCTCCTTATAGGAGTTATTTCCCTTAAAAGGTCAAAATTAATGATTTTTGCAGAAGTGTTCGACAATGCCTTATAGGAAAGAAAAGCTGGATAAAAAAGAGTTGCTTGGTTTCAGGTGCAGGCGATACAGGCTTTTGGGAGCCTCTAGTTTTGATGTTGGTTTTATTTTAGATTTTGTACACTCCTACCAACTTTCCTTAGAATCCATATCCTGCAACCCAATATTTCTTTTTACCAGCATTAATTGTCTGCTTATATTGTTTAACCCTCTCTTGGGAAGTGTCCACTGAGTTTCCCTTGTCAAACAAACTTTTCCGTCTTGGGCAATCCGACAAAAGTTATTGTTAATTCACTACAGATATGTTACAGGGAGATAACCCAATAATTAGAGCACCGCCTATAGTGATCATTCTGTCTGTCCGTCCGTCTGAAACTAATCGTGTCTGGGCTGTAACTTTTTTATCTTTTGAGATAGGCTTTTGATATTTGGAATGTGGGTAGATAATATCAAGGCAATGTGTCACATACCATGGTTGTTGACCTCTAACCTTGAACTTTGACCTTAAGGTCACTTTATTGCTATCTGAATGACAAATTCATGTCCGGGCTGTAATTTTTTAATCTTTCGAGGTAGACTTTTGATATTTGGAATGTGGGTTGATAATATCAAGTTGATGTGTCACATACCATGGATGATGACCTTTAACCTTGACCTCAAGGTCAGCGGGGCCCACAGAGATGGGTACCATCTCACTGATATCTAGTTAACAAAGCATGCACATTGTAAGATGCTAAATGTTAATTTGTTAACTTTAGCTGGTAGTATAAAAAATTGTTACTGTTAAAGTAGAAATTTTTGTGTCCACACCTGGGTGCTGTTTCATAAAGCGATCGTTAGCTTAACGTGCATGTTATCATATTTAAATTGCAAGGGATAACGAGCACGTTAATTAGCGATCGCTTTATGAAATGGCACCCAGGTGTAAAACAAGTATTTATTCAAAATCAACGTCATAAACGATCAACACTCTTTATGGTAAGATTTTTCATATATTCTAACGATGTCACAATCAAATTTGTGTCCTAATTAGCAAACCATTAAGTCCTGCAACTCAAAGATGATGTTAAAAAAGTTAATATATGTGTAAAATTAGAATCAAAATAATTCATTGGGGGCATGAATATATACTGATTTTACCACGGGTTTGCCCTTTATGCCCACATTTTATAAAATATTGGACATAAAGAGCCAACCGGTGGTAAAATCAGTATATATTCATCCCCCAATGAATTATTTCTGAATTTTGTCATGATCATGTATAATATTTAGAGTGAAAATTATCCATATTGTGTTACAATTTTGAGATTATTAATGCAATCAAGCTCTGTGTCTCAAAAGTTTTGTATGTAATGAAAATTGTTTACATTAAGTTATATAAATTTTATACTAATAATTTTGTGCTTTTAGTTTAGCAAATTTAATTTTCTTTTTAGCTATTCAATTGCAAAAGTTGATATATTTTATCCTGTAAAAGATGTTCCGGCACCAGTTCAAGCCATTCCTGCAGCTGATCAAGCAATTCCACCTCCAGTAAAAGATAAAGCAGTGTTGGCAGAAATTCCACTTCCTGTTCAAAACAGTTCACAGGTCAACAGATCTGCCATATATATTTATCGAAAAATGATAAAGTTATCTCCCCTGGTTGCAAGCTTACCAGAAAATTTACTGAGGTCAAAACGATACAGGAAGAAACATTAATAGTTAAAACCAATGCAGAACATTTTCTTTTGATTCCTTTATGCTAAGGGAACTGGAAGTCACTGACGGCTATAGCTGTCATTTATTGAATAATGTTTGCTAGCCAAGAAATCCTTTAATCCTCACCGATATTAGGATCGAATTATAGCCCTTGGCTAGTTTATATGTTATTAAGTGAATCTGTCCCATCAGTCATCAATCCATAAACTTTTGGTGTTCTCTGGAAGGTCCATTTTCAAAATGTCTTGCCAAAAGCAAAGCACTACAAGATACCAGATTATTTGAGATATACAACTTAAAAAAAAACAATTTATTTTTCAGGATCACCAGCTCAAATTCTTGTGATTCTTTTAATTTTTCAAATTTTCTTTTAAAAAAACAAAACAATATTGTTTCAACAGTATTTCTGTATTTTTTCAGAGGAAAGACTTTAGAATCCCACAAGGAGAACCCCTTCCTCTTGGGTGAGGACATTATTATTTTTTATTAGAATTTTGTGTGTCCGTGATATATTCAGTAGTCATTTTGTGTCCAATAGTTTTCTTTGATCATTTGCGACAAAATTGAATGGTTATGTTTACCGGTACTTAGATGTCCTTTTCTGATATAACTGTTGTTTTCTGTCATTAATTTTGTATTGGTTGTTAAATTACTTGGATGGTGGATCCTATTTAAAAATAGTATCATAAACTTTGAGTCATTTCAAACTTTTTCATAGAAAAAACCGATTTGGCACTTTTGATTGGCTGATGATTGATGTCTTGTGAGCAATATTTCAGCTATATACAAGATGAGCTTACAGACATAATAACACTGAAAACGTAGTGGAGCAACATACACAGAATATTGACTGTCATTGGAAAAGTATAGAATATTGGCTTCTCATAGAGAATTAAGCCTTTTTTAGCGGCTACAATGATGGCACTCGTTTTCAAATCTACAAAATAGGTCTTTATCATGTAAGAAGCAAAGAAATCTCCAAACACTTTACCCACACTGGGTAGCGCTCAGGCTTCAGTCACATAATGACATAAAATTTCTATTGATCATAGAAGATCATGCAGTCTTTTAGAAAAACTTTTGTAAGAACATATTACCCTGTTTTGTACTTTGGTATCAAATGCATATATTAATTTTTGAAAGTAAAAGTACCGTTTTCAGCTTAGTTACACATGTGCATTCTATTTTCAGGGTGAAAGTAACAGTCTACACTACATTCTTACACGACGTGTCGTATTTCTGTGTACAGAGAGAAGATTGTCCTATTGAAATCATTTCAGATGAATTGGCCAACTTGGCTCAGGTAAAGAGTGAATTAAAGGGGATTACTTACAACTGTCTACATTTGTACCTCGTCAGGGCTTTGGGGCACTTGTTAAGGTAGTTAATCATCTACCATTGGTCGGTTACAGGCTCGATACTCCCTGCAGGCAAGTTGTGCATTCTCGAGCCTTAATGGATTAAAGGATTACCAGATTTCCTGCCAAAGGTCAGCAGTTTTCAGTGGGTAATCTGACTTCTGCCTCCCTCCCCTTGATGCACCATTTAACTTGTTCAACCCCATACAAATTAACAGTGCAGACTCCAGAGAGCCTTCCAGATAATGGTATCTAATTGGCTTACCTGAACCTTAAAACATGAAAACACTGCAAAGTAGCAATAAAGAGCTATATTAATGGTGAAATGTCACGATTTTTTTGTGTCATATTAGGCATGTTTTCATTTGTCTACCTGTAATTAAAACATCAAAATCTAATAGTATGGTATATTGTAAATTTGTACTGATCATGGCATACAATGGAGCATTTAAAAAAAAGGAACAGATGAAAACTAAGCAGGATTACGTGTTCGATTCTCACTGCTGGCAGAGTGTACTCGACGCCAGTCTTAATTAACAAGGATCGCCAGTTTGCTTACTGCAGGTCGGGGTTCTCTCCGGGTACTCCGACCTTGTCCTCCAATAAAAACTGAACGCCATCTAAAAAATTTCTGAAAGTGGCATTAAACACCATTCACACAATCAAAACAAACATAAAGGGAGTAATTTTATAGTTAATAGTACTGTCTAGTTATCTCCCATTGTTTATTATCTGCCTTTTTACACCAGAAAGCAACAAGCTGTCAATCATTCTAACTTGTTATGTTTCTTCTGTTTCTACATCTGACAAACTAAATATAACATTACATAAAAGGATATTAGTTATCTCCCATTGTTTATTATCTGCCTTTTTACACCAGAAAACAACAAGCTGTCAATCTTCTAACTTGTAATGTTTCTGCTGTTTTAAAGGATCCCGTTCCAGATGAGAAAGATCTGACCAGAGGAAAGTTTGTTGCTGCAATGTATAGCTCTGATGGCACTTGGAGCAGGGCAGAAATAGTGTCTGACAAACCATCAAAGGTTAGTTAAGCCGTCCCAGGTGTTAGACCCAGGGTAACAATGTATATCGCTGATGGCACTTGGAGCAGGGCAGAAATCATGTCTGACAAACCATCAAAGGTTAGTTAAGCCATCCCAGGCATTAGACCCAGGGTAACAATGTATATCTCTAACGGCACATGGAGCAGGGCAGAAATTGTGTCTGACAAACCATCAAGGTTAGTTAAGCCATCCCAGGTGTTAGACCCAGGGTAACAATGTATATCTCTGATGGCACTTGGAGCAGGGCAGAAATTGTGTCTGACAAACCATCAAAGGTTAGTTAAGCCATCCAAGGCATTAGACCCAGGGTAACAATGTATAGCTCTGTTGACACTTGGAGCAGGTCAGAAGTTGTGTCTGACAAACCATCAAAGGTTAGTTTAGCCGTCCAAGGCATTAGACCCTGGGTAACAACAAGACAGAGTAAATGCCACATATATCAAATAAATAATTTGACTTTGTTGTGGACATTATGTCTTTATACATCCACTATGCTGTCTTTTTGACCATAATTATGGCTTTCTCTTTGGCTGTGACTGAGTTCCAGCATTCTTGCTGTTCAGATGGAAATCCAACAAAAAACATTGTGAAAGGACTAAAAAAAATTGTAACAGGATGAGCACATTCAAAATATAAAGACCCATTGATAGATTAAAAACAAGATATTATCAATTAAAACAAGAGCAGTTCACTGTTATTCCAAGAAATTCTACATGGTCCTTGGGTCATGATGTCAAATAAGTAGAATACAGGCTTGTCATAAGTTTGTATTGGACTTTCTGCATAGCTTACTCAACTCCAGCCTAAAGTGACAACTACTGCCAGTTTTACTGACAAAAGTTGAAGGTGTTGAATGGATAAATTTGCTTCCCCCCAAACTGGACACTAATATATTTGAAAAAAATATGAATGTTTCATAACATTTCATAACAATTAAATCACACTAACTGCTTCCCATACATAGATAATTAAATCAGTAAGGACTTGTCCAGTAACAATTTAAATATTTTAAGATTAAAATTTAATGTAATAAATAACAGACATACATACATGATAGGATTATGAAGAAAAATGTTGGACTGATTGTGTCCAACACCACTCTCAGCAGTTAATTTGCTATTTTAATTGTCGGGGAAAACCCTGAGTTCCCACAGGAAACTGTTGACCATGGGGAGAGCAATAGCATTTGGAAGCTAAGAGAACATGGCTGGAGTTACTTAATTACCATATGATGTCGTTATGAAAATAATTTTAGTCACAATTATAATTAAATGTTTTTCTTTTCCATTTCAGTCTGTGATAGAAGTACTGTTTGTTGATTTTGGCAATGAAGAAGAATGCAAAACCGGCGACATTCGTTGGTTGTCGGAGAAATCAGCTAGTTATCCTGTACAGACTGTTTATTGTTCATTGTATGGTATTCAGCCACTAAAGGTAAGGATACCAGATGTAAACATTTTCTATGCTTCTTACTCTAAGGTTACTGTTCTTGGTATGGTGTATAGGTAATGGTAAGGGTTCCAGATGTTTGTTTGATGGGTGTTTAATGCCACTTTCAGCAATTTTTCAGCTATATTATGGCATCCAGTTTTTATTGGGGGAGGAAGCTGGAGTACCAGGAGAACAATATTCAAACAAACAAACAAACAAAACAAACAAACTAATATACAGTAATTATAATAGATACACACTGTAGGTCTTACAAGGTACTGTAGCTTTCATAAAATTGCTCTATGTTTGAATTGGGTTCAATGTCACTGCGAAATTTTTTTAGCTATATTGTGGCCTCCAGTTTTAGCCACTCGGCCAGCACGTCCCCATAAAATGACTGAAAGTGCCATAAAAATGACTACAACATTGTAATATCTGATGTCTTTTTTAAATGGAAACACATTTGTTTTTGAAGGGAGAAGATGATTGGTCTGATGAGTTACTGACAAAGTTTGCTGACTTGGTGAAGGAAGAACCTCTCATAGCCATCACACAGAGCTACACAGGTGAGGTTTGGTGGTCTGAGTAGAAAATATTATTTATATTACCGTCGTCGGCTGTGTTTTATACTCATTAATATATTATACTCAGCAATAAATGATACAGTTAATTTAACTTTAACCTAAATGACTCCTTGTGTATAATAAAAAAGTCAGTATTATACACAGCTAGGTACAGTACTAGAGGAAGTTAATATTTTTCTCACTATTTTAATATTACATATTATCGACAATTAGAATTGGCTTTTGGCAACAGTGTATGAATACCAAATGACTGTGTCAGGAAATAGGCCCTAACAAGAAAAATTATTTAAATTTACACATATTGTAACAATATTTTAGGCCTAATTTAAAATAATTGTTGGGGCCTCGGTGGCCGAGTGGTCAAGGTAGTTCGTTTACTATTGATCACGTGGTCTGTCAACACTGAGATTGCGGGTTCGATTCTCACTGCAGGCAGGGTGTACTCGACTCCAATCTTAATTGGCAAGGATTGCCAGTTTTCCTACCGCAGGTCGGGGTTCTCTCCGGGTACTCCGGCTTCCTCCCCCAATAAAAACTGGACGCCATGAAATAGCTGAAAAATTGCTGAAAGTGGCGTTAAAACACCATTCAAACAAAAAACAAACAAAAATAATTGTTTGTTTGCTGTTTTCCAAGCAACCATATAAAATCTGCCCGACTTTAATTTTAATGATTTTTTTTAATAGTTTGATCATTTTCCAAAACCTGGGGGTTGTTCCGTTTCCGATTTGCTTGTATATCAGTATCAATTACATGCTTTAATTTCACTGTTTTTTGCTTTCGATTTGAGTGTTCATGTGACAATTTTATACAGAAAAACCTGAACCATTGGGTTCTTTGTTATCCATGTACATACCTGTTCATGATTTTTTAACGAGGGCATTGGAATGGGGGTGCGTTTGATGTAATTACACCGCACTTAAAAAAATAAATAATAAAAAAATTCAGTATCATAGGTTGCCCATAACAGCCTGTCATTTATGAATTATCAAACTCATAAAACATTTTAAGAAAGAGCCTGAAATGCTCAAAATAAAATTGTTCCATTTTTCAAAAATGTTTTGACATCTGGATTGGGGCCCCCTCCCACCTCCCCCTCATACCCTTCATTGCCAAGTATCATTCTGTGTTTTTCTTCTCATATGACATTCTCAGTTTTTATATTTTTCCTACCTACTTACCCATAGCTCTTAAGGTACAGTCGTAAAACAGCAAACACATATTTTTTAAGTTTAAAAACAAATGCAGTTGGGTTTTAAAATTAATTATTCAGTCAGGTATTGTTCATGTTCTTTATGGCTTCAATGTTAATTTCATATTGATCCATATCCAGCAGCCTTGAATATCTGATTAATTGGTGTTGTATACGATTGGTAACTTTCCAGACCCAAAATAACTCCAATAATTCATCTTAAAAGAGTCATCTCAACAGATAATAGGATATATTTTGAGTCATGTCCTCGTGAAGACCATTATAAGTAGAATGTCATGTGTTTCAGACGATGGCGTGTGTGAGGTAGATTTGTTTCTAAAGGAAGACAAAGACATTTCAATTAACCAGAAATTAATTGATCTCGGTTTGGTTCGTGCACTGGAAGAGATTATTATTGAAGACAGTATATCTGATACAGAAAATGACCCTGGTAGGTATTCTGTGAACAGTGGTTTGGTATAAAAAGAAAAAGGTGCTTAAGTGGCTGAATGATTAGTGTAGTTAATCGTCCACTCTTGATCATGTACCTGTCAAGACTGAGGTTGTGTCTGAAACAGTTAAGAATTAAGGAATAATTCATGAGGGGTGTGATGTTGTACTCATTTACACATGGGCTGGGCCTTTATATTTGATTATTTTTTATCAAGCATTAGCAATGTATAAAATATGAATATAAATGCCCAGCCCATGTGTAAATGAGTACAACATGATACCAGAATGAATTATTACAATTCTAATATAACAACATCCTGTGTTTTTAGATTCAAGGGGACCCTATAGGTCATGATTTTCTAGCCGCTATTGTCATGATGAAAAATTGTGTTCAAGAATTCCTTTCAAGGTTGCAATGTACAGTGGACAAAATACACTTTAACAAAACATGTATTGAATATTTTACCATAATATGCCCTCGATGTGTCTGAATTATTGACTTTTATTTTAGTTAGAACTTCAAAATTCAGCCGTTACTATTGTGTCGTCATATAACCTCTTATGACGTTAACCTCACAATGGGCGTATGCAGAGTAGGCATATATTGGTTAATATGTCGATTGACGTTATAAGGACATCATGTTAGAAATTGTTTTAATACAATAGCTATTGTTTTCTGTGGAGTTTATTCAATGGGAACTTTAAATCAGACATTTACTTAATTTTAATCTTCATCCAAATATAAGTTTTGAATTGTGTTACTGTTACAACCATTGTAATAAACTGTTTATTACTTATAATTTCAGAGCTACTAAAATTACCAGATGAGAATGAGTGGGATATTTATATATCATTTATAAATCAGTCGTCCAACTCTGTGGTAGTCAGATTAATTGGAGAACAGTACTCTGTATGTATATAAGTGATCAGAAGACGTTATTGGGGGGGGGGGGGGGGGGGGCGTCCTCCATGACCAAAAGATTAATTGGAGAAGAGTACTCTGTATGTATATAAGTTATTGATCAGTAGAAGCTATGGGGGGAGGGGGTCCTCTATAGCCAAAAGATTAATAGGAGAACAGTAATAGTTTTTATTAATAATATATTTCACTTTATAAACACAAATTTATACTTTATGAATACCTTATGGCATATTGTTAAAAAATTATCAGTTATATTTTTTCGTACAAAAGTTAATCTATTTTCAAATAAATAAACAAATAAATAAATAAATAAACTATAGTAAAATAACGTAAGTCATTATTTCAAGTGTCAAAAAACGCAGACATATTAGGTAGGTGAAACAAATTTTTAAATTTCTAAATGTATTTGTATCAATCAATCTGTCACCAGAATTTGAATGGACCAATTGTAGCAACTAACAAATGGATGAATTAGGAATGATCTGATGGATTGGGAAGGATTTGACTGATCTGACTAATTGATAACTGATTGCCGACAGATTTTGGAACGCTGACAGATTGCTAAAAGTGTTGCATTTTCAATTTCAAGTACTGGATCAAAAAAGTTATGACATTATTTTTTATTTATGAAGGAATTAGACAATTTGTTTATGTGAGAATTTTGACCAAAAATTTATGTAATAATTTAAATATTTTGCTTTTTCCAGGAAAAATTTGATGAATTTGGCAACACTTTAGAAGAAGCATACGAAAACAGCAATGCAGAATGTTCCATAGAAGAAGAAGGACTTTATGTAGCATTACTAGATGAATTGTATCACAGAGTCAGAGTCTTATCAATTGATGGTCAAATGGTATGACTTTATTGTGAAAATTGCAAGCCCCCCATCCCTCCCCAAAGAAATGCACTTGGTTTAGTTATTAACTAATCCCAAGGGACCTTGTTTTTTTATGAGACTAATTTTTTTTTGTCAACCCCAAATAAAAAAAAAAATTGTGATTCAAATGTAAGTTATTTTTAATTGACAATCTACTTCCTGGTTAATGTTTAGCATAGCTGATGTCCAGTGACATTGTTGAAAACTACATTTTCCTTGTTGTCATGGTCTTCTTTCACACGATGAAAACTGGTGACAAATGCTAATTTGGGCATGACCAACATCCTCCCTTTAAATTCTCCAGCATTTTTTTTTTGTTTGAATGTTGTTTAATGCCATTTTCAGTAATTTTTCAACTATATCATGGTGTCCAGTTTTTATTAGGGAAAGAAACTGGAGTACCTGGAAAAAACTCCCAACCTTCAGTAGGAAAACTGGCAAAACATTGGAGTACACCCTGCCTGCAGTGAGACTCTAACCTGCAATCTCAGTGTTGACGGACCACGTGATCAATAGTAGAAAACTAACATAACCACTTGGTTAATAATACTTCTGGTCAATAAACACTGTAGTTCTATCTGTCGATAAAAGTTGAGAGCACACGCTTTATTGATGATGACCACAGTACAAAAAACCAATCCATGTTTCTTTTCCAGGTTGAGTGTTATTTCTTAGACCATGGTGACACTGACTGTGTCCCCAAACATTGTCTGCGAGCACTGGAACCAGCTGTCAATAAATTGTTACCATACCAGGTATGAGTTCTCAGTAAATTTTGTTCAAATTGTTCTTGTACATTGATAAAAAATGAATTTAATTTATTTTTTCCTAAGCTTTTTCTATTTTGAAATATGGCAGTTTGGTTAATTTTAACAAAATTGATTTGAGTAATAATTTCTTCACTTGAGAAATATTTACAAGACCTGTATATTGCTGATTGTTAAAGCTGATATCTGGGCTGTGGCCCAGTGGACTAGTTACAATTTTTGTACACCAGTCGAAGACAGGTCGTATTATGGGAACACCCATGGCTGGCGGGTTGCGTCCACAGCTATGTCCACTCTCTAACTGGAACAGCTGTTGTGCGATCTTCATGAAACTTGCGGAAAATGTTTATGGGATAATATCTTGGCCAAGTTTGAAAACCAGCCATAGCACTTCTGCCATTTCAGAGTTATGGCCCTTTATTTATAAAAAAAGGCAAATTCACCTTGTCAAATCTCTAACTCAAACAGTTGTTGTCCATTCTTCATGAAACTTGGGGAAAATGTTAATGGGATAATATCTTGGCCAGTTCAAAAACTAGCCAAATCACTTCATCCACTTCAGAGTTATGGCCCTTTATTTATACAAACGATGGCAAATTTGTATTGACTGCTCTCTAACTCAAACAGATCATCATCATGAAGCTTGGGGAAAATGTTTATGGCATTATATCTCGACCAAGATTGATAAGCAGCCAAATTGCTTCAGCCACTTCAGTGTTATGGCCCTTTATTTATAAAAAAATTGGCAATTGTTCGATGGGCATATTTTGTAGCACTTTGGCACTTGTTATCCACTGTTAATCTGTCAATTTTCCAACCAGTTTCTTAGGTGACAGAGTGGACATAATAGTTATCCACATATGTTGCATCAACTGTAAAACTTTGTTCAGGGTATTGTATTGTGGACTTGTTAGTTATTTACATCCAACTTTTTTGGTGGATGAGTGGATATATTAGTTATTATTTGAATCCACTGATACAGTTCTTTTTTCAAGGCCATATTGGCAGAGTAGACCTAGTAATTATAATTTGTATCTGCTCTGAAACTCCCCCTGTCTATGGATGATAGTTGGACTTGGTAGTTGCCCATCTACATGTGCAGGTAACTGAGGGTCATCTTATTTGCAGAGGATATTGGCCACATAATGAAAGGAACATTAATTCACTATGTCTAGGGTCAAGGTTTTTGTAGTCTGAAATAAATGTATAATGAGGTTTCTGAACCTTACATGGTAATGCATATATTGTCACATTTAATGATAAGAGAATCCATGATGATTTCAACTTCATTCCTGCCAAAGATAAGGTGCTACTAAAAAACCTGAAATGTTTGCAAAAAAAAGAGGGTTTCTAGATTTTTCTAGGCTATACCAATGTGTATTATTTGTTGTATATTTTATTTTTCAGGCTATAGAAATTTCTTTATATGGTTTAGAGGAGATCGCCACAAATCCAACGACTTTAGAGAAATTATTAGATCTGGCTCTGGGTAAAACTTGTGTTGCTGAAGTTATGTCCAGGTATGAGCTAGTGTCCATCATGCAGATGCTTTAATTGCTTTTTGTGTGTCAAGGTTCATCTCTATATTGAAATGGTTATCATTGGGCCTTAAACTTTGTGTTGGAATTTGATTGAATGATATTTTGAATTGTCTAAGAAATTACTTTCGTTTGTACGAAGAAGTTTATGAAATTTTTTACCAAGTTTACATTTAAATGTTTTTATCAAATTTTAATTTATTAGTTAATTAAACAATTATTATTGTATGCACAATCGAGAGAGAAGTCCGTTGTGACATATAAGTATTGACATGTTTTCATGGTTTTTCTGGTCTAAAAATATGGTCCTTTAAAAATAGAAATATTGTTTTGTCTCCACCTATTGGTAGTGAAATTGCAACAATGTGATCACAGACCCAACTATATGTGTCTGGGTGAAGTTATGTCCAGTTATGTACTCAATGGTATACAGAACAAGTCTTACCTCCCTTTGTTTATAGGTGGATATAATATTGCATAACTATAATTTTGTAAAATTGTAATTTAGTTCATATAATGAATTAGATTTTTTGGACAAATTGTGATGTTTTTTTTATAATAATTACTTTTTTTTTGGATTTGGTATTGATAGTAAAATGTACAAATTCTGGGTGTGGCAAACCAAATATTTGTAGAATGACTGACCTGTAAACAAAAGAAAAAGCTGTTATTATACAATCATACCATGTTAATGAGGTAGATCCATGATTTTATTGCACCAACCAAACGTAACAATATTTACCAAGGACAAAGTTTGAGTTCAATATTGTTATTTTGGTTGGTGTGATACTATACAATTATAGCCTTTAAATTAGGTCGATATTTTTCATATTGACCATATTTAAAGGCTACAATTGTTATATAATTAATTGATATTTTTATGCACATTTGTATATACTAGTATCTGAATGAATTTAGTTCAATGTTTCTTTTGATTAGTTTACTGTTTTGGTGGTTTAATGTCTCATGTACGAAAATTTCACATTTCATTTCAACATTAGCTAAAATTGTGAAAGCTTTCAATTTAAAAGATATAATACAATAAACAAGCAACAAATTAAAATGTTTATATAGTCAATTCTGATTGGCTGTTTAAAGGGGATTTCCGAATTATTTAAAAATAGCCATGCACTAACATGTTTTCTAAATATAACCATGCAACATAACTTTTCTATCTGCCGTTTTCAAAGAACCTTCCAAATACAGCATGTTAAGTGACAGGATTTACACAAATCAAATTTATCCACACAAAAAAATATCAATAATATAACCATTGATAGACTGAATCAGCATGCTACAATTGCTTTATTATTTTTCCAACTTTGATGATTTTGAAGTGTTTTTAAGGTGTGATTTTTAGTCATACAAATATTGAACTGCTTAAGTATCTTCTGAGGAGTTTTACTGCAGACATAGTTCTTCTTTTCGTATTTGGTGTAATTGATATTCTCCAAAACCTTAATTGGCAACATCCTGCCCCTCCACTGTTGCAAACCAAGAGTCCGCCATATTGTTTAAATTAAGTACTGAATGAAAATGTCCAAGGACAAGGAAGGCAACCAAGAGAAATCAGCCAAAGTATTTGAATGCAAAGTTATTTATGGAAAGTATAGGTTAACAATAATATTGTAGCATGCGATACATGTTTTGATAGTTTGTCATGTGGTACATAATAATCCACAAAGACCTTATTATAATGAAAAAATATATAAATTTGTACCAGTAACTAAATTTATTTCTAGATATTATCAATACAATCTGCACACATATTTTTTTTGGTCTTCTATAGTTGTTTTTGTTAAGGGTCTAAGTTAATAATATTTTATCAGTTTAATTTGTACACAGTAACTTCATGTTTGTCTGGCATAGCGACAGCTAAAAGTCCTGTAGTTGTACAAGCAACGTCAATTGGACGGTCAATATTGTCATTTATGTCCAGTAGATTTGTTACAAAATCCCCGGTCTTTGAAAACATAACAACACGATTGTTTCCAGAGTCTGCAATGATGATTGATCCTTGATTGGTTACAGCAATGCCTTTTGGGTATTTTAGTTCGCCATTGTTTGAGCCATAGCTTCCAATTTTGTGTATGAAATTGCCTAATTTATCAAAGACTTTGACCTGATGATGACCAGAATCGGATACTAGAATATTATATCCGTCTGTTGCTATGTAAGACGGATTATCAAAGTCTGAATCTTTATTACCATGACAACCAAACTGCAAAACTATTTCTCCAGTTGGTTTAATTATACTTAATCGCTCGTATATCATGTCAGAGACCACAAGATTATCATCGCCTAAAGTAGCAATTCCGTAAGGAAAGTGTATCAAATCTTTTGATAGGTTAATTTTTGTTTCGCCATCCCTTAAAATTTGTGTGATGCATTTATTGTGTTCGTCAGTTAGGAATATTTCGTTGTTCCTTCCTACAGTAACACATCGTGGATAGCCACTTGTAAGACGTTTTGATTCAATACATTTGCCAAAACGATCAAATTTTTGAATTCTTCCGCTTCCATTTTCAGCTACTACTAAAATATCGCCTGCAAGAAATGTGATTCCAAACGGAAGATTTAAGGGACTAGAAAATCGTCTACATCCTCCAATCCTATATAAACATTTCACTTTTGCTGTACTTGTATCACTTTGGTATTTAGCTGGATTGTACGGTTGCTGTGGTAACACCATTGTTGACAGTTGATTTAAACAGTTACTAAATGGACTTCTAAATGACTTTTCTAAATAATATTTTAATTTTTCGTCAGTTGTTGTATTATTTCCCCTGTGTATATTCAGCACTCTCGCACTCTCCATGTTAATTTTTACGTCTCTCAAGTTATCTGCCCTTAGCATTAAACCTCTTCTTTGTTCTAAAACTGAAAGGAAGTGAAAAGTGTGACTTGTTTTCTCAAATGAATTTAACTCCAGCTCAAATTGATTTATTTGAGATTTAACATCTATTGTTTGGACTTCCTCAAGTATGTGTGAATGAAAGTCCAGGAGTATCTGAGAATTTCCGCTTTCCTTGATTGATTCCAATTTGTTTTTTATCATTTTGAATTGTAACAGATATTCATAGCAATGGTCCTTTTCTTTTTTGAAGTGGTGACATTTTGATTTGTAAGAAATGTCCAAAAAATCAGAATATTTGTCGAGACTACCTTGTGAATGACATGGGGATCTTTGTGTAAGCTTTTCTTCCATATATTTGCTCCTGGTTTGTCCCTCTTTGCACGTGATATCAAAAATACGCCCATTCAGAAATGATATTTGGTTATTAATATGAGTCAAGCAGTTTACGAGGCAGTTCTTTTTTGTTGCATATAAATCCTCATTAGAGGATATTATGTGATGCTGATGGTTGCCAAGGACACAGAAAAGACAGATTCCAATGTCACACTCTTTGCAAAAGAATTTGATTGGTTCTTTTTTATGAGTTTTGCAAGCCCATGCTTCATTATCATGATGGTACACATTAATCAGAACATGAGATTTCAAAACTTTTGACATTTGGTGTTTTGTGCCACAATTCCTGCAAAAATATTTTTTGCAGTCGGTACAATATTGAATTGCATGAGTGACATCTACACACATTTCGCATGTCAGATTGGTCGGATTTGATTTATTTGAAATAGTTTCCAGCACATCGTTTATTTGATTTATACGGAAATCAATAGGAAATCCCTTTACTCCGTCTTTTGGAAGTTTTGAAAGACTTCGGCATGTGGGACATGGAAAATGTGATTTTGACTTGTCTATAGTGTTCTGTGTTATCCTGACGTGTTGCTGTAAACACACCTCACAAAATGAATGTAAGCATGGAAGAGCTCTCGGAGATTTTAACTTATCCAGGCAGATATTACACTTAATTAGATCCTCAGTAGTGGCCGATGCCATGTTCATTTGACTTAATAATGGATCGATTAATTTACATTTAGTACCAATATTTATACTGTCAGAATGATCAAGTAGTAACAAAATTTCTCTTCCTTTGCAAAATTTTCCTGTGCAGGAAATTTTCACTTTTAGCAGTTTTGAATTGTATTAATTGTCTACACAAAATCCACCCGTGCTTAACCGTAAACAATTAATTAATTGATGCTAAGCGTCATTATTTCAGGTATTTTGTTAACAACTTCATTACATTTTTGTTGATTTTCAACGTTACCACCTTGCTATCACATTATTCTGTTATTCCGTATCTGGTCATTTCGGCACTCCAGTTCACTTAAACATTAACTGTTAAGTCTATTTGTTCCTCTTTCATTATTAAACAATTAATATGCAACAGGGGCACACAAATCACGGTTGAAATTTATGCAGCTTCACGAATGAAATCCCAAGTTTTAAGATTTAGAGGATTGTCATTATGCAGCTGTCATCACTCATGAGGCAACAAAAAGAATACAAATGTTGATCTTCTTTGAACAAAGTTTTCCTGTCCATACGATAACCAATAGGTCACATCTGTATTTATTACTCAGTATAATTGATAAGTTAAATTTTGTCTTGATGTGGATATTTTTTTAGGGGTTTCCAAAAGGTGTAGATTTTAATTTCTGAATTCTGCCAAATTTAAGTATAATTGAAGAAAATATTGAAAAAAAACATAACTGATTAGTTAAAATTGTTTAAACTATTCTTTATAAAAAAAACCCAATTAGTATCATTTTAAATGTGTGTAAGTTGATTTCCTCAACGGAGCCCCTGATATATATAATGATAGGTAATCTATACCTGATGTTACCTGTGTGTCAGCTGGACCCGGACTATATACCTGTATATCACTGGTCCAAAGTTAACAAATATGAATTATGAATACTTGTCAACCATTCTGAATTTATTTTATTACATAATTTAACTACAAATAAAAACAAAACAAATTTTATTCTGGCTGCAAGGAATACAAGTTTTTTTTACTCTTTTTAAGTAGAAAAGTAGCAAATTTTAAGTAGAAAATTTATAGAATTTCTGCATGTTTTTTCATATTTTGAACAAACAACCATCTCTATATTTTTAATTTTTATGTTATGAAATAAAAAAAAACTTGAACTAACTAACACACAAGAAGAAAGTAATGGTTATTTATGTTTTACTTGCCTTGAAATACAAATCCTCAATTTCATTGAATTAAAAAAACTGGCTTCATTTCTAAAGCAATGCATGTACCATGTAAAATCTTATTCAAACGTATATTACAGTGTTTATTACAGACTTAATTGGGTCAGTAGTTATTTCAGGAAGGTAGCTAGGACAAGGAAATCAAGTATTTGTGGTTTTTACAAGTAGTTAAATATTCCTTATTTGTAATATTCGTGTCATGAACTGAAAAATCCAAACTTAACTTGTTTACATAAAAGATAGTTATGTTTATTAGTACGAAATAAATTTTTTTACTGAATTTGGAAAAAACGTTAGCTTCAGTACTTAAACAATAGCTTAATATCAAATCTTAAGCAAACATATATTACGGTGTGTATTACAGACGACTCGGACAATTTAGTCATTACAGGAACGTATTACAAGGAAATCAGGTATTGGTGATGTTATAAGTAGTAAAATATTCCCGTTACTTACATTAGACACCCAGGACATAACTTGGTATCTTAAATAGGCTGGATTTGTATAAATTTATAGAATGTTAACAGATAAATATCAATGTTGATGATGTTTATTTCAAAGCATGCCTGCTGTACCTGTAACTCAGGTAGATACAGGTGTTACCTTTATATCTGTGAAAGGTTGTCTGAATAAAATCTGTATGCTGCAGTATTGTTTGCTTCATAGCAGCCTTTAATGGTATATATAATTAAAAAAACAACAACAAAACGTGTATATAAGATACAGATTTCGAGGGCCTGGGTGGAAGTGTAGTCAAGATACCAGTAGTTAGTTGTCTATTATTATTCACTTGCCTGTCAACACTGAGGTTGAGCTTTACTACAGTGTTTGACGCAAAACCTAATTGACAAGGATTGCAAGTTTTTCAGCCAAAGATGTTGGAGGTTTTCATCTGGTACTCGAAAAAACAGGATTCCATGATATAGCTGAAAAATTGCTGAAAGTGGCAAAACACTATTCAAACAAATAAACAAAACATATAATTGGAAAAGCGCATACCACATATTCACTGAATTTAAATAAAAAAATTAATAAATTTAAAAGTGTTAGATTAAGAACATCTTGTTCACGCTTTCATCAGAATATATCATCTATTTTATTAAAACATAAACAGCTGTTAATAACTAGTACAATGTGTATTGGGAAATGACAAAAATGTGTATTGAAAAGGACACAATAATCAATATCTTAACATCTGTTTCATACTAAGCTTGTGTTAGTGAATGTTTTACTGTAACTAATTTATAAGTCTGTGTAGACATCAGAATCAGATGTATTAACATTTTTAAGTTGGTTAATGACAAAAATAATTTAAAAAAATGTATGTAGGGATTTTCTTTAGGCCTTTTGGGTGGTAAGAAAAATGTGTATTAGAATGGAACAATAACTTCAGGCAAAAAGTTATAAATTTGGGGGGGGGGGAATTTTTTTTACTTCCATTTAGAAGCTGAAAAACTGGAAGGTTTTTTAGCTCACCTGACCCAAAGGGTCAGGTGAGCTATTGTTATCACTTTGCGTCCATCGGCGTCATCGTCGTCGTCTTTGGCGTCTGTACACTTTTTACATTTTAATCTTCTCTGAAACCACTTGGCCAATTGAAACCAAACTTGGCCATAATGTTCATTGGATGGACCTTTACAAAGTTTGTGTTTTTTATTTTGATTGGTAAACCAATATGGCCGCCACCTCAAGACTTAGTTTAACATAGGACCCTATGGGAAAAAAGTTAAAAAGGGCTTCTTCTCTGAAACCGTTTAACCAATCAAAACAAAACTTACTAGCAATATTGTTTGGATGGTCCTCTATAAAGTTTGTGTTTTTGATGGGAATTGGAAATTCAAAATGGCCACCACCGCAGGACTTAATTTAACATAGGACCCTATGGGAAAAAGTTTGAAAGGCTTCTTTTCTGAAACCGGTCAACCAATGGAAACAAAACTTACTAGCAATATTGTTTGAATGGTCCTCTATAAAGTTAATGTTTTTTATCCCAATCGGAAATTCAAAATGGCCGCCACCGCAGGACTTGGTTTAACATACGACCCTATGAGAAAAAAGTTTAAAAGGGCTTCTTCTCTGAAACCGTTTAACCAATCAAAACAAAACTTACTAGCAATATTGTTTGGATGGTCCTCTATAAAGTTTATGTTTTTTATGGCAATTGGAAATTCAAAATGGCCACTACCGCAGGACTTAGTTTAACATAGGACCCTGTATGGGCAAATAAAAAAAATCTTCTCTATACAACCGGTTAACCATTGAAACAAAGCTTTCTATTAATATTGTTTGGATGGTCCTATTTAAAGTTTATTGAAAATTACAGGACTTACTTTAACATCAGGGAAATGCCATCTTCATTGCCTATAAAATCAGGTGAGCGAATTACAGGCTCTTAAGAGCCTTTGGTTATTAATTTACAGGATCACCACATAAAAAATGAATGAAGGAATCAGTGTTTAGTCATATTGATTCCTGGATACCAAACAGATACATGTTGGCCATTAATGTTTTATTATATTTTTTTTAAAATGCAGCCTTAATTAAATGTATTTTCCAACATACACTTTTAAGTAAATTAATTGTTTCCACAATAGTGTATAAATTATTTACATGAAGTTGTAAGACTTAAAATACCTGCCCTATACCTTATCATTGCCTTCTTCTATGGTTGGTGAAAAAATAAAGTTGTGTGTTCAAAGCTTTCAAGGTAATTTTGGAATGGATGTAAAAACTAATGGTAATGGTCTTTGGAGCAGGGCTTACTGTATTTAATATAAAATGACAATTTATAATCCTGGCGCACATCATTTTATATTAAATATAGTCAGTCCTGTTCCAAGACCATCTGTATTTTCCAAAAAACTGTCTTTTCCATTAGTTCTGGATATCTTGTCTTGCTTGTGATTTTTTTTTTTTTATATACACCGAATTTGTATAAAAAGAACATTTTTTTCAAAGCATTTAGAGTGTTGTCAAAAATATAGCTCTTGCATTTTGTAGTTGGCACTTGACATTGGAAATACAAGTTATTTTCTTTCCTTTGAATGGTCAATTATAAAGTATTCTGAATGTACCTACCTTTAATTAATACAAAACATTCCTTTATTTTAGGGATGATGCCGATGGTTTGTCTGTGATTCTTTATGATACTGGTAATGATGAAGATGTAAATATTAATGAAGTCATCGCCATGGCAGTCATAAAGGAAACTGAGGCACGGCAGACGGCACAGGGAGGTTTTCAGCCTGCGAGTGTTTCCCTGGAAACCTCGCCTGTGAAGGGTGTATCAGCTAAAAGTGTTGACATTGACAAGGCTTTAAATTCATTAAAACTGTCACCTGATAATAAAAAGGAGACATCTGATGATGAAATTGATGAGGAAAATAATGATTCTGAAGGATCATGGGAGACCGAAGAAGAAGAGGAGGTAGTTCCTGCTAAAAAATCAATTAAAAAAGTGACAGATAAAAATAGTAACACAGTGAAAACATCTCCCATCAAAAATATTCCAAGTACTACATTGACTAATGTGTCGCAATCCAAACTCAAATTACATGAAACAGATGGAAAATCCAACACAAAATCACTGGAATCAAATACACAATCCAATCCCAAATCTACAGAACCAGAACCACAATCTGTCACAAAATCACCCGATTCAGATGCAAAGAATTTGTACACGTGGGGAAAATCTGGTCAAGAAAAAGAACTACCGGATTACATGAACGATGATAAATCTTTGTGGGTAGCAGCAGAATATTGGAAACGCCCACTACCTCCACAAGTGAAGATTCCAGAAAGGGGAGAGTACATCGACTGTCATGTTTCTAAAGTATTTGATCCAACAAATTTTGTTGTAAGTCATTATTGTTTAAAGGGGTTACTAGTTTTAATAACTATTACAAGTACTGCTGAAACGAAATCAAGATGAAAATTTGGATGTCAAATTTGGCTAAAAATAAATTGCATTAACCAAGGAAAAAATTATTTAGTTAAACACTTCTCTCACAATGTCTCAGAATTTTGTACTAATCCATCAAGTAGTTTTTAAGAAATGTGGGTTTATATCTGTTGGGTCAAAAGGATAGAGATTCTACATAAAAAAGCGTCACAAGTATACAGTTTTGATAAACTTTACTTTCTGGACTGTAAACTTGCATTAATTTCAAAACATACATGAGATCTATTAAATGTTACAATAAAATGTGAAATTACAAGGCTTTGTGAAAAAAAATTCATTGATTAATATCAACTTAAATTTTGTTTCCAGACTCAACAACTCTTTAAAATTGTGTGCAAATATTTTCTATTTGGCTTGTATAAATCTGGTTTTTAGCTCACCTGACCCAAAGGGTCATGTGAGCCATTGCCATCACTTGGGTCCGTCGTTGTTAACTTTTTAACTTTTTAGCTCACTTGACCCGAAGGGTCATGTGAGCTATTGCCATCACTTGGTGTCCTTCGCCATCAGTCGTCGTCGTCGTTAACTTTTCTTTAAAAATCTTCTCCTCCTAAACCACTAAAAGGATTGCTTTGAAACTTTGCACACATCATCAGTGAAATGTCCTCTACCAAGTTTGCACAAATCATGGCCTCAGACCAACCAACATGGCAGCTTTGGCTTAAAATAGGACAGGGGGGTCAAAATAAAGTTTTTGCCTTACAGTTCAAAAAGTATAATAGATACAGGAAAACTGAAGCGACAATCCTTCTTCAGCATCAAAAGCTCTACAAAACACTCCATTGGGTCGAAGTTGTATGATGACTCCTTTGTAGGAGTTATTGCCCTTTAATTGTCGAAATTGATGATTTTTGCCATTTTTGCCTCAGAATCTTGAAAATTATTAGAACTAGAGAAAAAGTCAGCATTGCTTAATTGTTCTGCTCTATGAGTGCTACAAAAATGGCTTAAGTGTCAAGATTGTCTGATTAACCATTTAAGAGTTATCCCCCTTGAACTGTTTTTTAATAGGTTTTAATTGATTTTTTTAATCTTCTCCTCAGAAACCACTGAAAGGACTGCTTTGCAACTTTGTACACATCATCTGTCAAATGTCCTCTACCAAGTTTGCACAAATCATGGCCTCAGAAAATGTTGAATGTTGAGAATTATTAGAACTAAAGAAAAAGTCAGTATTGCTTAATTGTTCTGCTCTATGAGAGCTACAAAAATGACTATAGGGTCAAGATTGTATGATGAACCGTTTAGGAGTTATTCTCCTTGCACATTTTTTTAATAAATTTTAATTTATTTTAGAAAATCTTCTCCTCTTTAACCAATGAAAGGACTGCTTTAAAACATTGCACACATCATCTTTTGGATGTCCTCTACCAAAATTGTGAAAATCATGATAGCTGACTACCTACATGGCTACCTTGGTTTAAAATAGAAATGGGGGGTGGGGGTGGGGGTGGGGGTCAAGATAGTTTTTGGCTGATACTTAAAAAAGTATAACAGATACAGCAAATTTGAAGTGAACCTCCCTGCTTAGCATCAAAAGCTCCTCCTTACAGTAGTTATTTCCCTAAAAAGGTCAAAATTAATGATTTTTGCAGAAGTGTTGGACAATTCCTTATAGGAAAGAAAAGCTGGATAAAAAAGAGTCGCTTGGTTACAGGCTCCTGGGAACCTCTAGTTAGTCTACCTGGACCACAGGTCCAAGTAATCTTTTGCCACCACTAGGCATCCAGTGTCAGTCGTCCATTATAAACTTTTTAAACAATCTTCTCATCTGAAACCACTCTTAAAAACTTGGCCACAATCATCCTTAGGGTACCTAGTTTTAATGGAAAAAGATGGCAGCTGTTACTAAAAATAATCATTATCTCAAAAATTATAATATCTTATAAAAACTGTTACCTCAAATTGATCAGCACATTAAGCTCTGCATATTTTCCTATTAGTCCAAAGTTGTGTAAAGACTTCCCTTAAATTACCATTTTTGACATAATTTTAAGTTTTTACAATATAACTTGAAAACTATAAGAGCCAGATTGACATTGTACATTTAAATTGCTACAATGATCAGCAAGACAATGCCTAAAAATCTAGTAGTTAGTCTAAAATTGTCTGACTACTCCTTATTGGAGTTATTGCCCTTAAGTGACAATTTTAGTCTAGCCTGCGACAATAGTCGCTGGAGGCGAGCCATATATATATGGAAATCTGGTGGTGGTGCCGGCGGCATAAACACTTGACATTTTGCTTTATATCTTTGTAAGCTGAAGCCCTAGGTCCATCAAATTTGGTCCAGTGGTAGCTTATAATGAGTACTTACCGGTCAGTCACCTGACCTTTATCTCAATTTCACGGTCCAACGACTACGTTAAAGTTTTTGTATTAGGGCAGTTCCTCTGTAACCATGCATGGTAGGATTGCAATATTTGGTATATAAGTTGCTGATGAATAGTACATGACTGTCTGGTAGGTGTCACCTGACCTTGACCTCAATTTCATAGTCAAATGTCTACATTCAAGTGTTTGTATTAGGGCAATTCCTCTGTAACCATGCATGGTAGGATGACAATATTTGGTATACATGTTGCTGATGAATAGTACATGACTGTCGAGTAGGTGTAACCTGACCTTGACCTCAATTTCACGGTCCAGCAATTACATTTAAGTTTTTGGATTAGGGCAGTTCCTCTGTAACCATGCATGGTAGGATGAGGATATTTGGTATATAGGTTGCTGATGAATAGTACATGACTGTCTGGAAGGTGTCGCCTGACCTTGACCTCAGTTTCATGGTCCAGTGACTATGTTGAAGTTTTTGGATTGGGGCAGTTCCTCTGTAACTATGCATTATGGGATGACATTATTTGGTATATAGGTTGGTGATGAAGAGTACATGACTGTCTGGTAGGTGTCACCTGACTTTGACCTCAATTTTACAGTCCAGGGACTACATTAATGTTTTTGGATTAGGTCAGTTTCTCTGTAACCATGCATTGTATATATTAAATGATAACAATTAAATGCTATTTACATGATGCTCACACCTTAATTTTGTTTGTTACTTATGTTGAATGCAGGCAAGACATGTTTCTGTGTCCACACTTGTTTATGAAATTTTCAGTTGTAACTTAAAAGCTATAACAGCAGTGAAACTGTAAATTGAAAAAAATTATCAGCAAGACAAGGCCTACAAATCACTCACATTCATCCAAAATTATCAGATGACTAATTATAGGAGTTATTGCCCTTCATTGACAATTTTTAATGGAATTTTTAGGTTTTGCCCAGTAACTTAAAAGCTGTAACAGCAAGTGAAACTATAAATTACAAAAATATAAATACAGCATGAAGTCTGTCATTTGTCTTTCAGGTGAGTGATTTTAGGCTCCTGTGAGCCTCTAGCTTGACAATTTTAGGCTCCTGAGAGCCTCTAGCTTGACAATTTTTTTTTCAAACTGCCCCACAGTCATCATTAGGTAAGTACTTTCAAATTTTAGTATTTAAATACTAAAATTTGAAAGTAGTTACCTGGTGTTGATCCATGGACAAAGATGGCAACTAATTATAAAAATAGAATTTAAAGGGGTGGGGGATTACACATGATTTTGGTAAATATCTGAAATATTATAATAGCTTAAGAAAATTAATCAGCAGATTAAGCTGTACAAATTTTCCAGTTAGTCCGGAGTATAATATTTCCTGTTGGAGTTATTGCTCTTTAATTAAGATTTTTGACAAAATTGTTTGTTTTTACAATTTAACTTGAATACCATAAGAGCCAGATTGACAATGCTACCTTTTATTTTTCAGTGCATACCTTATGTTGTTTTTACAATTTAACTTGAATACCATAAGAGCCAGATTGACAATGCTACCTTTTATTTTTCAGTGCATGCCTTATGTTGTTTTTACAATTTAACTTGAATACCATAAGAGCCAGATTGACAATGCTACCTTTTATTTTTCAGTGCATACCTTATGTTGTTTTTACAATTTAACTTGAATACCATAAGAGCCAGATTGACAATGCTACCTTTTATTTTTCAGTGCATACCTTATGTTGTTTTTACAATTTAACTTGAATACCATAAGAGCCAGATTGACAATGCTACCTTTTATTTTTCAGTGCATACCTTATGCCTCTATGCCAGACTTCAACCAACTGCTAAAGGATTGTATAGAATATTTTAACATTGAATGTCAAGACAGGGTAGGATTAAATTGTCATTTTTCATCTGATTTTGACCTATTTTTCAGTGTCAGCCATATGCTTCCTTGCAAGACCTCAATCAGCTGAAAAGCGATTGTATTGAGTATTTCAATGTTGACTATGAGGACCGGGTATGGTTATAGCATGGACTAGATGCAATTTGTGGCATGGGCTGTGTGCATTGATTCCATCTATTAAATAGGCTGGATGCTTTTATGTCTGGTGCCATTTGCTTTATGTTGGCTTGGGCTTTATCTAGTAATGGTGTATGATATTATTCAGTTATGGACTTTTGAATAAATCAAATGGACCTTGTATAGAGATATTGACCTCCGACAATCTTTATACAAGGTCCATATAAAACCTATTGACTAAATTAAAAATCCTTAATTTTGATATATATTGCATATGAAAACCACATCTAAAATTGCAATATGTACCCCGGACTATATTGTTAATTGATTGAATATTGAAATAAAACCAGAACGAATATCCTGATCTATATTTAGTAACATACCATATGTAATACCGCTTCAACTATACAAATACGACCCTACAAATAAAGCAAAGATTTATTTGTAAATAATGACGTCAGCTTCTGGTACCCTTGTCCATACTTACAGGCTATCACTGAATATGTGCTGAAAATTTCAAATAAAAAATCGGTTAGAAGTGCACTTGTTTCATGTTTTCCATTAGTATTAATTGTATTTTCTGGTTGCAAAATAAGAACAATATTCGTACATTGTCAGAAAATATAAAGTTTATTTGTACTCGCCACAAAACAGGGTTTCTTAGGCTCATACAAATAAACTGTATATTTTCTGACAATGTACCAATACTGTGTATATACATGTACAGTATGTGTTTTGTGTACATGTATATATAGCATGTTCGATAGCTATTTGCTGCATGAGCTCTATCTGCAAATGGTATCTGATACCGATACATTGTATATGAATTTATAGCATCTGTCAAATATATACATAGCATGTTAGATAGCTATTTTTGGCATGGACAATGCAATTTTTGGCATGTGCTATATATGCTAAAGGAAGTTATGCTAGGTTTTGACTTGCCTGACACAGTATGAATAGAGATAGATTTTCTATGCATGTTTGAAACAATGAAAGTATGCTATACATTTACATATTATTGGTAGTATACATACATGTATGTCTGAAAATATGAAAATATGAGACTTGTACAATTTTGTCAAAAGATTAAAATGTGATTTTAATTTTAATGGTAATTTAACAAAATGAATCCTATAAGTCTTTTAAGTTTTTTCATCTTTTTTTCCACCATCTAAATATGACCTATTTTTACATTGTAACCTTCTCCTATAAAATCAATTCGAAAATTTAAATCTTACTTTACAGAAAAAAAACACGGCCTCTAAGGTGAATTCGTGTTTATGATTTACTGAAATATAATAATCTCCTCTGGAAGGACAGGTCCAAATGTTTTGTACAGATGATGCATGTGGAGTTCACTACAAATTTTCGTTTTTTATCGTGATCGGCTAAGTAACATTGCTGCCATAGGCAATCTTTGTTTTCAATTGACAGATATTTACAGTGTTTCCTCTGAAACTACAAGGGCTAATAGGTTGTAATTTAGTAGGATTGCACACAAATTTTCCCATTTCTTGATTGGAAATCCAAGATGGCTGCCATTGTAATGGGATGTTGTTAGATCTTTACAGCAGCAATAACAAAAAAAGGGAGCGGGGAACAAGTGAGAGATTTAATTTTAATTAGATTGTGTTTCACCATGAATAATAATAAAAACAGAGTTTGAAAAACCATTTATTAAATAACCACTTATAAAGAATATCATGTAAATATAAGAAAAATGTATGTGAAGACTGCGAAGTTTAGTATGTTAGCTAGGGTCTCTTCTTCCTAGTGTCTCGCCAAAGTTTCTCAATCACTGTTTGGTTGCCAGGGAGAATTCATTTCTTCCTATTTTGTTAGTGACTCCTGAATTACATGTACAATTTTCTATAAATTTAGCTGTTGTTGAATCAAAAAACCTGTCTTAAGTATTAATGTCACATTGTAGGTTCTCAAGCAAGATGAGATTAAATTAGGACATTTATATGGAGGTCACCAAGGAGGGGCGTGGTACCGGGTGTTGGTAAATAAAAATGTCGGCCCAGGATTGGTAAGTGTTTTGTTGATACAGCTACAAATTGTGGTTTAAGGAGGGGCATGGTACCAGGTGTTGATATAGAAATGTTGGCCCTGTTAACAAAATAAACCTGGTCTTTATCAGAGAAAATCTGAAAACTCGAATTCATAAGCTTTTCATATTGCATTGGTCACTTGACATTTCTAGATAAACATAACACTCAATGATTACCATTATTTTTAAAAGCCGCGAGTCGAATAGGAGTATTTATTTATGAAGCCAATTACCAAAGAAGCATTTCTGAGAACTGGTGATCAGTTTACACAACCTTGGTAAGTGTTTTATTAGCAACATATCCCTGTGTTGTCTCACGACATCACCAAGGAGGGGCGTGGTACCAGTGTTGATTAATCGAAATGTTGGCACTGTATTGGTAAGTGTTTTATTAGCAGTATATCCTAGTGTTGTCTCACGACGTCACCAAGGAGGGGCGTGGTACCAGGTGTTGATAAATAGAAATGTTGGCCCTGTATTGGTAAGTGTTTTATTAGCAATATATCCCAGTGTTGTCTCACGACGTCACCAAGGAGGGGCGTGGTACCAGGTAATGATTAATAGAAATGTTGGCCCTGTATTGGTAAGTTTTTTATTAGCAATACAACTGTATATCCCAGTGTTGTCTCACGACGTCACCAAGGAGTGGCGTGGTACCAGTGTTGATTAATAGAAATGTGGGCTCTGGATTGGTAAGTGCCTTGTTGGTAATGTATCACAGTGTTGTCTCCCGAGGTCACCAAGGCATGGTACAGTGTAAATTAATAGAAATGTCTGCAGTGGAATCGTAAGTTTTTTGTTGGTACACCTACAGTGTGGTCTAAGTAGGTCTCCAAGGAGGGGCATGGTACCAGTCAATAGGAAAACTGGCAATCCTTGTCAGTTAATGTGAGAACCCCAGTCATCAATAGAAAAACTTGAGGTCCTTGTCAGTTAATGTGGGAACCCCAATCATTAACAGAAAAACTGGCAGTCCTTGTCAGTTAATGTGAGAACCCCAATCATCAACAGAAAAACTGGCAATCCTTGTCAAGTATTGTCAGAACCCCAATCATCAACAGGAAAACTGGCAATCCTTGTCAATTATGTCAGAACCCCAATCATCAACAGGAAAACTGACAATCCTTGTCAAATAATGTTAGGAACAATCCTTTATTTGACAGCATACATATAGTCTATTTTGGGACCTCAGTAGCCCAGTGGTTAAGGTAGTTCATCTACTATCACGTCTGTCAACACTAAGATTTGGGTTCGAGACCAACTGTGGGGAGGTTACTCTCGACTCCAATCTTTATTGACAGGGATTGCCAGTTTTTCTACTGATATTGCTGAAAAATTGCTGAAAGTGGTGTTAAACAACATTCAAACTAAACTGAACAAATAGTCTATTTCAGTTGTATATGATAACAAACATAGTCTATTTGTGTAAAATTATCCCTATCTTACATCTTTCTTTTTATTTTTCAGGTTTCTGTATATATTGCTGATTTTGGAGAATATAATGCTATGGCAATAGAGGAAATAAAACCGTTACCATGGAGATTTTGGCAGCTTCCATTCCAAGCTTTTAAATGCAGATTACATGGTAGGTTAACGTTTTGTCAAGTTATGATGTTTAGTTTTGTTTATCAACTCAGTGACCTAGTGGTTTAGGTAATTAGTCATCTTATGTTGATGAAATACTTGTCAACACTGAGGTTTCAAGTTAGAGCCTTACTATAGGCAGGGTGTGTTCTACTCCCAACATTAATAGATACACCCCCTGAAACGTAAAACGTTCCCGTACGAACGTTAAACGGACGAACCAAAAACGAAATACGAACGGACGAAGAACGAACGAACGCTCTTATCGTCCAGACGAACCATTTAAAAATTAACCAATCAGAGACAAGCTATACGCTTCAATCGTTCGTATGTGGGAAAACGAATGGAGACGCGTATCGTGCTTTGTAAAAATCAAGAAACGTTCGGTCATTTTAAATAAAATCTTGAGAATCAAGCTGGTTTATAGTAAACAAATAAAAAATTGAAAAGGAATAAATAATAAAATAATTATACTTTATTTTCATTAAATCATCATTTAAATGATTTGTGACAGCTCAAACAGGTAATACACACATAAAAAACGTGACAACATAACAAGCATACGAGAAAATTTGTGGGGTTGAGTAATTTTTATTAAATATTCATGTTCGTAATTTGGGCTAAACATGGAAATGTTTTAATAATGGACCTATACATATTTTTTATCACAGTGTAAAAAGAAACGAGCTTAGTCGTCCATTTTATTTTCATTACTAACAGTAATTATTACACATTCCCGAGGAAGCTTTTATAATTAATCTTATTGCATATAATGAAATGTACTAACCAACTGTATATTTAATATGTGTTATATATTTGTTAAACCTTATAGTTTCATAAACTAAGGGGTAATTTATTACAAAAATTCTCTATTGGAAAATGTTCATCAAGGTGGTTTTCAAATAACACATTTAAAATCACATTTGTAATATCACTCCCGAGACCTTTGCAAGAATATTAAAAACCATATTTAACATAAAAAAAACTACTGAGACCTTCGAGATACAATTAAAAACAAAATGAAATATATAAAATCACTCCTGATACATAAGAAATGCAATAAAAAACCATAATACAAATATAAAATCAATCCTGAGACCTTAGCTATGCAGTTAAAAACCATATAACACATACAATTTCACTACTGAGACCATAGCAATACCATTAAAAACCATATTTCACATACAAAATCACTCCTGAGACCTTAGCAATACAATTAAAAACCATATTACACATATAAAATCAGTCTTGAGACCCTAGCAATACAATTTAAAACCATATTTCACGTACAAAATCACTACTGAGACCCTAGAAATACAATTAAAAACTATATTTCTCATATAAAATCACCCCTGAGACCTTTGCGATACAATTAAAAACCATATTTCACCTATAAAAGCACTCCTGAGACCTTTGCGATACAATTAAAAACCATATTACACATATAAAATCACCCCTGAGACCTTTGCGATACAATTAAAAACCATATTGCACATATAAAATCACTCCTGAGACCTTTGCGATACAATTAAAAACCATATTACACATATAAAATCACTCTTGAGACCTTTGCGATACAATTAAAAACTATATTACATATATAAAATCACTACTAAGACCCTAGCAATACAATTAAAAACCATATTTCACATGCAAAATCACTCCTGAGACCTTTGTGATACAGTTAAAACCAATATTTCACATACAAAATCACTCCTGAGACCTTTTTGATACAATTAAAAACCATATTACACATATAAAATCACCCCTGAGACCTTTGCGATACAATTAAAAACCATATTGCACATATAAAATCACTCCTGAGACCTTTGCGATACAATTAAAAACCATATTACACATATAAAATCACTCTTGAGACCTTTGCGATACAATTAAAAACTATATTACATATATAAAATCACTCCTAAGACCCTAGCAATACAATTAAAAACCACATTTCACATGCAAAATCACTCCTGAGACCTTTGTGATACAGTTAAAACCAATATTTCACATACAAAATCACTCCTGAGACCTTTGCGATACAATTAAAAACCATATTACACATATAAAATCACTCTTGAGACCTTTGCGATAGAATTAAAAGCCATATTACACATATAAAATTACTCCTAAGACCCTAGCAATACAATTAAAAACCATATTTCACATGCAAAATCACTCCCGAGACCTTTGTGATACAGTTAAAACCAATATTTCACATACAAAATCACTCCTCAGACCTTTGTGATACAATTAAAAACCATATTTCACATGCAAAATCACTCCTGAGACTTTTGCAATACAATTAAAAACTATATTTCACATATAAAATCACTCCTGAGACCTTTGCGCTACAATTAAAAACCATATTACACATATAAAATCACTCCTCAAACCTTTGCGATACAATTAAAAACCATATTACATATATAAAATCACTCCTGAGACCCTAGCAATACAATTAAAAACCATATTTTACATGCAAAATCACTCCTGAGACCTTTGCAATACAATTAAAACCAATATTTCACATACAAAATCACTCCTGAGACCCTAGCAATACAATTAAAAACCATATTTCACATACAAAATCACTCCTGAGACCCTAGCTATACAATTAAAAACTATATTACACATATAAATTAATCCTGAGACCTTCGCGATACAATTAAAAACCATATTTCACATACAAAATCACTCCTGAGACCTTACAAGATGCAATATTAAACCATAGCACACTATAATTAACTTCTTTGACCTAACTAAGAGATGCTAAATCAGTCGTGAGACATTATATATGCAATTTAAAACTTAGGAAATGAAATGTCTGTATATCCAAAAAAATATTGTGCCATCAAATTAAGATTTTATGCAAGATTATTCAGTTTTATTAAGTTTGCTGTGTAAACAGCTATTCAGTTTTTGTATCAAATGAAGACAATGTTGGGATGTTCAGAGACTTTAGGATAAAACATACATTTTTAAAAGGTTTTAGGTACTAAAATAGAAAAATTTCCTATGTGTTTATAAAATTTGGAGAGTGTTCAAATAAATCATATTTATTTGTACAACCTGAAGATTGTAGATTTACATATAACAAAGTAGACGAAGAAAGTATTTCTAATTGTTTATGTTTATATTTAATTTAAAACATGTTCATGGTTTTAATGAATTTATAGTTTTAAAATAAATATAATTTATTTGACATTTTAATGTTCAGGTTATTTTAATTTGATAACAGAATGTAGTATTTTCTATCAAACAAAGTGTAAAATATTTTCTTTTTCGAATGCTGACGAACGAATGAACCTTTATTTTTACCTGTACTGCGCATGCGGACGAACGAACGAACGGGTTTTATTTACTTGTTTTGCGCATGCGGACGAACGAACGAACGAACGGACGTACGGATGGACGAACGGAAAACGATATACGAACGAACGGAAAACGAAATACGAACGCAAAAATGGGAACGTTTTACGTTTCAGGGGGTGTAAGGATTAATAGTTCCCAAGGTCTGGAGTACAATAGCTTCTTCCACCAATACATGTAATAACCCCTGGAGCTGAAAAGTTGCTGACAGTGGTGTTAAAATCCCATTCAAGCAAACACACATTCATTTGTGTGATGAAGGCTTTGGTAAACAAAGGTTCAAAAGGAAGTATTTTTACATTTTAGTCATTGTTGGTAATTTGTAAGTTTCATTTTTCTAATTGACATTTCACAGGTCTGCATTTGTTCAACAAATTTCTTTCCTCATGTTAATATCTGAGATATAGGCCTAATTTTACTGCCGTTCTAGTCTGAAGTTAGTTTTGTGATTTGTCGGATTAACGGCAGAATTCAGTCCTATTGCTCGTATGTAGCAAATAAAAAATTCTAACTTCTGTCTATTTATATAAAATTCAAACATAATATCCATCTTCTTTACGTTATTAAAGCTTTAGACATTGCGAAACTAACGTGAAACGATCTTTATTGAAGAAATTTCTTTTTTCGTCTTTGAAGATGCACATGGAAAATGCTATGTTGATCATTTTTCCTTATATGGATAATGTGACCTAATTTTATTATAAACATGCTAATTTGCATACTATAACAACCATTCCATGGTAGGAATCCAGTAATTTACACATGTATTACCCAAGATGCAACACGCCATTCAGTTTCGGGTTTCCCAATGTTTTTCATGTAGTAAACATAATTAAAAAGAGACACGAATGTCAATTATTACACAATGCACAGCGGGTTATTAAAAACGGCAATAACTATCATCATGTATCAAAAATGATCAATTTTAAACACGCTAAGGATAAAAAAAATGGTGACACTGTTATAAGATATAAAGATTGAACACGTCTGATTGTATATGCAGCTTCCTTTGGACATCAAAGTGCCGGGAGTGATTCACTCCCACTTTGCTACATTACGAGTAATGAGACTAAATTCGTACCCTCGCCAAAAAAAAAAAAAAAAAGCGAGGGTATGATTATTCGTTCTATCTGAGATACATCGGCTATTAGGTATGGGGTTTTTTCCAAATTTGTATTCATGTTTTAATTAAAACTTATTGTTTGTATTAAATTCCTCATATTTCTTCCATATCTCTCGTCTACTTTCTCAAACAGTTTTCAAAATAAAAAAGATCCTGTTATTAACAAATGAATTGTGGGCATTAAAATGTAACATGTAGCTTTATAGATATGTACACTTGACTATAGTGACAAACACAGGATTGTATCTTCACTTATTTAACATACAGTGTATCGGCCTGTCGAAGGTCTGATTTAACTTACAGGTATTCCATCGTCCACCCCAATTAGGACTGGAAAATATGATATAGCTTAAAAATTATTGCAAGTGGCATAAAACACAATGCAGACATTAAAAAAAAAAAATACAGTGCATCCCAATGGTATTGTTTCAGATTCTCTTTATGTTGGTTTTTTTTTAATGTTGAACACAACTTTTAATAATGAAAGGGAGATAATACATTTTTTCTTTTATAGGTATTAAGCCAATTAATGATGGCAGTGTATGGTCTGAAGGCGCCAAACTGAAAATGAAGGAGATGGCTCAGGAAAAGAGTTTAGTTGGTCTTGTCTGTGGCAAACAGGATGATGGATTTGTCTCCCTTAGATTTGTTGATACATCTACTGATGAAGACATTTGTTTAGATGAAGTGTTGCTAGATTTGGGAATGGCTGATGTTTTAAAAAGTTGATATTTCTGATATATCTGATAGAGATATACACAACCGTTCTGCTTGTTATAAAGAACAGTTTGACTTTTTCAGCAGGAATTTTCATTTTCAATTCTTGACTCGAACTTGGGTCTGCTTTGGTGTTAAGTGATCAATTGCAACTTTTTTTGCTATAAGTTCCATGATATATTTGTTTTTTTTTTTTTACAATATAACAATTGCAGCATACTTTTTATGTATATTGTCAGTGTGATTATCCAAAACACATTTTAACAATTTTTTATGGCTGTTCCTGAGTATATCAGTTGATGTGGTGGGAGACTCAGAGGTGTGTTTCGATGTACCTCACAATTCAGTACAGTATACATCTTGTTTGATTTCATTTTGATATACAGTTAATAGTATGTTGAACTTCACTACTGACCCTTTTCATAAAAGCAGAATCAAACACCAATTGTTTATTTTGGAACAGCCATTATCTTTAATATATTGTTGTTGACAATCATTCATTGTTCATTGTTAAGATCACTTGTGTTCTGTATTTTGTTATTACCTTCATTTAAATCAGACTTGGTACCAGAATTTAGAAACAAATGATCAACCTCTCTGGCAAAAAAGAAACCTGTATCTGCTCTCACCCAGATGTTTGTATCTGTCTCACCCAGATGTTTGTATCTGCTCTCACCCAGATGTTTGTATCTGCTCTCACCCAGATGTTTGTATCTGCTTTCACATAGATGTTTGTTTATAAATATACCAATGTTGTCTTCTGAATTGCTCAATTATATGTTTATAGTGTAGATAAACTCTAAAGTATTTTTGTGAAATTTTTTACATTAAATTCTCAGTATTGCCATGGTTACTTGAAATGTTGCAGCTATGGTAACCGATATTTTATCTATTAGTGAATGAAGTATAATGTTAATTTTGTTGATACTTGGTTAACTCAGAATCCCTCGGAAATTGTTTATAAGGTTAAAATAAGAAGCTATATTAAAGGATAAATTCTAAAAATATTCTAAAAATATCTTAGAGGTTTTCTAATTTTAGTATTCATAGTACTGAAGCAAGGCAGGTTTAAAATAAGGATATATCCAATAAAAGCAACTTTTAAGTCTATTGCATTCTGAAAGGAAGTTTGACATCCATCCATAGATATAATTTACCTTCCCAGGATGCAATGCATATTTTCATGGAACCTATTTGTATATCTTTCTAGGCCAGTATTAAATTAGCATCAAGACCATGTGATGTCAATCTGTTATTGTTTGGTAGTGTATGGTCTCTGGTAGTATCTAGGGTTACAAATGATCAATTACCTTTGGTTATCAGTTGGTTCTGTTGTATCCACAATTAATAGTGGATGGCTGTTTTTTCCTTAAAAAGGGGAAGCAGCAAGAAAGTTAATATTCTATCCTGCCAAGGAAACAGTATTTGCAGGACTATATACAGTTATGCTAGCTATACTTATAATTTGCATTTTCTCCATAAGCTTACCACTGTGAAACATACTTATACAGTAAGTCAGGACCTATTGGCCGAAAATACATTTTATGTTTGTAATCAGATTGATGGTTATTTTTAGACTGGTTTGAATCATTACAGATTTTAATTTTAATGTGATGCATGGCTTAACCTGTCGGTATCGGATTATTAATTTTAGAAGAGCTTGCCTTCACTAGTGACATGTTTTGAAATATTGTATTAGGAAATATAAGTGTTTTCTAAGTTCCTCCTAATATTCATGTACTAATGTGTCATACAGTACAACTGACATAGATTTTGCTTTTCTTTCTGTCCTCGTGGAACTTGGTGAAGAAAAATTTGAGATTGTCTCCCCTGGCAAATTCTTGGAGTAAATGTCATGTAAATTGTCTCCCCTGTCAAATCCCTGGAGTTGATATACTGTAGATTGAGACAATCTACAGTACATCAACTCTAAGGATTTGACAGGGGAGACATTTTACAGGACATTTACTCCAGGAATCTTCAGAGTAAATGTCCTGTAGATTGTCTCCCCTGGCAAATTTTTGGAGTAAATGTCCTGTTTCTTTTTCTTTATCATAAACTTTCTTATAAAATCATATGCAAAATCATTATTGTGTACACAATAGGATGTCAAAGGATGGACATTAGTGGGCAGTCCACTGTGGACAGGTCCACCTTATGTGTGGCATATGATTTTTTTTCCATTGGATGGCAATATACAACTTTATAATGATAGGGAAAGTTGATGACATTATAAACCCATTTTAGCATAATACACTATAATAGTACCTACTATATCATGTCTGCTTGTTGCAGAAATTGTTTATAACACAGTATATTTATATTGTAATCTACATTCTGAGTGACAATATGTAGTTATCATGTAGTTTACAGTACATACAAGTCTGACTTATTTGTTGTCATTGATCACTGTAGGACTCATTAAATGGAAATAATTAACATGTTTATTTTGTATTCTAGTTATTTACCTTACATGTATTCGATTCACCGACTTGGTTTTAACATCATGAGTCAGTTTAATATAATAGGCATAATATTTTTGGGAATTTTTGTTACATGTGACGATGTGAGCTTTTTTATGGTCTTTTTCGAGGGATGATTGTTACACTATTAAAGTAGACAAAAATCAAATAATTATTGATTTGTACCCTCTCCCTTTAAAATAGTCCATGTATTCTTCATTGATTATATAAATATAGTCACCACTAGGTGTGCCATAAAGCTCACATGTAAGTTGTATTTTGATTACACTTGTACACTACATTATATCGTTTTACGAATAGAAGTTCCATTAGAAGTTATTGGTTACATGCATAAAAAAACATGAAAATTAAACATGCCAGAAACATTCCTTGTTGCTCACCATTCTTATTCCGTTGGTTAGTTCTTGCATAAACAAGTTAATTACAGAAATGGACATATTTTTTCGATTTTAATCACGAATTTCCTGTCCCTCTATACTGGTCGATGTAGTAGACAAAACTCTCCAGACACACATCTACATTAGACCACTATATAAAGCACTACTGCACATGTATATGTAGTACACCCATATTATATCACGCCTGGGTTTTTTTATAGCAATTACTGTGTGTAATGTCAAGGAAGAATTTATTTAAACTTTAAACTAATTTTTGAAAATGTGGATGTTGTAAATCTGTAGTGATAAGTAAGGGACAGCCATTAAAGAATAAAAAATAACTAGGGAACACTCTATATGAATTTAATCCTCCTATTTGACACAATATTGAACAATTGTCTCCCGTTGCTGAACTATATAGAGTTGTCTTTCTTTGGAAATTTGAAATAAGAATAACAGATAATTATGCATTTCTTTTGTTTTTAAAGACAGCAAAAATATTGGGTGTTGTAAGCACAGTTTTTAAGGTAACTACCAACTTTAAAAAAAATTTAAGTGATGAAAAAAAAAATTTATCCCAGAATTTTCAAACAACTTACATGAAAGGGACATAATTGTTACAAAATTGTTTTTTGTTTTTGGTTTTTTTTAATTTGTTGTATATTTTTGTTTATTTTTTGCCTTCTAATCCAACAGTAGAGTCAAACCTCTATGTGCTACCAGAAGAGATTTGAAATGACAAGGAGTCTGTGTTTGACAAGTAATTAACTTGAGCAGGTTATTAGAAAAATTTGCAATAATTTTGTATTCTTATACAATATTTTCAGAAATAATTATTTACAGAATTGCCAGTGTTGGATGAAAATTTTGTTTCTGGGGAATATTTAACCATTTAATTGAAATTAATAAGAATAAATTGCTTGTGACTTGATATTGGTAGGACAATCGCTGACTGCTGATAATTTATGTTAATAGTGTTCATGTCAAGGACTATTCTGTAAAAAAATGTCAATAAGTTTCTCTCTCAGATATTTAGCCGGTCACAATAGCACATATATTAATGATCACTCAAAATGTATGAATAGAATCATTTCAGATTACACATTTCACTGTTGACAGACAGACAAACCTTATGTACTAAATGAACTATTAAAATACCTGTCTAAACCCAATCCATAAAACAATGAAATCTGTCTTCATAATAAAAACATTAAGTATTGACAAATTTATTACTCTAAAATCGTATATTGACTAAAATTTATGTCCCATGTAGGGTACACTGGTTTCCTAAAAATTCAATGTTTAATTTTAATTTAGAGAAACTTTGTAGACCCGAGAGTTGTGGACAATAATCACAAAGTTAAACAGTGCTGCAAACATAAGTAAAAAGAGAATGTCATTACATAATTATCTATTGTACGGAGCCGACTAATCTATGTATAGTTTCTGTTATTACATTGAAACACATTCATGTTTTTGAAATAAAATGCACATGTATACTATCATATCATTGTATCACATTGGTTTTGCCATTATGTGGATATTATGTTTGAAATTGCTACTGTTATAACTAATAGGTGAATACAGATTGTAATATGCTAATGTTTTAAATACAAATAATCACACACAAACTTTCTTTATTTACTTTGTATGTATCCCAACGAAAGTTGGTTGACATATAGCTTTTGGAGCTTTTCGTTTCTTCATTAGTCTGTCCATCCGTTTCACTTCAGTTTACCTTTCTGTTTAAGCTTTTGTTTTATGAAGATGACTTCACATCTTCATGAATGTTTCTAGGTTTAGTGAACTTAGAAAAAAAGGTGGGATGTTTACCAACAAGTGCCAAGTGGGAAATCTGTCAGACATATTTTTTAATAATTTATTTTGGGAAGGTAAATCACAAAACTAAAATCAGATTTTTGTACCGCACATGGTGCCTTTTTTTATACTTATCTCCACATTATATGACTAAACATTTGTACATTTGGCCAAAATAACAATAATTTTGATTGATAGGCAAGATATGACCAAAAAATAAATAATTGATTCTTTAGCAGCCAAACACTTGGCAAAAATAGAAATTATTGATTGACAGACAAACACATGGCCAAAAAAGAAATAATTGATTGACAGACAAACACATGGCCAAAAGTAGAAATAATTGAATGGTTGCTTGATACCCAGTGAGCAGTATTTCAGGATGAGAACGAGTATCCAGTGAGCAGTATTTCAGGATGAGCACGAGTCAACAATCAATAAATCAATGTTGTATAGGGATGGGTCTATTGGAACTGACTTCAGAAAAGTATGAAGAGTTTCGTGCAGACAGAACTTTCTTTGTGCAGCTACAATATGCTTACACTTTTAGTGAAATCAACTAAAGATCATGCAAGGAGTTTGGCACTCTCCAAACACACTACCTACTATGGTCTGAGGTCAGGCCTTCTGTATTATAACAAGGTAACCACATTCAGGGGCCTGGTTGGACAAGTGGTTGAGGTAGTTCATCTACCTTTGATCACATGGTCTGTCAACACTGAGATTGCAGGTTTGAGTTTCACTGCAGGCAGGGTGTGCTTGATTCCAATCTTAATTGATAAGGATTGACAGTTTTTTCTGGTACTCCGGCTTCCTCTGCTGATAAACCGTAAAAAGCTATGGGGGTGGAGCATTGGGAAAAAGAAAAAGAAATGTGTGAAAATATACATGAACCCTACCAAAACCTGAAGTGTAAACTGTACTCCAGATTGGAAAACTCTGCTTTATGTGGCTCCTGACACATTTCTAGAGGTAATAGTCACAGCCCAGTAAATGATTCATATCAGGTAAAAGTGGTGGAATGAGATTGTATTAATCTGGTTTAGACTTGATTCATCCAGACTAAGCTGTTTAGACTTAATTCATCCAGACTAAGCTGTTTAGACTTAATTCATCCAGACTAAGCTGTTTAGACTTGATTCATCCAGACTAAGATGTTTAGACTTGATTCATCCAGAATAAGCTGTTTAGACTTGATTCATGCAGACTAAGCTTGAAGCTGTGACCATTATTTTCAGTTATCCATGGTTATTTTTCAACAGAAAAATCTATGGATATAGCATATATGTACCTATGTGTTAATTGATAGAGTTGAAACCATTCCATGAGAATGTATACAATAACGGACAAACACTATGTTTTTTAACATTTTAATTACAAATGGTCAAAACAGTAACGTATGAAAAGAAAAGGTAAGAAAAAAGATAAAATAACTAGAAAACATGACAACAAACAAAACACTGTATTTTCAGCACTAATAAATACATCTGATTGTCATCAGGTCTGACCACACTTAATACAAATTTATCAACAATATTTTAAGCCATTTTACATTTTCTTCTTGGTTCAAAACCGATGAAACATGATGGCTATAGTTTATACTGTTGTATATATAAGTTTATCAGATGGATTTAAAATTCAGATTAACCTGTATAAAATGGCCACTCAAGAAGAACAAGGTCTTCTAATACAGGTTCAATTTATATGACATTCACTAGAAAAATTGTGTTTTAAAACAGCTGTTTGCTTCATACAGGTAAAACAGGTGTAGGATAAATACAAGTAAAACAGGTATGGGCTTAATACAGGTAAAAATGGTCTTATAAAACAGGCGTCTGCTGACTACAGGTAAAAATGGTCTTGTAAAACAGGTGTTTTTTGCTGTAATGGCTATTTGTGAGCTTATATAATGCTAATTTAATAACATTGTAAAAATTGTGCAAAAGATAGAAAATGTGATCAAATAAACTTGTGTCCTGAATGATCATTGTAAATACATAATGTACTATGTGAAAAACAAGTATAAATATCTTATGTACAAATACATGTAAAAAATTAATATCACAGGTGCTTCTCACAACCATGTTTAGTAGTAAATTTGTTAAAAATTAACAACTAAATATATACTATATTTGTAATATCTTTCATGAGTTAAAAGAATGCCTAGTCACCACAGTTATTTCATCAATAATGTCATTCATTGGTTACATTAACAATCAATCAAAAATATGTTAATGAGGAAAACATTAGAGTTTATCGTAGTCTCTTGAAATATATTCAAGAATTCAACGCAAATTGATGTTTTTAAAGTATACTGTAAAAACAATAATTTTAGAAAAGGTTTGTCAATGTCAAAAACATAAAAACATTTTCTCTACAACATAACAGAGTAAGTTGTTTATAAAACAACTAAAAAATGTGAATTTGAAAACTTAGAAAGAGTACCATAACCCCTGACATAAAAGTGCAGAATCTGGAATATGTTACCCATCTGTCAAAAGTTAACATTCTCAAACCTTTCCATACAAAGGATCAACTCTACAGAAATTGCACAAATATCTAAAACTTAATTTAAGGTATTAATTTTTAGTATTTTTATGGATAATGTAACAGCAAATTTGATTGGATGTAAATTTTATTAAAATTTACATATTATTGTTTCATAGCACATGCTATGGTGCTTTTAAAACAATCACAAACTGTAATAAAAAATTTTAATTGCATTAGAATGAAGATATCTAGACTGTATATAAAAACATTACTTACATCAAACTCAGATTTGCAATACAAAATAAATTTATAACATTAAAACTCTATGATGATGTATCAAAAACAAGTTGGTGATCGAATTATTCTTTTGTTAATTTATTAATAATAAATGTACATACATATAAATACATGAAATAGACGCTAACCAACAAAACTCACAAGTTAACTGGTAATACAGACTATGTATACATACAATATTCATATATTGTAAGAAATTATAAAGTTTATTTGTACAAGCCTAAAAACAGACAGAATCTCGCATTTCTTACCTTTTTCGCAGCAGGTACAAATAAACTTTATAATTTCTTACAATATATGAATATTGCTTAAGCTTTTATCCTGCAACCATAAAATACATTTTACATCAATGGAAAACATGAATAAGTACACTTCTAGAAGCCTTCTGACTTGAAATTTGACATGTGTATTCTAGCAATCTGCCGTCACAAACAAATATCGTATTTGACAATATGTCATACCAAAGCAGAATACTATATATTGTAATATTGTAAGAACCAAGAACAATGGTACCAGGAGATTTTATTCAGCACTGCCTAATAATCAAAAATATATTCGGATACTTGTATTGGACAGTAACTGATTGCAGGATAAAAAGATCTCATTTCCTTTGTGTTAGTGGTCAAATAAGTTCTAACTTGATCCAAAACTAAAGCTAATTTCAAACATAATGCTGAATCTACCTCCATGGTTTTCCCAGAAATCCACATTCTACTCCATGTAGTAACCATGGACAACATCATAATTACTCAACTCAAACCATAACAGTACATAAAACTAGGTAGTGACTAATGTATAAGAAAATGTATATACAGTTCAAAATAGTTCCATTAGAAATGTATAACCAGATTTTATTATATAGATAGAGATGAAATATCGAATTTTCTGAGTGACAGAAATCACGGTAAATCACATGTGAAAATTATCGTTTATTTTCACTCTCGGGTTTTTTCCCGCCAAAATGTCTTTTCGATGGTCAAAACACAAAAGCTAAAATAATTGTTCACTAATAGACCGGAACCTGCTAGAACAATATCTTATAACATGTCATTTAGCGTGACAATATCCTTATTTGTTATTTCAGAACGAAATATTAGTTAGCTGGCGTCCTGATCCAGATAAGAGCGGCCATGTTGCAGTTGGTTTTGTACTATGCAGATATTCATCCGCCGTTCATAAAATTTAGGATTAAGCATTAAAATTTTACGAAAACAATTTTGATCTATATAATAAATAGGATAATCAATTGGGCATCGTGAATATCCAAAATATGATCACTCGGCGGCTGCAGCATAAAGCATCAGATTAAACTTACAAAAATTTTGGATATTCACTCCGCCCAATTAATTATCCTATAATTATTTAAAAAGTTGTTGTCCTAATCTATAATTTAACTGTTATTAATTTACTAATTAACAGTAGTGCTAGTCATGCTGACATTTGTGACATTCAAATTAGAGATTGATGTTCGAATACGAAACAGTTTTTGTCTTAGTTTTCTGACAAAAAAACCAATTACATAAACAAGATCAAAAATATTACACAAACTTTTATAACAAATATGATTGTCTAATTAATCTCATAACATAATTACATGTGAATTCCTATCATAGAATTCTAACATAATCTGGAAATAAATATACAAAAGGTAATCGGTCAAATTAATGAATCTTTTCATGTACCATAGGACATTTGCAGCCTTAAATATATTTCAGCATTATAAAAATTATATGAATACTACAAGTTCTATGCCAGTGGAGTATTTTTGTATTTTTAAAATTAATATTAGGATAAATATCTGTGATTAATCTTTTTCTTAACAGGGAGGGCTGGAATATTTTTTAAATCAAATATTTTACCTTTTGGCTTGGAAACCAAATTTGTTCTACTTCTTCACAACCCCATTTTACCTATATTCTCACTGTTAATTTTGTAATCAAGGAAACAAATAAATTCTGTCTTAACAAAAACATTGCAGCTCCCCCCCTTTTTCCCCACACTGAATAAATAGAAATTACTTTTAGAAAATGATCAAGCTTGTGATCTAGCTGATTCTATTGACGTGATTAGGATAAACTGAGTAAAAGTATTCACAACAAAACAAAATGTGCTGCATTTAATTCTTCTTTAAAAATTTTAACAATTTTACAATTCTGTTTTCATTTCAGCTTTTTCTCCTTCACCTTCGTCCCCTCCCATATAACCCTGATTTTCTAATCCTCCCATATAACCCTGATTTTCTAATCCATCCACTTTTGTTGACCTTTTTGACCTATGTTTCTTTTCTTTCTTTTTTTTCTTCTTCTTTTCTTGATCTCCAAGTGTGAGAGGTTCTAAAGCATTCGGTTTACTAAGACCCTGAGTGTGGTTGTCATTGTAGGTCTCCACGTCAAGTCCACTGTCATTGCTGGCACCCCCAAGTCTATTGTAACCATCGACTGGTTTCTTTGGAATGACTGATCCAGCATACATTCTCTCCTTCCTGAAATGTAATTACTTTTTGATTAATAAATGAATAACAATTCTTTAGAAATCAGTCCACAAAACAAACAGCCTTTCTCATCTGAGAAAAGAATAATTTGCATTAAGTATAAATTTACAATGATATTTTCTTATCACACTAGTTACATGATTCACGATTGGTTCCTCAGCCTTAACTACCTCAAAACTCTTAGGTACTGTGTCCTCAGCCTTAACTACCTCAACTCTTAGGAACTGTGTCCTCAGCCTTAACCCCATCAAAACTCTTAGGAACTGTGTCCTCAGCCTTAACCACATCAAAACTCTTAGGTACTGTGTCCTCAGCCTTAACTACCTCAACTCTTAGGAACTGTGTCCTCAGCCTTAACCACATCAAAACTCTTAGGAACTGTGTCCTCAGCCTTAACTACCTCAACTCTTAGGAACTGTGTCCTCAGCCTTAACCACATCAAAACTCTTAGGTACTGTGTCCTCAGCCTTAACTACCTTAACTCTTAGGTACTGTGTCCTCAGCCTTAACCACATCAAAACTCTTAGGTACTGTGTCCTCAGCCTTAACCACATCAAAACTCTTAGGTACTGTGTCCTCAGCCTTAACCACATCAAAACTCTTAGGTACTGTGTCCTCAGCCTTAACCACATCAAAACTCTTAGGAACTGTGTCCTCAGCCTTAACCACATCAAAACTCTTAGGTACTGTGTCCTCAGCCTTAACTACCTCAACTCTTAGGAACTGTGTCCTCAGCCTTAACCACATCAAAACTCTTAGGTACTGTGTCCTCAGCCTTAACTACCTCAACTCTTAGGAACTGTGTCCTCAGCCTTAACCACATCAAAACTCTTAGGTACTGTGCCCTCAGCCTTAACCACATCAAAACTCTTAGGAACTGTGTCCTCAGCCTTAACCACATCAAAACTCTTAGGTACTGTGTCCTCAGCCTTAACCACATCAAAACTCTTAGGTACTGTGTCCTCAGCCTTAACCACATCAAAACTCTTAGGAACTGTGTCCTCAGCCTTAACCCCATCAAAACTCTTAGGAACTGTGTCCTCAGCCTTAGCCACATCAAAACTCTTAGGAACTGTGTCCTCAGCCTTAACCCCATCAAAACTCTTAGGTACTGTGTCCTCAGCCTTAACCACATCAAAACTCTTAGGAACTGTGTCCTCAGCCTTAACTACCTTAACTCTTAGGTACTGTGTCCTCAGCCTTAACCACATCAAAACTCTTAGGAACTGTGTCCTCAGCCTTAACTACCTTAACTCTTAGGTACTGTGTCCTCAGCCTTAACCCCATCAAAACTCTTAGGAACTGTGTCCTCAGCCTTAACTACCTTAACTCTTAGGAACTGTGTCCTCAGCCTTAACTACCTTAACTCTTAGGTACTGTGTCCTCAGCCTTAACTACCTTAACTCTTAGGTACTGTGTCCTCAGCCTTAACCACATCAAAACTCTTAGGTACTGTGTCCTCAGCCTTAACCACATCAAAACTCTTAGGAACTGTGTCCTCAGCCTTAACTACCTTAACTCTTAGGTACTGTGTTCTCAGCCTTAACCACATCAAAACTCTTAGGTACTGTGTCCTCAGCCTTAACCACATCAAAACTCTTAGGAACTGTGTCCTCAGCCTTAACTACCTTAACTCTTAGGTACTGTGTTCTCAGCCTTAATCCCATCAAAACTCTTAGGAACTGTGTTCCCAGCCTTAACCACATCAAAACTCTTAGGTACTGTGTCCTCAGCCTTAACCACATCAAAACTCTTAGGAACTGTGTCCTCAGCCTTAACCCCATCAAAACTCTTAGGAACTGTGTCCTCAGCCTTAACCACATCAAAACTCTTAGGAACTGTGTCCTCAGCCTTAACTACCTTAACTCTTAGGTACTGTGTCCTCAGCCTTAACCACATCAAAACTCTTAGGTACTGTGTCCTCAGCCTTAACCACATCAAAACTCTTAGGTACTGTGTCCTCAGCCTTAACCACATCAAAACTCTTAGGAACTGTGTCCTCAGCCTTAACCACATCAAAACTCTTAGGAACTGTGTCCTCAGCCTTAACCACATCAAAACTCTTAGGAACTGTGTCCTCAGCCTTAACCACATCAAAACTCTTAGGTACTGTGTCCTCAGCCTTAACCACATCAAAACTCTTAGGAACTGTGTCCTCAGCTTTAACCCCATCAAAACTCTTAGGAACTGTGTCCTCAGCCTTAACCCCATCAAAACTCTTAGGTACTGTGTCCTCAGCCTTAACCACATCAAAACTCTTAGGAACTGTGTCCTCAGCCTTAACCACATCAAAACTCTTAGGAACTGTGTCCTCAGCTTTAACCCCATCAAAACTCTTAGGAACTGTGTCCTCAGCCTTAACCCCATCAAAACTCTTAGGTACTGTGTCCTCAGCCTTAACCACATCAAAACTCTTAGGAACTGTGTCCTCAGCCTTAACTACCTTAACTCTTAGGAACTGTGTTCTCAGCCTTAACCACATCAAAACTCTTAGGTACTGTGTCCTCAGCCTTAACCACATCAAAACTCTTAGGAACTGTGTCCTCAGCCTTAACTACCTCAACTCTTAGGTACTATGCCCTCAGCTTTAACCCCATAAAAACTCTTAGGTACTGTGCCCTCAGCTTTAACCCCATAAAAACTCTTAGGTACTGTGCCCTCAGCCTTAACCACATCAAAACTCTTAGGAACTGTGTCCTCAGCCTTAACCACATCAAAACTCTTAGGAACTGTGTCCTCAGCCTTAACCACATCAAAACTCTTAGGAACTGTGTCCTCAGCCTTAACCACATCAAAACTCTTAGGTACTGTGTCCTCAGCCTTAACTACCTCAAAACTCTTAGGTACTGTGTCCTCAGCCTTAACCCCATGAAAACTCTTAAGAACTGTGTCCTCAGCCTTAACCCCATCAAAACTCTTAGGTTCTGTGTCCTCAGCCTTAATCCCATCAAAACTCTTAGGTACTGTGCCCTCAGCTTTAACCCCATAAAAACTCTTAGGTACTGTGCCCTCAGCCTTAACTACCTCAAAACTCTTAGGTACTGTGTCCTCAGCCTTAACCCCATGAAAACTCTTAAGAACTGTGTCCTCAGCCTTAACCCCATCAAAACTCTTAGGTTCTGTGTCCTCAGCCTTAATCCCATCAAAACTCTTAGGTACTGTGCCCTCAGCTTTAACCCCATAAAAACTCTTAGGTACTGTGCCCTCAGCCTTAACCACATCAAAACTCTTAGGAACTGTGTCCTCAGCTTTAACCCTATCAAAACTCTTAGGAACTGTGTCCTCAGCCTTAATCCCATAAAAACTCTTAGGTACTGTGCCCTCAGCTTTAACCCCATCAAAACTCTTAAGAACTGTGTCCTCAGCCTTAACCCCATCACAACTCTTAGGTACTGTGTCCTCAGCCTTAATCCCATCAAAACTCTTAGGTACTGTGCCCTCAGCTTTAACCCCATCAAAACTCTTAGGTACTGTGCCCTCAGCCTTAACCCCATGAAAACTCTTAAGAACTGTGTCCTCAGCCCTATCCCCATCAAAACTCTTAGGTACTGTGTCCTCAGCCTTAACTACCTCAAAACTCTTAGGTACTGTGTCCTCAGCCTTAACTCCATGAAAACTCTTAAGAACTGTGTCCTCAGCCTTAACCCCATGAAAACTCTTAAGAACTGTGTCCTCAGCCTTATCCCCATCAAAACTCTTAGGTACTGTGTCCTCAGCCTTAACTACCTCAAAACTCTTCGGTACTGTGTCCTCAGCCTTAAACCCATGAAAACTCTTAAGAACTGTGTCCTCAGCCTTAACCCCATCAAAACTCTTAGGTACTGTGTCCTCAGCCTTAATCCCATCAAAACTCTTAGGTACTGTGCCCTCAGCTTTAACCCCATAAAAACTCTTAGGTACTGTGCCCTCAGCCTTAACTACCTCAAAACTCTTAGGAACTGTGTCCTCAGCTTTAACCCTATCAAAACTCTTAGGAACTGTGTCCTCAGCCTTAATCCCATAAAAACTCTTAGGTACTGTGCCCTCAGCTTTAACCCCATCAAAACTCTTAGGTACTGTGCCCTCAGCCTTAACTACCTCAAAACTCTTAGGAACTGTGTCCTCAGCTTTAACCCTATCAAAACTCTTAGGAACTGTGTCCTCAGCCTTAACCCCATAAAAACTCTTAGGTACTGTGCCCTCAGCTTTAACCCCATCAAAACTCTTAGGTACTGTGCCCTCAGCCTTAACTACCTCAAAACTCTTAGGAACTGTGTCCTCAGCTTTAACCCTATCAAAACTCTTAGGTACTGTGCCCTCAGCCTTAACCCCATCAAAACTCTTAGGTACTGTGTCCTCAGCCTTAACCCCATCAAAACTCTTAGGTACTGTGTCCTCAGCCTTAACTACCTTAAAACTCTTAGGTACTATGCCCTCAGCCTTAACTACCTCAAAACTCTTAGGTACTATGCCCTCAGCCTTAACCCCATCAAAACTCTTAGGTACTGTGTCCTCAGCCTTAACCCCATCAAAACTCTTAGGTACTGTGCCCTCAGCCCTAACCCCATCAAAACTCTTAGGTACTGTGCCCTCAGCTTTAACCCCATCAAAACTCTTAGGTACTATGCCCTCAGCCTTAACTACCTCAAAACTCTTAGGAACTGTGTCCTCAGCTTTAACCCTATCAAAACTCTTAGGTACTGTGTCCTCAGCCTTAATCCCATAAAAACTCTTAGGTACTGTGTCCTCAGCCTTAACCCCATCAAAACTCTTAGGTACTGTGCCCTCAGCTTTAACCCCATCAAAACTCTTAGGAACTGTGTCCTTGGCCTTAACCCCATAAAAACTCTTAGGTACTGTGTCCTCAGCCTTAACCCCATCAAAACTCTTAGGAACTGTGTCCTCAGCTTTAACCCCATCAAAACTCTTAAGTACTGTGTCCTCAGCCTTAACCCCATGAAGAGTCTTTCACTACTGTTAGATAGTGTCAAACTTAAAATAAATAAATCTGCTGAATGTGACAAAATTGGTCCTATGCGACTTAAATTATCCGCCTCTGAAATTATATCATTTTTAACATGTACTTTTTAGACACTTTAGAGACTTGACATTGTTTTTCCAGATCTTTAAACACCTATTAACGTATGAGTATGTTGTTTTATGTAATTGTGAAATTAGTGCATTATTATTAGTAGTAGTACTAGAAGTAGTAAGGCAAGCCATGGCAGCCAAAAAGTAAGAAAAACTAGAAATCTAAACAAGGAAAACAAGAACCTTTCTACTGCTATACTTCCCTTTTAATCCATGCATTAGAATTATATCTACTTACACCAGGCCTAATTGTCAATGTTGAAAAAAAGTCTGTTTTAATCTCCTATACTTACCTTGGGGGTTTACTAGCTATAACAACGTCATTGTTTCTATACAAGAAATAATACATAACAAAAAAATTATATAATATATAGCTTTATACAACAGGGAACCAGAAAAAGCAGCAAAGGATGTGGGGAACCAGAAGGGAACTCTACAATACTCTGGATAAGATGGAATATTTAAGAAAATACTTTTGCCCAATCATTTTGCTTGAAGCAAAATCCCCATGCATTGTGAATTCTATTGTCACAAAATAATTCAACAGAGCTCAGTGACAATTGTAGGATAATCAATTGTGCAGAGTAATTATAGAAAATATGACCATGAGTGTCGCAGAACACATCAGATTGAGCAAATGCTCAGAACTTGTTCAGCACACGAGTTATAACTGAACGTGTTTCGGCAGGAGTTATCATATTTTCAACATTGACAATGTGCACTTATATATCCTGTTAATAACAGTGACGAATATTAAATACGTCTTTGAAATTTCAGAGGAACTTTGTTTTTAATGCTCTCTCATGTCAGGTTTTGCTAATGATGTCACTTACAGGGCATGAAAGATCCTAATTTATTTCACATGTGATTTACCAGAATTTGTTAATATTCCAAAATCTTGTCATTTTGTTGCTGTCATTGTAATAAGTCTGTCAATTTTATTGCTGATCCTTTCACGGAATACTGCAGCTTATTTTTAGTCCAAATGATAAAATATGCAGATTTTTCCTTCAATGATATCGTGCAAACTTTCTTGTTTTACTACATATATATTTTAATATAGAAACTCTTTATGGCTTATTTACCCAATTTATTATACAGCATATAAAAAGGAGATGCACCAAACATACATCTCAAAATTCAATTAACCAATAAAAACAGAACAAAAAATCCTTTATATTGAATAAAAAACCAAAAAAAAATAACGGTCAAATATGAGGGCATAAAATACTGGGATGAAACAGACACACAAAGTACTGGATGAAACAGTCACACAAAGTACTGGCATGGAACAGTCACACAAAATACTGGCATGGAACAGTCACACAAAATACTGGCATCGAACAGTCACACAAAATACTGGCATGGAAGTCACACAAGTACTGGCATGAAACAGTCACACAATTACTGGCATGGAACAGTCGCACAAAATATTGGCATGGAACACTCACACAAAATACTGGCATGGAAGTCACACAAGTACTGGCATGAAACAGTCACACAAAGTACTGGTACGGAACAGTCACACAAAATACTGGCATAGATTGTCACACAAAAAACTGGCATGGAAAGTCACACAAAATACTGGCATGGAAGTCACACAAGTACTGGCATGAAACAGTCACACAATTACTGGCATGGAACAGTCACATAAAATACTGGCATGGAACACTCACACAAAATACTGCAATGGAACAGTCACAAAATTACTGGCATGGAACAGTCACACAAATTAGTACTGGATGGAACAGTAACACAAAGGACTGGCATGGGACAGTCACACAAATTACTGGCATGGAACAGTCATAAAAACTGCATGGAACAGTCACACAAAATACTGGCATGGAACACTCACACGAAATAGTGGCATGGAACAGTCAAACAAATTACTGGCATGGCACAGTCACACAAAGTACTGGATGGAACAGTCACACAAAATACTGGCATGGAACAGTGACACAAAATACTGGCATAGAAGTCACACAAAGTACTGGCATGGAAAAGTCACACAAAATACTGCCATGGAAAAGTAACACAAAATACTGGCATGGAACAGTCACACAAAATACTGGCATGGAAGTCACACAAAGTACCGGCATGGAACAGTCACACAAATTACTGGATGGAACAGTCACATAGAATACTGGCACTGAACAGGCACACTAAGTACTGACATGGAACAGTCAAACAAATGACTGTCATTGAGACAGACACACAAAATACTGGCATGGAAGTCACACAAAGTACTGGCATAGAAGTCACACAAAGTACTGGCATGAAAAAGTTACACAAAATACTGGCATGGAAAAGTCACACAAAATACTGGCATGGAACAGTCACCCAAAATACTGGCATGGAAGTCACACAAAGTACCGGCATGGAACAGTCACACAAATTACTGGATGGAACAGTCAAAAAGAATACTGGCACTGAACAGGCACACTAAGTACTGACATGGAACAGTCAAACAAATGACTGTCATTGAGACAGACACACAAAATACTGGCATAGAACAGTCACACAAATTACTGGCATGGAACAGTCACACAAAATACTGGCATGTAAGTCACACAAAATACTGGCATGGAACAGTCACACAAAATACTGGCATGTAAGTCACACAAAATACTGGCATAGAACAGTCACACAAATTACTGGCATGGAACAGTCACACAAAATACTGGCATGGAACAGTCACACAAAATACTGGCATGGAACAGTCACACAAAATACTGGCATGGAACAGTCACACAAAATACTGGCATGGAACAGTCACACAAAATACTGGCATGGAACAGTCACACAAATTACTGGCATGTTAGTCACACAAAATACTGGCATGGAACAGTCACACAAAATACTGGCATGCAAGTCACACAAAATACTGACATAGAACAGTCACACATATTACTGGCATGTAGGTCACACAAAGTACTGGCATGGAACAGTCAAACAAATTACTGGATGGAACAGTCACATAGAATACTGGCACTGAACAGGCGCACTAAGTACTGACATGGAACAGTCAAACAAATGACTGTCATTGAGACAGACACAAATAATACTGGCATAGAACAGTCACACAAATTACTGGCATGGAACAGTCACACAAAATACTGGCATGGAACAGTGACACAAAATACTGGCATGTAAGTCACACAAAATACTGGCACTGAACAGGCAAACTAAGTACTGACATAGAACAGTCACACAAAATACTGTCATTGAGACAATCACACAAAATACTGGCATAGAACAGTCACACATTATACTGGCATGGAACAGTCACACCAAATACTGGCATGTAACTGTCACACAAATGACTGTCATTGAGAAAAAAAGAAAGTACTGGCATGGAACAGCCACACAAAATACTGTCATTGAGACTGTGAGTCACACAAAATACTGACATGGAACAGTCACATGAAATACTGGCATGGAACAGTCACACAAAGTATTGGCATGGAAGAGTCACACAAATTACTGGCATGTAAGTCACACAAAATACTGGCATGGAACAGTCACACAAAATACTGGCATGTAAGTCACACAAAATACTGACATAGAACAGTCACACATATTACTGGCATGTAAGTCACACAAAGTACTGGCATGGAACAGTCAAACAAATTACTGGATGGAACAGTCACATAGAATACTGGCACTGAACAGGCACACTAAGTACTGACATGAAACAGTCAAACAAATGACTGTCATTGAGACAGACACACAAAATACTGGCATAGAACAGTCACACAAAGTACTGACATGGAACAGTCAAACAAATGACTGTCATTGAGACAGACACACAAAATACTGGCATAGAACAGTCACACAAAATACTGGCATGGAACAGTGACACAAAATACTGGCATGGAACAGTGACACAAAATACTGGCATGTAAGTCACACAAAATACTGGCACTGAACAGGCAAACTAAGTACTGACATAGAACAGTCACACAAAATAATGTCATTGAGACAATCGCATAAAATACTGGCATAGAACAGTCACACATTATACTGGCATAGAACAGTCACACCAAATACTGGCATGTAACTGTCACACAAATGACGGTCATTGAGAAAAAAACAAAGTACTGGCATGGAACAGCCACACAAAATACTGTCATTGAGACTGTGAGTCACACAAAATACTGACATGGAACAGTCACATGAAATACTGGCATGGAACAGTCACACAAAGTACTGGCATGGAACTGCAGTCACACAAAATAATGGCATGAAACAGTCACACAAAACATAAAGTGAATTTTTTAACCATAAAAAGGGATCCTACCTCTCAACTTTATTATATATTACCCTTACATCAAGGGACTCCAAACTCTCCCCCTTTATCCTATTACCCTAAAAACAAAGGGATCACAAATTCTCCTTTTTATAATATTACCCTTATATCACAGGGATCCCAAACTCTCCACATTTATCCTATTAAAATAATAACAAAAACAACAAAGGGATCCCCAACTCTCTCCTTTATCACATTACCCTAACAACATAGACATGCAGAAACACCACACAAAAAAAACCAAAAAAGTACAACTGTACAAAACAGAACTAACAAAAAAGGCCAATATTAACACTAGCCTAATAATTAGTTATAAAAACAATGAGGCCCACCCAAAAAACCTGATGCCCACCTTCTTGATTACAAAAACAAAAACTGTTCAAGTCTAACCAGGATCACATGAGGCAATTATGTAGAGGACCTACTGTCTTTTCATTTCTATAAAGTTACATCTCAGCAGAGGACCCCCATGAGCTGCTATTTCCCACCTGCACTACACATAATGAAATGTAAAATCTGAAAAGTATTCAATTTGCTTTGTAAAATAAAACCAGAATACACGTTAAACAAGACCCTTTTATACTTTTGTTAACTTTTAACTTAAATAATGAAGTATAATAAATCGATTGTCCATTTTAGTAACAGTCGCCACCTTGGTTAGAACGCCTGGATATTGGATGCAACTTCCGTAGGATAGATCTCAACTTTCCGAGGATCGCAAATACCTATTGGTATAGTGGGATCTGAAGTAGGTAAATACATATACATACAGTTACTTCAAAAGGGCTCACCTAAAAAACATCTTGGTCGAGTTTGAGCTCAAATTCCTGTTTTTGCCAAATAAAAACTCCAGAATTTTAAGGGTAATATCATGGTAGTTTAGAAAAAACTAAAACACGTTAACAAATTCATGCTACAACACAACACATGGCACCAATATTTTAACCTTTTCTCTGGCACAAATAAAGCTGTAAATTTACCACACAGATCAGTTTGGCTTATGCTCGCGTGTTATTAACATGAATTTTTCTAATTTAAACTATCTTAGGGGGATTAAAAACATGTATTGTCCCCTATTGTGACCAAAGAAAATTTGTCTACTGCTCTTATAATTTTCTAGCCATTTTTATAAATCTTGAAAAAAAAAATTATATGATGAAAAAAAATGCAGATTCTCTTATCAAATGTCACAAGGTCTCAGAAATACACAAATTACATCATACTTGCTACAAATACAGAATTTTTGCTTACCTTGTTTTTTTCTCATTCCTGTTGAAATCAAAGAAAGAGGTTATTACAGAGATGTGACAGTAACACATGAAAGCAAGCAGTGAAAAGTTTCTCTTCATATTATTGCTGTATACACTGGACACTAAAAGCCTTGTTTATATTCAGATTGACCGCAGTTGATTTAACCTATTCACATTAGAGTTTAATCAATCTCGATTGATTAAAAAAAATTATGGATGTGGTGCTTTAATTTACACTGATTTTGTTTTTACTGATTTCTGACATAAATTGAAAACTAATCTTAATTTATCTACACTTTTTGAATACTCATAAATAGTCATAAATTTTATCCTGTCCTCAGCAAAAAGATTGTTTCAAAAAGGAGCCCAGCAATCTTACATGTTCCTTAGATTCTGGATACAATTTTATTGAATTTTTTCTGTCATCATCATATTGTCTAAAATTTTTAAATTTTCTTTTAAACATTCATAAATTCTGTTCAAATAGGTTCCTTTAATTTGCAATGAAAAATAAAATGAAACTCATCCTCAATTTTGTTACATAAATTACACAATCTTGAATCTCTAGGAATTTTACTATATCATCTTTTCTCTATAGTAGTAAAGAGTGATCACTTATTCTCATTTGACATATAAGGTTTCTTTATTCTGAGTTGAAACTTTGTAAATATTTTTCACGAGTATAATCATTTTGACCATTTTAAATATTTTGAGTTTACTATTTTTATCTAATTCATTAATTTTTGTTTGAAATTTTTCTCTGTATTGATACTGAGGTTACAGGTGCACATGTATATCAATACATTAATATTTACATCTACACTGAGATGACATATGTGCTTAAATGTGGAACCATATCAGTACAACTAAAACTAATTATGATGGACTGTGATGGGTCACTATCATTCTTTAAAATTTCTAAATGTAACGTGAAAGTAAATCCATATTAGTTGGAACTAAAAATAAACCAAATGCAATCAATCTTGACATGAAATATATTTTTGTCTGTTCATTTTGACATGCAGAGTATATCATAAAACAAACAAACAAAATTAAATAAATTAGAGTTAGTATATAGGTACATTTACAATAAATTACATTTCATTTTAATCAGTTTCTTCTACAATCTAGCAGATGGCTCAATATCATTTTACAACATGAGTAAGTTATATGTTTGAAAAGAATGAGCTAAATATATGTGTGATGCAATAGTTATAATGTGTAAAGAAGCATGCAATGTGTCACACCTATAGAATAATGTGTAATGTAGGTTATGTGAAAGCAAAAGAATTAATATAATATAATGATAAATAATGTCATAAAAGTTCAAGTAAGCATTAAACTGTGTGTAAAATCCAAAACAAGTGTGTAAACTGCACAGGTAGAAAAGACACACTATTAAGTCCAACTGGACCACAGAGGTGATAGCTACAGTGAACTGTACACGTAGAAAAGACCCACTATTTAGTCCACTGAGCCATCTGGACCACCTAATCTGCAGTGAACTGTACAGGTAGATAAGACCCACTATTTAGTCCACACAGCCACCTGGACCCTAGAGGGGAAAGCTTCAGTGAACTATACAGGTAGAGGAGACCCACTACTTAGTCCCCTCAGCTACCTGGACCCCAGAGGGGTAAGCTTCAGTGAACTGTACAGGTAGACAAGACACACTACTTAGTCCACTCAGCCTTCTGGACCACAGAGGTGATAGCTACAGTGAACTGTACAGGTAGACAAGACCCACTACTTAGTCCACTCAGCCAACTGGACCACAGAGGTGGTAGCTACAGTGAACTGTACAGGTAGAAAAGACCCACTATATAGTCCACTGAGCCATCTGGACCACAGAGGTGATACTAGGCTTCAGTGAACTGTACAGGTAGACAAGACCCACTGCTTAGTCCACACAGCCACCTGGACCCCAGAGGGGAAAGCTTCAGTGAACTGTACAGCTGGATGAGACACACTTCTTAGTCCCCTCAGCCACCAGGAGCCCAGAGGGGTAAGCTTCATTGAACTGCACAGGTAGACAAGACCCACTACTTAGTCCCCTCAGCTACCTGGACCCCAGAGGGGTAAGCTTCAGTGAACTGTACAAGTAGACAAGACCCCCTCAGCCACCTGGACCCCAGTGGGGTAAGCTTCAGTGAACTGTACAGGTAGACAAGACCCACTACTTAGTCCACTCAGCCTTCTGGACCACAAAGGTGACAGCTACAGTGAACTGTACAGGTAGACAAGACGCACTACTTAGTCCACTCAGCCAACTGGACCACAGAGGCTATAGCTACAGTGAACTGTACAGGTAGTTAAGACCCACTATTTAGTCCACTCAGCCATCTGGACCACTGAGGTGATACTAAGCTTCGGTGAAATGTACAGGTAGATAAGACCCACTACTTAGTCCACACAGCCACCTGGACCCCAGAGGGGAAAGCTTCAGTGAACTGTACAGGTAGATGAGACCCACTACTTAGTCCACTCAGCCACCTGGACCCCAGAGGGGTAAGCTTCAGTGAACTGTACAGGTAGACAAGACCCACTACTTAGTCCACTCAGCCTTCTGGACCGCAGAGGTGATAGCTACAGTGAACTGTACAGGTAGACAAGACCCACTACTTAGTCCACTCAGCCTTCTGGACCACAGAGGTGATAGCTACAGTGAACTGTACAGGTAGACAAGACCCACTACTTAGTCCACTCAGCCTTCTGGACCACAGAGGTGATAGCTACAGTGAACTGTACACGTAGAAAAGACCCACTATTTAGTCCACTGAGCCATCTGGACCACAGAGGTGATAGCTACAGTGAACTGTACAGGTAGACAAGACCCACTACTTAGTCCCCTCAGCCACCTGGACCCCAGAGGGGTAAGCTTCAGTGAACTGTACAGGTAGACAAGACCCACTACTTAGTCCACCCAGCCAACTGGACCACAGAGGCGATAGCTACAGTGAACTGTGCAGGTAGTTAAGACCCACTAATTAGTCAACTGAGCCATCTGGACCACTGAGGTGATACTAAGTTTCAGTGAAATGCACAGGTAGACAAGACCCACTACTTAGTCCACTCAGCCATCTGGACCACAGAGGTGATAGCTACAGTGAACTGTACAGGTAGAAAAGACCCACTGCTTAGTCCACACAGCCACCTGGACCCAAGAGGGGAAAGCTTCAGAGAACTGTACAGGTAGATGAGACACACTACTTAGTCCCCTCAGCCACCTGGACCCCAGAGGGGTAAGCTTCAGTGAACTGTACAGGTAGTTAAGACCCACTATTTAGTCCACTCAGCCATCTGGACCACTGAGGTAATACTAAGCTTCAGTGAAATGTACAGGTAGATAAGACCCACTGCTTAGTCCACACAGCCACCTGGATCCCAGAGGGGTAAGCTTCAGTGAACTGTTCAGGTAGACAAGACCCACTACTTAGTCCCCTCAGCCACCTGGACCCCAGAGGTGATAGCTACAGTGAACATTACAAGTAGATAAAACCCACTACTTAGTCCACTCAGACAACAACTGGACCCCAGTGTGATAGCTATTTAGTCCACACAACCACCAGGACCCAAGAGGTGATGGCTACATCTTTGGCTTTGAATTAGACGACACAGTGACGTTAGATGATATCTCCATTTACAACAACTGCAAGTAGGTTTTGGATATGCTTTTAATATTATGAAAGATATAGGCTTGAACTACTAGTATATGTAAAGTCACATTTACTGTGGACTCATAAAAATGTTGAATACCAACATTTGTGGTTTAAGAAAGAGGGGCTGTTTAAAGAACAATTCATTGTTTTGTAATTTGCATCTTTCAGGAGAAAAGAGAAATTGTCTTTCAATGAAAAGTAAAACTTGTGCTTTGGAAGTCCCCACAAAGTCAATGAAAATGTGTATCCCAGAAATATAAATGAATCAACAGTATCTTTTTTAGTTTTTAATGTGCTGAAGTCACACTTGTTTCTCACATCTTGTCAAGAGTTCTGAAAAAAAACAATAGAATAGTAGTATTTAAGGCACTATATAGACAACAGGATCCAGTTAATCTTCTGTTAAAATAAACTTACATCTGATCATCGGGCAAAGCTGTAGCCTTGGGAAGCTCTGAAGACACTACATACTGTGGCTGAATTATTGTTCCTTTTTTGGTTTTAGGCTGGTTCATTTTCTGCCATCTTCTTTCTTGGTCCTTTTTCTTTCTACAAATTAAAACCAAGTTAGTTCCCCTTAATTATTAAATTACTAATAATATTCAATATGTATACAAACATCCCTGTCTTCATTTAAGAATCGGTTAATAATGGGCATCATTTGTACAGTGAACCTTCTTTAAACTGGTTTCTAATAAAACAGACCAACCTCTATGGTACATAAAATGACAGACCTCTAAACTGGACCTAGCTGCGAAAACGTTGCTCTGATGGTCGCTCTTTTTTTTGGCTAAAAGTGGTGTAAATCCTCAAGCAAGCAAGTAAACACACAACATACACAATGGTCTATAGTTCTTCTTAAGCAGTGGACATGATCACAGCAAGCTAGAATATGTATTTGGAAGGAAAAGAACCAAAGAACCACTGTACTAGTAAGAACATTCAGCCTTTCCACGGATGTTATGTTTACCAAGGATGGAGGGCTTCAAGTCACTAACCATGTGTAGAACCATTGTCCTGGTAAGAACATTCAGCCTTCCACAGAAGTTATGTTTACCATGAATGGAGGGCTCCAAGTCACTAACCCTGTGTAGAACCCCTGCCCTGGTAAGAACATTCAGCCTTCCTCAGAAGTTATGTTTACCAAGGATGGAGAGCTTCAAGTCACTAGCCGTGTATAGAACCACTGTCCTGATAAGAACATTCAGCCTTCCACCGACTTTATGTTAACCAAGGAAGGAGGGCTACAAGTCATTGACCAAGTGTTGACAAACATATTTTTTGAATCCCTATCATTGAGGTGCATGATCTCAATGGAATTCCCCATCCATTCAAGCACCGACTTATTGAGATTGATAAATTTTTTATGATTTTTGATGAATAGAATGGTTTCAATAAAATCTATAGAAACTACTGTGAAGTTGTATAAGTTAAAACACCTCTGTACATTGTACATGCAACATAAGGTTGTCTAAAAGAGGAAGACTGCTTACTCATCCGAATCACCTGAACCTCTGGTTTTTATTTGGTCCAGAGTACTCACTTTCTATTTTTGTGTTTTTAGTTTTGTTTTACGTTTATATATGTTTAGCCTTATTTGTAATCTTCCCTTGACTTTCAGCTTTTGTTGTTCGGTCTATTTCCTTAATTTTTTTTTTAATTTTCATAAAACATCATAAATGTAAGTACCTCTGTACATTGTACATATAACATACTTACTCCCAGCAATAAAGGGAAATGGCAACAATTACAATGATTATAAGCACAAGGAATGCTATCGGTATCAGTATCTTGTTCTCCAAGGAGGATTGTGGGATGCCGTAGAAATCGTCCCCGATATATGTGATGTAACATTTGGAGCACCCAAGTCTACTGATATAGTCCAATTTGGTCCTCACCTGAAGAACAATAGCTGAAATAGAAAATGTAACATTTAAGGCACCTCTATTCTGGTTATTTAGAACAGAACTGTAAAATAGCTGAAATAGAAAATAAATGGCTGATACTAGAGGGTGTACAGTACAGATTAAGTGGATTTAGCTTTTTTCACCTATCCACAGTTGTCCAATGTCTACTATTCTGTTGACTTGCTTTGTAAAAATAGGTGTCAATGCTTATATTCTTTTAAATTATAATATGGAATGTGTTATGATAAAAGACCAAATATCATGTCCACTCCTAATGGTTGGCAGCGCAGACTAGCTAGGTTGACCAGTCAACTCCTAAGGGCAGGCATGGGGGACAAGCTTAGTTGACCACTCCAATCCTAAGGGTGGCCAGGGGAGACAAGGTAGAATTGACCAGTACACTCCTTAGGATGGGAAAAGGAGATAACTTGGTTGACCAGTTCACTCCTAAGGGTGGGCAGGGTAGACAAGCTAGGTTTTTCAGTCCACTAATGGTTGGCACAGTAGACAAGCTAAGTTGACTAGTCCACTCCTAATGCAGGGCAGGGCAGACAAGCTAGGTTGGCCAGTCAACTAATGGTGGGCAGGGTAGACAAGCTAGCGTGACCAGTCCACTTCTTAGGACCAATCTACTCCTAATGGCGGCAGGGGAGATAAGTTGACCAGTCCACTCCTAATGGTGGGCAGGGGAGATAAGTTGACTAGTTCACTCTGGTGGGTAGGGTAGACAAGCTAAGTTGACCAGTCCACTTCTAATGGTGGGCAGGGTAGACAAGCTAGGTTGATCAGTCCACTCCTAATGGTGGCCAGGGAGACAAGGTAGAATTGACATCCACTCTTTACGGTGGGTAGGGTAGACAAGCTAAGGTTGGCCAGTCCACTCTTAATAGAAGGCAGGGGAGACCAGCTGTGTTGACCAGTACACTCCTAATGGAGGGCAGGGGAGACAAGCTATGTTGACCAGTCCACTCCTAATGGTAGGCAGGGTAGACAAGCTAAGTTGACCAGTCCACTCCTAATGGAGGGCAGGGGCAACAACTACCGGGTAGGTTGACCAATCCACTCCTAATGGAGGGGAGGGGAGACCAGCTATGTTGACCAGTCCACTCCTACTTGAGGGCAGGGTAGACAAGCTAGGCCTACACACATTGTCGGTTAGTGGAATAAGCATGATTAAAGCTGAAAATTGGATATTAGTGGTTTTAAACCTCATTTAAACAAACAAACAGATGACGACAGTAAAAAGTAATTCCTATGTAGACCATGACACAAAGCAACAGCATAAAACTGGTACCCAAGTTTGCTAACTGACTGGAAATGCTAATTACACATTCACAAAAAAATGGGACATTAGGCTTAAGCTTCAAGCATTCATATCTAATCTGACTGAAACATGACAGGCTTTACTCATTCATATCTACTGGTTACTATAAAACCATCCTCACAAGTCAGGGTTTCTGTTTCCACATGTGTCCATGAAACCATGACAAACTTAGCTAGGAAATTCCCGGGCTCGAAGAGTTTCAATGACATCAAACCTTCAAAATATCAACTAATGAAATTGCTAGAAAGAAGCAAGTGTTTGGCAGTAGTCTTTCTTACTAATTCTTGAGAAAACGTAATGCAACTAATGAATAACGTGGTAATAACAAACTATTAAGACTACTGTACCAAATACACTGATTTTCACTTGGTCTATGCAACACATCAGTTTGGTTTATTTACAATCGACATCAGGATGTCCCCTAACCAAGTCGTGAATGAAAGTGAACTTTTGATTGGCTTCATTCAGGAATGATGTAGCCAATCAAAATAGTGACTTCTAGCCCGGGAATTTCCTAGCTAAGTTTGTCAGGGTTTCGTGGACACATGCTGTAAAACTGGTACCCTATTTTCATAAATAAATTGAAAATAACAAGCTTCCAGCATTTACATGTACTGGTAACTATGAAACTGGTACCTACTACTGACAACTGGTGCAGACAGTACAATCTTTAAGGTGCTCGTAGAACTCTTATTGACCCCATTTGGTAGGTTTATGTTGAATGCGTATGTCATATCCTTATTGTCATTGGCGGGTGAGTTTGGAACTTTTCCAATATTAGATTCTTTAAAACTGAAAAATAATAACTTAAAATTTATGTCACTTTACAAAAAGAAATTTGCAGTTCAGGACAGAATACAGATTGCTTCTTTCAGGGACATTAAGCTGACTTATTTCCCATTTTCTAAAAATGGGGTGAAAGGTCCTAACTTAGACAATTGTAAGCAATAAGGGACTGTCCACCAATTTTCAATTGCGTATTGTTTATGAAGCATTACAAGAAGTTGAGTTGAAATTCTTTTTCATTAACTGAAAATTCAAAACAAATGTATATTAAATATATTGACAGACTTTTTATTGATTTTCTGTAATATACATGCATTGAAATAAAAACTATTTTGTTTCACAAAAGATAAAACAAGATAAAACATATACCATGTTTTGTTGGGACTATATAGTTTCAAAATCTGTATTCCTACTAAAATATATAAAGTTAAATAATTTTTGACTTTGATGATCATGAGCTATATAAGAATTTTTTGCATGGAAACATAAAAAAGGCACAAGTATGTATAAACATTGTGCTGTAAAGGCCATGAAGCACTTAATGCTACCATACAAGTTGACAAAGGAAAAGTTACAGCACTAAACTGTTTAAATAAATATAGTCCTAATATGTCATTATATTCAAGTGGACATAGCAAAAGTGCTGCAGATTCAGCCCAAATGAATAGATAGCCTTTTGTTGACATTTACTGAAAACTTTCTTAACAAAGAGTTCATAAATTTGATGTATTTTTATTGGTAGATGGTTTAGACACTCAAACATATATGGTTTCAAAGTTCTTTCCCTGGTTGTCATGTATGTTTTATAAAATAGTCACTACGCTTTGTAAACAGTACTACATTTTATGCACCTGATATTTAGCTTTTTATTGTTAATTTGCAGTATTTTTCTTTGATCTTTATGTGCAGTATTATCCCATATCACTCTACTGGCATAAGATGGGCCCATCTCCCCTGACTGTTCAGACGTTATTAAGTAAATAATGTGACGTTAAAACAGTGATAACATTATTTACGTAGTTTGAAACTCGATGCATTTTCTCATCATATCTCATCTTAAGGCCCCCATTGCTTTTCGATGAGATAGGACGAGAAAATGCATCCCATTTAAAAAAAAACCATAAATCTATAATTATTACTATTTATCAATAAAGCTTACACATTGTTAGGGTCCCAGCCAGTCAGACCACATGAGGCACTATTTATCAATAAAGCTTACACATTGTTAGGGTCCCAGCCAGTCAGACCACATGAGGCACTATTTATTAATAAAGCTTACACATTGTTAGGGTCCCAGCAAGTCAGACCACATGAGGCACTATTTATCAATAAAGCTTACACATTGTTAGGGTCCCAGCCAGTCACACCACATGAGGCACTGTTTATCAATAAAGCTTACACATTGTTAGGGTCCCAGCCAGTCAGACCACATGAGGCACTATTTATCAATAAAGCTTACACATTGTTAGGGTCCCAGCCAGTCAGACCACATGAGGCACTATTTATCAATAAAGCTTACACATTGTTAGGGTCCCAGCAAGTCAGACCACATGAGGCACTATTTATCAATAAAGCTTACACATTGTTAGGGTCCCAGCCAGTCAGACCACATGAGGCACTATTTATCAATAAAGCTTACACATTGTTAGTGTCCCAGCCAGTCAGACCACATGAGGCACTATTTATCAATAAAGCTTACACATTGTTAGTGTCCCAGCCAGTCAGACCACATGAGGCACTATTTATCAATAAAGCTTACACATTGTTAGTGTCCCAGACAGTCAGACCACATGAGGCACTATTTATCAATAAAGCTTACACATTGTTAGGGTCCCAGCCAGTCAGACCACATGAGACACTATTTATCAATAAAGCTTACACATTGTTAGGGTCCCAGCCAGTCAGACCACATGAGGCACTATTTATCAATAAAGCTTACACATTGTTAGAGTCCCAGCCAATCAGACCACATGAGACACTATTTATCAATAAAGCTTACACATTGTTAGTGTCCCAGACAGTCAGACCACATGAGGCACTATTTATCAATAAAGCTTACACATTGTTAGTGTCCCAGCCAGTCAGACCACATGAGACACTATTTATCAATAAAGCTTACACATTGTTAGAGTCCCAGCCAGTCAGACCACATGAGGCACTATTTATCAATAAAGCTTACACATTGTTAGTGTCCCAGCCAGTCAGACCACATGAGGCACTATTTATCAATAAACCTTACACATTGTTAGTGTCCCAGATAGTCAGACCACATGAGGCACTATTTATCAATAAAGCTTACACATTGTTAGGGTCCCAGCCAGTCAGACCACATGAGGAACTATTTATCAATAAACCTTACACATTGTTAGTGTCCCAGATAGTCAGACCACATGAGGCACTATTTATCAATAAAGCTTACACATTGTTAGTGTCCCAGCCAGTCAGACCACATGAGGCACTATTTATCAATAAAGCTTACACATTGTTATGGTCCCAGCCAGTCAGACCACATGAGGCACTATTTATCAATAAAGCTTACACATTGTTATGGTCCCAGCCAGTCAGACCACATGAGGCACTATTTATCAATAAAGTTTACACATTGTTAGAGTCCCAGACAGTCAGACCACATGAGGCACTATTTATCAATAAAGCTTACACATTGTTAGAGTACCAGCCAGTCAGACCACATGAGACACTATTTATCAATAAAGCTTACACATTGTTAGGGTCCCAGCCAGTCAGACCACATGAGACACTATTTATCAATAAAGCTTACACATTGTTAGAGTCCCAGCCAGTCAGACCACATGAGGCACTATTTATCAATAAAGCTTACACATTGTTATGGTCCCAGCCAGTCAGACCACATGAGGCACTATTTATCAATAAAGCTTACACATTGTTATGGTCCAAGCCAGTCAGACCACATGAGGTACTATTTATCAATAAAGCTTACACATTGTTATGGTCCCAGACAGTCAGACCACATGAGGCACTATTTATCAATAAAGCTTACACATTGTTATGGTCCCAGCCAGTCAGACCACATGAGGCACTATTTATCAATAAAGCTTACACATTGTTATGGTCCCAGCCAGTCAGACCACATGAGGCACTATTTATCAATAAAGCTTACACATTGTTAGTGTCCCAGACAGTCAGACCACATGAGGCACTATTTATCAATAAAGCTTACACATTGTTAGGGTCCCAGCCAGTCAGACCACATGAGGCACTATTTATCAATAAAGCTTACACATTGTTAGAGTCCCAGCCAGTCAGACCACATGAGGCACTATTTATCAATAAAGCTTACACATTGTTAGAGTCCCAGCCAGTCAGACCACATGAGACACTATTTATCAATAAAGCTTACACATTGTTATGGTCCCAGCCAGTCAGACCACATGAGACACTATTTATCAATAAAGCTTACACTTTGTTAGTGTCCCAGCCAGTCAGACCACATGAGGCACTATTTATCAATAAAGCTTACACATTGTTAGAGTCCCAGCCAGTCAGACCACATGAGGCACTATTTATCAATAAAGCTTACACATTGTTAGTGTCCCAGCCAGTCAGACCACATGAGGCACTATTTATCAATAAAGCTTACACATTGTTAGTGTCCCAGCCAGTCAGACCACATGAGGCACTATTTATCAATAAAGCTTACACATTGTTAGTGTCCCAGCCAGTCAGACCACATGAGACACTATTTATCAATAAAGCTTACACATTGTTAGAGTCCCAGCCAGTCAGACCACATGAGGCACTATTTATCAATAAACCTTACACATTGTTAGTGTCCCAGCCAGTCATACCACATGAGGCACTATTTATCAATAAAGCTTACACATTGTTAGTGTCCCAGCCAGTCAGACCACATGAGGCACTATTTATCAATAAACCTTACACATTGTTAGTGTCCCAGATAGTCAGACCACATGAGGCACTATTTATCAATAAAGCTTACACATTGTTAGTGTCCCAGCCAGTCAGACCACATGAGGCACTATTTATCAATAAAGCTTACACATTGTTAGTGTCCCAGACAGTCAGACCACATGAGGCACTATTTATCAATAAAGCTTACACATTGTTAGAGTCCCAGCCAGTCAGACCACATGAGGCACTATTTATCAATAAACCTTACACATTGTTAGTCCCAGACAGTCAGACCACATGAGGCACTATTTATCAATAAAGCTTACACATTGTTAGAGTCCCAGCCAGTCAGACCACATGAGGCACTATTTATCAATAAAGCTTACACATTGTTAGTGTCCCAGCCAGTCAGACCACATGAGGCACTATTTATCAATAAAGCTTACACATTGTTAGAGTCCCAGCCAGTCAGACCACATGAGGCACTATTTATCAATAAAGCTTACACATTGTTAGGGTCCCAGCCAGTCAGACCACATGAGGCACTATTTATCAATAAAGCTTACACATTGTTAGGGTCCCAGCCAGTCACACCACATGAGGCACTGTTTATCAATAAAGCTTACACATTGTTAGGGTCCCAGCCAGTCAGACCACATGAGGCACTATTTATCAATAAAGCTTACACATTGTTAGGGTCCCAGCCAGTCAGACCACATGAGGCACTATTTATCAATAAAGCTTACACATTGTTAGGGTCCCAGCAAGTCAGACCACATGAGGCACTATTTATCAATAAAGCTTACACATTGTTAGGGTCCCAGCCAGTCAGACCACATGAGACACTATTTATCAATAAAGCTTACACATTTTTAGTGTCCCAGCCAGTCAGACCACATGAGGCACTATTTATCAATAAAGCTTACACATTGTTAGAGTCCCAGCCAGTCACACCACATGAGGCACTATTTATCAATAAAGCTTACACATTGTTAGTGTCCCAGCCAGTCAGACCACATGAGGCACTATTTATCAATAAAGTTTACACATTGTTAGGGTCCCAGCCAGTCAGACCACATCAGGCACTATTTATCAATAAAGCTTACACATTGTTAGGGTCCCAGCCAGTCAGACCACATGAGGCACTATTTATCAATAAAGCTTACACATTGTTAGAGTCCCAGCCAGTCAGACCACATGAGGCACTATTTATCAATAAAGCTTACACATTGTTAGTGTCCCAGACAGTCAGACCACATGAGGCACTATTTATCAATAAAGCTTACACATTGTTAGAGTCCCAGCCAGTCAGACCACATGAGGCACTATTTATCAATAAAGCTTACACATTGTTAGTGTCCCAGCCAGTCAGACCACATGAGGCACTATTTATCAATAAAGCTTACACATTGTTAGAGTCCCAGACAGTCAGACCACATGAGGCACTATTTATCAATAAAGCTTACACATTGTTAGTGTCCCAGCCAGTCAGACCACATGAGGCACTATTTATCAATAAACCTTACACATTGTTAGTGTCCCAGCCAGTCAGACCACATGATGCACTATTTATCAATAAAGCTTACACATTGTTAGAGTCCCAGCCAATCAGACCACATGAGGCACTATTTATCAATAAAGCTTACACATTGTTAGGGTCCCAGCCAGTCAGACCACATGAGGCACTATTTATCAATAAAGCTTACACATTGTTAGTGTCCCAGCAAGTCAGACCACATGAGGCACTATTTATCAATAAAGCTTACACATTGTTAGAGTCCCAGACAGTCAGACCACATGAGGCACTATTTATCAATAAAGCTTACACATTGTTAGGGTCCCAGCCAGTCAGACCACATGAGGCACTATTTATCAATAAAGCTTACACATTGTTAGGGTCCCAGCCAGTCAGACCACATGAGGCACTATTTATCAATAAAGCTTACACATTGTTAGTGTCCCAGCAAGTCAGACCACATGAGGCACTATTTATCAATAAAGCTTACACATTGTTAGAGTCCCAGACAGTCAGACCACATGAGGCACTATTTATCAATAAAGCTTACACATTGTTAGGGTCCCAGCCAGTCAGACCACATGAGGCACTATTTATCAATAAAGCTTACACATTGTTAGAGTCCCAGCCAGTCAGACCACATGAGACGAAGTTTGCTTCACAGTACACATTGGCTTCAGAAGCTAACATCGAGTGAAATTTGGACTCCATATTTCCACTTATCCACTGTAAACAGATAAATTACAATAAATGTGAATCAATTAATGGATTATTTGAAATTTAATTAATTTAATAATTAATTTAAAGGTAAACTTGAAAATTTAATATGTTATTCTTAAAAAAAAAAGGAAGCGTATTTGCCTTTTGATGTTTTATTATATCCCCAACCGTTGCACTTCTAGGGTGGATTAAAGGTGGTAAAATTTTGTATATAGGGGTCGCCATATTTACAGTATTTACCACAAGATTGCAGGTTGTGATGAACATGTGTCAGCTTGCTTTATCCAGTAAATATATTAAATAATCCAGTTTAAAAATAAGTTTTTCTGCCAGTGCTTTTTGAAGAATATAATCTTTATTTGTTAACTATATCAAATAGAATTTATATCAAAAACATAACTGTATAAAATAAAAGATATATTTATAATTTTTTTTAAACATAAATATTGTAAACAATTTAGCACGTCTTGAAATGGCAGTTGTACCTGGACGTGAAAATTGTTCAGCTAAATCATTTCTTGTTTAAGAAGTGTAATTAAGAGAATTTGCAAGTAAACAAACAAGATGTTTATTGCAATTACTATTCATTTGACACGGACTTTGAAGTAATCATGTAATTCGAAATTAGGTCATGTCCCTTTCCTGTCAAGGACAGGTATGATTTGAATACATTGAAGTGTCAGAGCACAGGATGAATATAAGATTTTGAATACCTTTAGATGCCAGGTCACAGTGTAGAAATGTAGAAACTAAACTATTAAGAATACAATAATACATCAAGAGGCAAAAGTTGTTTTTTTTTTTTTTTTTTTTTTTTTTTTTTTTTTATTTGAAGAATAACATATCAAAATTTCTTGGGGCCTCGGTGGCCGAGTGGTCAAGGTAGTTCGTTTACTATTGATCACGTGGTCTGTCAACACTGAGATTGCGGGTTCGATTCTCACTGCAGGCAGGGTGTCCTCGACTCCAATCTTAATTGACAAGGATTGCCAGTTTTCCTACCGCAGGTCGGGGGTTCTCTCGGGGTACTCCGGCTTCCTCCCCCAATAAAAACTGGACGCCATGAAATAGCTGAAAAATTGCTGAAAGTGGCGTTAAAACACCATTCAAACAAACAAACAAAATTTCTTTTTTTTTAAGTTTCCGTTTAATGGATTGGATGGTTAATTGCCACTTAATAAACATATTGTCAGAGATTGGTAGACATGAATTTATCTGATATTTGTATTGCCCTGATTGTTTATTGACCTGTCAACTGAATTCCTAACCTCTAACACTCATAATATATCAAGACATGCTGTTAGATGGTAGAACAAGTCAACAATTCTAATGGCTGGACAACTAAATTTTTATATATCTCCAACTTGCACATGTTTGCAGAAAGACTGAACTTAAATGCCATATAATTTATAGATATGTTTTGCCTACATACCCCCCTTCTTTTTTTCTATTTTAAAAAAAGAAAGAACAGAAATAAAACCTTTTCTTTCATAAATTGAATGACTGGACAAAAATGTTATAATTTCTTGACGCTTTGCAAAAAACAGCAAAACCAGGTAATCAAATTGATACGATATTAAAAGATTTTATATATCATAAATCACATGTGGGTGTTTTTATAAACCACTGTCAGACTGCTGTGGGTGTTTGTAAACCACTATCAGACTGTTGTGTGTGTGTTTGTAAACCACTATCAGACTGTTGTGGGTATTTGTAAACCACTATCAGACTGTGGTGGGTGTTTGTAAAACACTATCAGACTGTGGTGGGTGTTTGTAAACCACTATCAGACTGTTGTGGGTGTTTGTAAACCACTATCAGACTGTTGTGGGTGTATGTAAACCACTATCAGACTGTTGTAGGTTTTTGTAAACCACTATCAGACTGTTGTGGGTGTTTGTAAACCACTATCAGACTGTGGTGGGTGTTTGTAAACCACTAACAGACTGTTGTGGGTGTTTGTAAACCACTATCAGACTGTTGTGGGTGTTTGTAAACCACTATCAGACTGTTGTGGGTGTTTGTAAACCACTATCAGACTGTTGTGGGTGTATGTAAACCACTATCAGACTGTTGTAGGTTTTTGTAAACCACTATCAGACTGTTGTGGGTGTTTGTAAACCACTATCAGACTGTTGTGGGTGTTTGTAAACCACTATCAGACTGTTGTGGGTGTATGTAAACCACTATCAGACTGTTGTAGGTTTTTGTAAACCACTATCAGACTGTTGTGGGTGTATGTAAACCACTAACAGACTGTTGTAGGTGTTTGTAAACCACTATCATACTGTTGTGGGTGTTTGTAAACCACTATCAGACTGTTGTGGGTGTTTGTAAACCACTATCAGACTGTTGTGGGTGTTTGTAAACCACTATCAGACTGTTGTGGGTGTTTGTAAACCACTATCAGACTGTTGTGGGTGTTTGTAAACCACTATCAGACTGTTGTGGGTGTTTGTAAACCACTATCAGACTGTTGTGGGTGTATGTAAACCACTATCAGACTGTTGTGGGTGTTTGTAAACCACTATCAGACTGTTGTGGGTGTTTGTAAACCACTATCAGACTGTTGTGGGTGTTTGTAAACCACTATCAGACTGTTGTGGGTGTTTGTAAACCACTATCAGACTGTTGTGGGTGTATGTAAACCACTATCAGACTGTTGTGGGTGTTTGTAAACCACTATCAGACTGTTGTGGGTGTTTGTAAACCACTATCAGACTGTTGTGGGTGTTTGTAAACCACTATCAGACTGTTGTGGGTGTATGTAAACCACTATCAGACTGTTGTAGGTTTTTGTAAACCACTATCAGACTGTTGTGGGTGTTTGTAAACCACTATCAGACTGTGGTGGGTGTTTGTAAACCACTATCAGACTGTTGTGGGTGTTTGTAAACCACTATCAGACTGTTGTGGGTGTTTGTAAACCACTATCAGCCTGTGGGTGTTTGTAAACCACTATCAGACTGTTGTGGGTGTTTGTAAACCACTATCAGACTGTTGTGGGTGTTTGTAAACCACTATCAGACTGTTGTGGGTGTATGTAAACCACTATCAGACTGTTGTGGGTGTTTGTAAACCACTATCAGACTGTTGTGGGTGTATGTAAACCACTATCAGACTGTTGTGGGTGTTTGTAAACCACTATCAGACTGTTGTGGGTGTTTGTAAACCACTATCAGACTGTTGTGGGTGTATGTAAACCACTATCAGACTGTTGTGGGTGTTTGTAAACCACTATCAGACTGTTGTAGGTTTTTGTAAACCACTATCAGACTGTTGTGGGTGTTTGTAAACCACTATCAGACTGTGGTGGGTGTTTGTAAATCACTAACAGACTGTTGTGGGTGTTTGTAAACCAAACCACTATCAGACTGTTGTGGGTGTATGTAAACCACTATCAGACTGTGGTGGGTGTTTGTAAACCACTATCAGACTGTGGTGGGTGTATGTAAACCACTATCAGACTGTTGTGGGTGTTTGTAAACCACTATCAGACTGTTGTGGGTGTTTGTAAACCACTATCAGACTGTTGTGGGTGTTTGTAAACCACTATCAGAGTGTTGTGGGTGTATGTAAACCACTATCAGACTGTTGTGGGTGTATGTAAACCACTATCAGACTGTTGTGGGTGTTTGTAAACCACTATCAGACTGTGGTGGGTGTTTGTAAACCACTATCAGACTGTGGTGGGTGTTTGTAAACCACTATCAGACTGTTGTGGGTGTTTGTAAACCACTATCAGACTGTGGTGGGTGTTTGTAAACCACTATCAGACTGTGGTGGGTGTTTGTAAACCACTATCAGACTGTTGTGGGTGTTTGTAAACCACTATCAGACTGTGGTGGGTGTTTGTAAACCACTATCAGACTGTTGTGGGTGTTTGTAAACCAAACCACTATCAGACTGTTGTGGGTGTTTGTAAACCACTATCAGACTGTTGTGGGTGTATGTAAACCACTATCAGACTGTTGTGGGTGTATGTAAACCACTATCAGACTGTTGTGGGTGTTTGTAAACCACTATCAGACTGTTGTGGGTGTTTGTAAACCACTATCAGACTGTTGTGGGTGTATGTAAACCACTATCAGACTGTTGTGGGTGTTTGTAAACCACTATCAGACTGTTGTGGGTGTTTGTAAACCACTATCAGACTGTTGTGGGTGTATGTAAACCACTATCAGACTGTTGTGGGTGTTTGTAAACCACTAACAGACTGTTGTGGGTTTTTGTAAACCACTATCAGACTGTGGTGGGTGTTTGTAAACCACTATCAGACTGTTGTGGGTGTATGTAAACCACTATCAGACTGTTGTGGGTGTATGTAAACCACTAACAGACTGTTGTGGGTGTTTGTAAACCACTATCAGACTGTTGTAGGTTTTTGTAAACCACTATCAGACTGTTGTGGGTGTTTGTAAACCACTATCAGACTGTTGTGGGTGTATGTAAACCACTAACAGACTGTTGTGGGTGTTTGTAAACCACTATCAGACTGTTGTAGGTTTTTGTAAACCACTATCAGACTGTTGTGGGTGTTTGTAAACCACTATCAGACTGTTGTGGGTGTTTGTAAACCACTATCAGCCTGTGGGTGTTTGTAAACCACTATCAGACTGTTGTGTGTGTTTGTAAACCACTATCAGCCTGTGGGTGTTTGTAAACCACTATCAGACTGTTGTGGGTGTTTGTAAACCACTATCAGACTGTGGTGGGTGTATGTAAACCACTATCAGACTGTTGTGGGTGTTTGTAAACCACTATCAGACTGTTGTGGGTGTATGTAAACCACTATCAGACTGTTGTGGGTGTTTGTAAACCACTATCAGACTGTTGTGGGTGTTTGTAAACCACTATCAGACTGTTGTTGGTGTTTGTAAACCACTATCAGATATTTATTTATATACCTCACTGACTTGGAGTCTGTAAAACTTGACTTCTATTGTATTGTCTTCTGCTTCAGCTTTAACAGAAAAAAAGTCTAGGTTTTAAAACATTTTATTTTACATATCCTTGTTTATAAGATTACTACTATGTATCTGAAAAAATTGTTATATTTAACATTGAAGGAAGGAAAGAAGAAAAGAAAAACACTATATACAGTGAATAAGGCGTACAATACCAAGTAAAGTAAATCAACAAGTGTGCAAACAAAACTCGATTGATTGATTGATTGATTTGATTGATTGATTATTGATTGATTGATTGATTAATTGATTGATTGATTAATTGATTGATTGATTGATTGATTATGTCCAGTAAGTAACATTCTGCTATTCATGACAGTATTAACTTCAGAGGTAGTTTGGTCATATATACATGTAGCTGCTGGAAGTTTGTACAGTATTATGGATTCTATATGGTCCTATCATTAAAAGGCAATAATTGTGCATTGATAATAACATAAAAACAATCCTAATTTAATTCCATTTTCAATAATTGCAGAATTCAACAAAACAACAATACATTCATCATTAGCTAGAACTGGTCAATGTGACATTATTTCATACATGTACTTTATTATCTTGATTTGTAACTGTCCTTGACTTTTGGCTCTTTTGCTGGGTCAGTCTCATTGATATTTTTCTTGTACATGAGTAATTGTTTTCAGCTGACCCAAAATAAGCCAATTTACATACAATGTACAGGAAAAAAAAAGATAAATAATTTATTCTTAGTAATTAATCCTCTTAAAGCAGGTAGTAGGAATATAACCAGTCAAAATTGACTGGGCTAACCGAGAACTTCTTTAGCTCACTTGGTTAGCATGCTGACTGGGCTAACCGAGAACTTCTTTAGCTCACTTGGTTAGCATGTTGACTGGGCTAACCGAGAACTTCTTTAGCTCACTTGGTTAGCATGTTGACTGGGCTCACCGAGAACTTCTTTAGCTCACTTGGTTAGCATGTTGACTGGGCTAACCGAGAACTTCTTTAGCTCACTTGGTTAGCATTTTGACTTGGCTAACCAAGAACTTCTTTAGCTCACTTGGTTAGCATGCTGACTTGGCTAACCGAGAACTTCTTTAGCTCACTTGGCTAGCATGCTGACTTGGCTAACCAAGAACTTCTTTAGCTCACTTTGGTTAGCATGCTGACTTGGCTAACCGAGAACTTCTTTAGCTCACTTGGTTAGCATGTTGACTGGGCTAACCGAGAACTTCTTTAGCTCACTTGGTTAGCATGTTGACTGGGCTAACCGAGAACTTCTTTAGCTCACTTGGTTAGCATGTTGACTGGGCTAACCGAGAACTTCTTTAGCTCACTTGGTTAGCATGCTGACTTGGCTAACCGAGAACTTCTTTAGCTCACTTGGTTAGCATGTTGACTTTGCTAACCAAGAACTTCTCTAGCTCACTTGGTTAGCATGTTGACTGGGCTAACCGAGAACTTCTTTAGATCACTTGGTAAACATTTACATTTTCATTATGTTTTATTTAGGAAGACAGATTAGACAAATAAAATTATAACATAAATACATACCTGTACCTTAATGAAGCATAAAAAATAATACAAAAATATTACACATATATCTATTACATACATTTTACTGATGTTGTTATAAAATAAACATTTACTATAACTGTTAAAACTGTTGAAGACATTTATCATCACTTTAATTAATCTGGACAGTTCCCAGACAAACAATTTCATTTAATCGTCTATCTAACATTGTTTCTATTATGATTCATCTCATTAGTCATTTGAACTGGCAACAAGCTTTTAATCATATCACGCCCAAGATATTACAACTGGGTAATAAGAATACGAAATATGTGGCAGAAGGTAACAAAATGGCACCACATTTTGCAGAATTTCCCCCACCGTAAAAACGCCATCATCTAAAGCAAAATCGCCCCACTTACAAAAATCAATATAGTATAAAATTGTTTAATTGTAAAGCTGTTTTCTACTTTTTAAGACTTTAAAATATTGTTTCAGATTTAATTATAAATCAATTTGTTGCTGATTTAAATTTATAAACCTAAATTAATTATATTTTGCTTTAATTATTACAACTATCTTAATTAGGAACTATATCAATAATGATTTTTTAGTAATTATGATTAAATAAGAATTGTTTGTTGACTGGTGGAACAGCAGTATACAAGCTTACAAATTGATAGTTAACAATTAATGGAAAAAAATTCTGATATAGACATCTGAGTAAATTAAGTCAGATTATAAATATAATCCAACAACAAATAAAAAGAAATTTTCTAAAATTAAATAGCGATTTCCATAAGTGGGCGAATTTGCTTCAGGTGGGGGCATTTTTGATGGTAATGTATCTCCTTTTTTTGTTTTTTAATGGACAAAGCTCCAAACTGGTCCCATTACATGATGGATCAAACCTTGAGTTATTCACACCCAGGGATTTTATGCATATAATCAGCTATAAAACTGTTTCCCTGAATTGTTTTATACTTTTTAATGTCTTTGAAGTTTAAGTGATATCTCTATAGCTACAATAATGTAGCTCCTTTTTTTTTCTTTTTTTTTATGGACGGAGCTACAAAGAGGTCCCAATACTTGTAATGGAGCATTAGCCGGGAGTGATGTGATTCACACCCCCGGGGGTTTTATACATATAATAAGCTATTCAACTGTTTCTCTAAATTGCTACATACTTTTTAATGTCTTTAAAGTTTAACTGATATTTCTACAAAACCTAATTCATTATTTTTACACTGTATTCGTAATCAAGGCATTGTTGTCAAAATTTGAAATCTGAAGTGCATAATTTCTGAATCAATTTGGTAAAATATTCATCCGGATCAAAAATTTTTCTGGACGTATTACATTAACTGGGATCAAATGTTTACCGATACGATTCTACACTCCACAATTTCAGTTTTTGTCAACAATGCCATGCTTCCGAAAGGGTGTTAAAATTATTTAATTAGACATTGTAGAAATGTAAACTGAATGGCCGAGAAGGAAAAAATATAAATTAAACAAAAATAGCAGTTTAATAGCGAAAAATATGTATAAATCCCAATAGTGTTTTTGCTCCATTACGAGTAATGGGACCTCTTTGTAGCTCCATCCAAAAAAAAAAAGGTGCTACATTATTGTAGCTAATATTTCTACAACACCTTATTCGTTACAAAACTGTAGTTTTACACTTTATTCATAATCATGGCATTGTTGGCAAAATTTGAATTCCAGAAGTGAATAATTTCTTCATCGATTTGGAAAATTGTTTATCCTGATCAAGTTTTTCCGGATTTATTGTATTAGCTGGGATCAAATTTTTACCGATACAATTCTACATTTCTACAATCCACAATTTCAATTTTGTCAACAATACCATGATTACGATAAAGTGTTAAAATTATTTAACACAACATTGTAGAAATGTCAGCTGAACGATGGAGAAAGGAAAAATATTAATTAAACAATGGTAGCAGTTTAATAGCGGAAAATATGAATAAAACCCAATAGTGTTTTTGCTCCATTATGAGTAATAGGATCACTTTGTAGCTCTGTCCATAAAAAAAAGCAATTTTTCCTAGTTTGTCCATTTTTACAGGGGTAGATTACGATGTCACAATTTTGCAAAAAGTGGGTTCATTTTTGACAGGGGCAAATTTACAGCAGGCGATTTTGACTTAATCAAAATATGAAATATAAATTTAATTTTTGGTGGCACTATTTCAGCGAGATAATTCATAGAAAATAAAAAAATAATTGATATTTAAGTCATTATTATAGCGCCAATGAACAATCTGAGCCTTAATTATTTATTCATTTTTTAAAATTATACTAGTACACTCGAATTTCGGCGATGAAAGTGTGTCGCTTTAATGGACATTAATTTCGTTGAAACGCACTGTATTTTTTTTATAGGAGTTATTTGGTTAGAGCAATAAAAAACTATTTTTTAAAAGTAATTTAGCCTTGGGTTCATTGTTTAAATTGCTGAATGAGGAAAATCGCCGAAATTCGAGTTTGTGGCCATACCGTTGCATAATGTGAAGACAAATGAATCTTGATATTAAACATCAGTTTTTTAATATGCCATGCCCAAGTTGTATTTTAAAACAAACAATCTCAATTAAACGTTTCTTATTTGTGAATTATAATTTATGTTATGATTACAAAAGCACAAAAGCATGTTTGTCAACAATATTTCTTACTCGTGTTTGAGGCAACACTGAAGTGAACCGCAGACAAAAACACCAAAAAAAGCATCACTGACAGTCTGATTCGTTCCATCGTTTCTTTCTTTCTTTCCGTTTTTTTTTTTTAATGTGACCAATTTGTGATTTCGTAATTGGGTAATTTCACTAATTCAAAGAAGGTGCTGGCCAAAACAATGTATGCCCGTTGTTTGGCGACATGTAAACATCCAGTCGGATTTCTCGGGTATTTACATACTGAGATGAAATCTGGTTACCTTGATTGCCATGATTGATAGAGACCATATAGAAGAAATGTATAAATATGTCGATACCAGGTTAACTTTCGTAGCGGGATTTATGTCCTACAAACTCATAAAATATTTATCAAATAAAAATAAACACTTGTTTATAGGAACAGCTCGGCTACATGTGCAGCTCATTTTTATTTATTAAAAATACAAAAGTTGAACGGTTGGCGGCGTTGTACTATACAGTCTTCAAAAGAAAAAAAGTTGTGAAATAAATACAAACAATTATGGGGGGGGGGGGGGGGCGGAAATCATTTCGAGCTGACCTGCACAAATACGAATTCATACCATAAAGCTGATTAACTACGGCATGGTTTAATGTGTACGTGTAATAAAATTGTAATTGTTATTTAGTATTGATCTTTTTGACCGGACACCTGTAATTTGTAACCAACAATTAACATACATAATAGTAATAAAACAGTAGAGACAGTTGAAATTATCTTATTATTATATTACTCTATTATATTTAATAATGATAACAATCAAAATAATAATAAAGAAAACATATAAGGTGAACTTTCATCATTACATTTTCGTACATTCAAACTTATGGTAGAATTTTTTGTTCAAAGTTCATTCACTGTCACTGGATGTCTCAGTATCTGCAGACGTAGGAAAAGCTGGGGGATACAGATACCCGACGGCTCTCAAGAAACTCGGGAAAAGCTGGGGGATACAGATACCCGACGGCTCTCAAGAAACTCGGGAAAAGCTGGGGGATACAGATACCCGACGGCTCTCAAGAAACTCGGGAAAAGCTGGGGGATACAGATACCCGACGGCTCTCAAGAAACTCGGGAAAAGCTGGGGGATACAGATACCCGACGGCTCTCAAGAAACTCGGGAAAAGCTGGGGGATACAGATACCCGACGGCTCTCAAGAAACTCGACGTTGTCAGCATCTTCGACTGGTATTCCTCCCATTGGGTCTGTTTGCATATTGTTTTTCTTTTTATTTTTTTTTCTTTAATTATATACAATCAGCCAGTAAAATAATATAACAATAAAAATGCGTTTACATACAAATGTTTAAATGCTAAATAGTATAAATATACCTTCCGTGTCATTATTCATTCTAAATGTCTGCAAAAAGACACTCCACTCGTGTATAGCATACACTGGGCCCTGGATCCAGGTATTGTTGACATGTCGCACCAGTTACTGCAGCTGTTGTTTGACGACACACACTCCTGCGTGTATAACAGGTCCACAGGCTATGCACATTCACAGTGTAGAGTCGTAAACTCCTCTGCAGATTACCCTGTAGATAAACTGGGTAATTCCCGTGTTACATGTCATATGCTGCCACTTGTGACAAATGTCACATTCAAGCGGTTGCTGTCGAGGTGTAACCTCTCTAGCACAAAACTGGCATGGATACTCCATTTTCAGAATGAACATACATGTACCTCGTTGTTTTGGCGAGAAATTGTAAGAATAACTAAGTCCAATTCACCGTTTAGAACTATTTTATGAATCTGCTACGTCGCGATCGTCACGTAAAAAACACGTTCACTGCCAACAAGATTTCGATCGCGAGGGTAGCAGATTCATAAAATAGTTCTAAATGGAGATCACATACGGTGAATTAGACTTATTCTTACAATTTCTCGCTAAAAAACGAGGTACATTTTCGTATACAATTATTTACCCGAGGTACATTCAGATTTGTAGTACCCCATACAACATAGACCAATTCAGACAACGTGAGCCACATCGGCCGCAACAAACAATTTTCCATGGTTATCACAGCGATACCACAGGTTTTTTGTTCAAAAGTGTTACTTCCTGGAATGCCCATTCTACGTTTCCTGACAATTGGAAACAAACAACATAATCGTTCCCATTTGTTACAAAGATCTTTTCCATAAATAATGCTATGCCTGATACTTGTCTGACAGAATTAATTTTTTGCGATTTGATGCTAAGTCGGTATAATATATTCCATAAAAAGCAATACCCATTATTTTATTTTCATTACTAGTTAAACTATATGCATTCATAATTTCCAACTTACTGCGAATTGTGTCAGTATTAAGCATGTTAAAGTCAGCAACAAAAATCTTTGGTTTATGAAATTGAAATCCTGTGGTGTTCTCATTTAAAACGGAAATATCATAAAGGGTACAGTTTGGGATATATTCCCACGTAGTTACACGTTCTTTTCTTTCATCAGTTACGCGTATTACTCGATCAGCAAAACGATATTCTACTAATACTAAATCGCCTTTCGGTAACATCGCGATGCCTATAATAAAATGATCATTTAGTTAGTTGTTAATGCGGATCTGTCTTTTGGTTATCGATTGATTTGGTGATTATTGTATCTATATGACTGTGCTTAAAACAAGTTTCTTTTTTTCTTTTATTAACGTAATAGTATTAGAAATATTAGATATTCGAATATCTCCAAAAGACGGATAAATCCAAAGTGCTATTAATATCGATTCTTGTCGGTTCCAGCTCAAACGTTTTGGTGTCCAGTGATCGTTCGTACTAATGCTTCTTAAATTTTGTTCCTCATTCTCGATATGAGTATCTAGTTTTATTCCAAGGAACGATTGAAATTCTGAGCGTACTTTTTTGTTTCTTTCCAGTCTTCACTGAATTCTAAAAGCGTTGTCTTTTTAATCGATTTCCTGCAACAGACTGTCTATTTCTTTAACATGCTTGTTTATTGATGTTGACAATGTAGCAATCACATTTCTCTCTAACGAATCAAAATGAGCTGTAACCTGCTCATGAATCACTCGTATTTGATCTATTATGCTGCTTTTCTGGATTATTATTCCATTTTTATTCTGTTCCAAAACATTTTTTTATTTACTCTATAAAATTTGTCAAATCATTGACTGTTTGTGCCAAATCTACTGAGAGTGTCGAATCTTTAATATTTTTAATGTCTTCGAGGGGTGGTGATTTTTGCGCGCATTCTTTATGCGCAGACAAATTGCACCGCATGCAACTTGGCAGTAGATGATCGGTGATCGAAACTATGGAAGTCGAAACGCTGTTAATGTTCCACACAAAAAGGTGTTATCAATTTAACAAAAGTTGGTAGCATCTGGTATTTCTGTATCGGAATCGATGTGTGCAGTTTAAAGTCTTAGTAGCATGACATACCGTTGTGCATTTTGCAATCGAACAAAGATATACATCACATTCCAGACAGAACTGGACAGCTTTTGGAAAGAGATTACTCGCTTCATAAAAACTGCAAAAACATTGACACCAGGCAACCATATGATAATCTGCAACAATAAAAGAGAATGCCTTTTATTAGTTATTATGTTTGTATTTTAGCACTCTTAAGCATGTTAAGTGTCAGTCTGAATTTCTTACGTTTATTTAATTGACTTGCCGCGAATAAAAGGCCATTTTCCAATCCAAAAAATGAAAAAAAAAATAATAATACAAAAAAAAAGAAAACAAAAAGAAAACAAAACAAATAAAACAAACAATAATATATTCCGGAAAGTTGGGCATATTCTGTTTTATTTGTAACAAGCGTCGTGTTATCTATATTTACGATCGGTGTTAATTCGTAGACAAGAAGACAAATCGGTAAAATGTTTCAGAATATTGGGTTGGCTCCTGTGTGACAGAACCCCAAAACAATTAAACAAATTCTTGATGGTGACGTACAATTTACGTAGTGGCAACACCAACTTCATTGTCAGAAACCTTCTCGATTGCCTTATCGGCGTTCTGTGAGTTAGCACTTCTGTGTCAATAATATCGCTGTAGGAATTTCGGACATACTTGGACACATCATACAGTCTGATATAATTTTGCGTTGTGGGCATATTAAATTGATTTGGTTTTGTTTCCTTCATCTTAAACTCACAGAAATGTGAAGGTAACCAAAACAGAGTTTTCAACGGACAGATATCATTTATACAGCGAAAAGCCAAACGAAGTTAATGGGCATCCCTAAACGTTTTATCTGAATATGAGTCGATACATATTACTTTAAATGCGTTGATAAATTATGCTTCTAATCTGTCAATCAAGTACCATTACCTCCAAGAAACTCTGTAAACACCACAGAAAAGGTGTAAAAAGAGTTGGCGTATCAGCATGATCAGGTAAGATAAACGATTGTGATCGTACTAAGTCTGCTTACTTTTATATGGGCTATGTATATTCGTCGTTCAATGAACCTACCATCTTTGTGTATCATTGCTAGGTAGGTTCAGAGATCCCAAGTTAACATTATAGCCTGCAAAATAAAATAAAAATTAACATTATTATATATATAATATTATATAATACTTCAAATATTTGAACAGGTTATACGATATAACATGCTTTGGGTCTGTTTACGCCTTTTAAACCTAGAATAGTGTAAACAGACCCAACCATGTAATCGTATAACCGTTCTGAAATTTGCTTATACTTTTAATTTTAACTATAAATCTTAAAAATTTTAACCTTAAAAACAGCAATGACATCATTGAACTAATTGCATTTGCACGGCGTAAGAATAGGGCAAGTTATATGGTATAATATGGGTTTCTACATTTGAATTGGCCAATCAGATTCCAGCTTACAAAGCAAATTAAATAATATCATAATGTTACACCAAAGAATTTTTGAGAACATTTAATTAATTGTAATGAATTTTAGGATGATGATTTGAACTTGTATACTCTATTATGCATTTATGTGTGATACATAGGTAATAAACTGCAAAAAACAAGTTAAGAATAACATTTTCGGAGTGATGCAAAAGCAATACCGAGAATGCAATTTTTATCCAATTGTGTTCTAAATACTTTATTCAATGTGTGTTATCTGAATACTCGCGCAGTTCTAGGATAAATTATGACTTGAATGAATACTGACATGGGTAAAAAACCAAAGTGGTTCAATGTACATTCAGAGTTAACAATACTATTTTATACGACATTTGTAAACCATTTCCTTAACTTTATATAACGAGATTTCAAATAATAAAACTTAAATATCTCCCTAAGTGTCATTGCAAGATTCTGGAATCTATTCCAACAGAAAGTTATTGTTTTAGAGAAACCAAGATAGTTCGTCGGAGCTCAACCACGGCCAGACCCGTTATGTCTCTATAATGGCAAAGCATCAAAGGCTTTAGACTGCAGTTAGGCTAAATTCTGACTTCAGTGCAGCAACAAAAGAACGTGTGTCATCGCAAGGGCAGACACAGAATTTATACAGCTTTTCTCCAAGTTGTCTGAGCAGCAGTTCGTCCCAAATTGGCCGTGATACATCAACAACTTGACTACAGTAGGTCCGAAATCATGTGCACTGGCAACTGCGTCACTGGACTCTTGTTCTTTTCACACATTAGTCACGTTATTGTGTAGACTTTCAGGATGGACACAGGCTTGTGTGGACATGACAGTTCAACGTTATGCAGAAAGCTGTATTACCTTCCACGAGTTGGTATTGGCGATGGATTTATTTTAATGGACGATAATGCTCGCCCTTATAGAGATCGCTTACGCAGTGGGTTTCTGCAAATGAAAACCATCGAAGGAATGAAAAGACCAAGTGGTAAGCAACAGAAAGAAATTCTTTTGTATCCGGTATCTGTAATTAACAGCCAGGAGCTTTTTATTGGTGAAAAGATTAATAAGTTTGCCTCTCATCTGCTTACGCAGACAGCTGTATCATGCATAGGCAAGGCGCGTAGTAATTCAGGCTCTATAGGTCGTGGTGATCATTCTGCTTATTGAAGAAATAAAAGGACTGTATGATCATGATTGAATAAACTGTGAACTGTGTACTCTTGTTGTTGCTTTTTCATTCTGATTTAAATGGGTGTATGACAATGAAATCTGACTCACCTTAACCTTCAGTGTTTTATCAACACATTCAAAATAGTGCCATTAATTTTGTATACTAGTATATGTTGAAACATAAATATATGTTATGATTTCAACAAATTATAAAATGTGATTCTTTGTCCAGTGTATATCACGTTACTCCGAAAGAGATTAACAACTAACACACGGAAACAAAAAAATAATACGAAGGTAATGTATTGGTTATCATAACTGTCCTCTTCAAATAGTTAAGGGAACTATTGCAATTTCTAACTTTAGAATAAGAAGAACGTTTTAAATGTCTGAATCTTTACTGTTCATGAACAAACGCCATTTCTCCACTTGATATTAGAAGTTCCTCTTCCGGTCTTTCTGTTTAATCTCTTTATTTTATCCATATCTGGTGTATTTTTGTTTTGATTTACTCAAGAACCTTACTGATGCAAATGTGCAGTCTGTGATAGATCATTCCATCCCAATATCTTCGTTTAAAAGTTGAAGTCCTCTGCATTGATTTGTAATAGCCCCACTGACATTTTTCTGTAAACACAGAAGTAGCAAATATATTCTAAACATATTTTGGACATAAATTGGAAAAATCATTATTTAAAAAATGTAAATATATATGCACAGCATGCAACTACACTTCTAACTGCTAATGTCTAGAATACCCTATTAAAATATGCTGCAATTCTCAGGTTGAAAAACAAGCAAAATGCTTATTGCCATACATTAATTTCTTGTAAAGTACTGGTATTCTAAGTGCCATTACAATTGGGCCTCTATGTTGAGCATACAAAACCAAACAAATGATCCTCTATTTACATGTATAAAGCAACATTTACCTCGGCTAGTGCATCGTACTAATAAATCTTTTTGTTTGTGTGTATTATCTGATCCTTTTTGTTTTTGCGTCTGGCTGTATTTATCAAGTATCTATTGATGAATGATACACATTTTATATTGAAAATTAATAAGTTTAATAGCTTCGTTTTGCATAGTTTTAACCCTAGCACTAGTGTTAAGACTAATCGAAATTTGTAATTCTACCACAATAAGTTGTGATTTCAATATTCTCTTGCTCGTGTCAAAAATGCATCTTTTTTCACGGTCGTATCACAATACTCCCGCAATATCACTCACCTATACACAACAATGACGGATTGCACAGATGTTTTTGCACCTAAATAGTTCAAGGTTACTCCCATAATTCATAACTGTCTCGTCATGATATTTCCGGTGGTTTCTCAAATCGCATACAAAACCTCCCTTTGAGGCGTACAAAATCTTTTTATGTTTTGTGTTGAAGCCTTTAGGTCGAACTGTGTGATGTATCTTCTGTTGAAACATCAGAGACATTTCTCGTGTTTTGTATTGAGGCCGTAATGTCAAAAGTTACATTTCCTTCGACTCCAAATTGAATCGCAAATGTGTTTCTTTTTTCATTGTGCCATGAAATAATTCACTTGAGGAGTTATCACAGGATCATCTCCTTTCGAGAAACGACTTCTTTGTCCATGGGCGTCATTGTTTAAACAAAAAGTATGGTGTGTCGAAAAAGACATCTTCATCATTTATACCTTATGTAGCTATGTTTGTTTGGATTTACATCACTTGGATTCTGTTAATGACAATATCAAAATGCATCTTTGAAGCTTAATTAAATGTATTATCATAATATTATCTTTGTGCTTTTATTAGAATAATAATGACAACGTGAGTGTAAATCTGCGTTCTTACACAGTACAACTGGTAAATTTCGAGCAGACTCGGAACGAAACTTTTGCGTGTTTCGAATTCATTATAAGAAAAGCTAAGATAAGCTATACCTATAGACCAATTTTTATTTACAATATGAGACAAGTAGCAAAGAAAACCGACCGAACAACAAAAGCCGACAGTCATTCAAGCACAATTACAAATCCGATATAGACAAACATACACCGCAAAACCAAAAACACAAAAACCGAAAGAGAGTAACACGAGCCCAATAAAAACCATAGTAGCATGGTGTCTGCCATCCGTCCAGTTACTCCTTGTCATGTCGAGGAAAAGTCGAATCAAGGAATAGGAAACACTACCCATGACTCAGCCAACATGTCCGATCGTATTTGAGAGATTGATTTCCAATAACGGTCAATTAAGTCATGACGATGACCATAGAACTTCTCTGGAGATATCATCGACCTAGGTACAACAAACCCTTGCTAAAGTAGTTTAGTTGTCAACGGCAGTGATCGTTCTCGAAAATCGGAATATCGATCGCTGGATCGAGAATAACGTATAAGTTGTGAAATGTACACACCATACGCTGGAGCTGCAGGAATGTTACTGTCGATGAACGGGAAGTTGACAATTGGAAAGTTGAAATCATCACGTTTTTCGTAGAGTCTAGTTTGTAGTTTTTCCCGAATCTATTTCAAGACGTATGTCTTAGTAAGAGGCTTATCTTAGTGGATTGGTGATGTCTTTTATTTTAAACTCGCTAGTAGGACAAGAACTACTTTTAATTCTTGGCGTTTATAAGAAAGGAAGATGTGATTGTTCATGTCTTCACGAGGCACATTATTTTATGTAAAAGGCAAAATCAAAATCAAATGAGATATTTTGTCACTATCCCTTTAAAGTGTGCTCTTTGTTAATTTCTCTATTTCTCAGATATGTGGCATTGGTTTTAAGTCTGTATACTTACCTATGTTTGAATGCTGTATGTTTATTATTAAACAAAGGTGTGTATACATAGATTCCAACATTCTAGCACTTTAAATTTATAAGTTGGACTTCCGATTCGAATATACAGTCAGGTCACCAGCAATGAAACCGGTCAAAATTGCAACATTTGGAGTGCCACAAAATTTACGTCAGCATTAACTGTAACTGACGTAATTCCGATAATTATGACGTAACGTCCGGAGTCCGCTTATCAAATTCAAATAAAAATACAGTTTATCAAAAGAATTCTTTTATAGATTTATGTCTCCAACGTGGAAATAACTCTACATGGATTGGTCAGTTTTAACTCGAAAGCCGGAAAACAAGAAGCAAGTATCTACTTTATTCAAATTGTATTCTGATAGCTAAAACATGGAGTTTTAAACAACCAATCAAACTGGGAAGTAAACTGGTGGTGACTTGGGAGTTATATTTGAAAGTGAAGCTTGCGTAAATGAAAAATACTGCACCAGGGGACCAGGTAACAGTAAGTCACGCTTCATATTTTCAAATGGCATTGGAACTCTTTTTGCTAATTTGTTGGTGCTGGAAATAGTTGTCTTAAACCACGAAAACATTTATTGATGTCTATTTAACCTTATCAATGAACTTGGCTTACGTTTGTTTACATTTTTGAAAAGTTTAATGTTTTCTTATGTTCCCATACCGTAATGAGTAACGTAAAAACCAATATGGCGATTCTGGTTCTTTTTCTGTATATCCCTCCACTATCTGGAGAACACACAGGTAAAGAGTTCCTGTGTTTAAAAAGTCGTATTCGGTAAGGTAAGAGAGTCTCTATCCGGTTTATGTTGTCACAATACGATATTTAAAAATGTTCTAAACTTAAGAATATATTCACAATAGACAAGCACTGTGAGTCACCGTCCGATTATGTCTCTGATACCACTATGATTACGATGGGTTAAACACTATATTCTAAGCTGAAGCATTCTTCATCTATCTACGTGTAAAGCATATATCAAGCCCCTGCTAAGGTTTTCTATAGATAATTGAATGTTGTGTTGAATAAATGAAAGCATCGTGCAGTCTAATATAAGCTGTAGAAGGATCTCATGGTCAGAGAACGGAAAGTTTACATCTAATGAGCTGTCCAATAGTTGTTTTAACTGCTTCATGTAGGAGGATACGTATAGGAAGGAGCTAGTCTCACGCAGTTTAATACAAAATGTTCTAGGTCTTCTATGGCATTAAGGCATAAGGGGCAGTCTGTTTGTAATATATAAGTCCAAATGAGATGAGGTGACCCAAATTCCAGGTTGGAGGAATTGAGAAGTTTAAACGTATTGTTTGATTGAGCTTCAATTAAAATATTGCTTTCCAGTAATTGTGTACAGCTGTGCTGACTTGAGTCTTCCAGGTGTTTTTACCGGGAAGTGTTACTAATAGGTCGTATATTAATGGCAGACTATATTTGTTTAATATCTCGGATACAAAGATAAACCAGCTACTGGAATCTTTGTCCTTCAGGTACAATTGTGCAAGTTCACATTCCATGGACCCATGACTTCTAATTATGTTTCCATACGTAGTTAGTATTCTTTTGTGAATTACTCCCTCAATAGGCAATTGACCAGTAAGAATATATGCACTAGCATTAGCGGTTCGCTCTGGTAAGTTTTGTATGCGTTTTAGAAGACGTTTAAAATACATAGTAATGTCAGTCATATCATTTGCCAATAATTGGACAGATTCTAATCCATAAATCAATCTATAATCTAAATTTACTATAACGTAAATTTGTATCATATGTAGAGATACAATTGGGTTTAAGCCGTTTAACCCATGAAGACCAGCCCGCATCAACGCATAGACAGTTTTCCTAGCAGTGGAGATCCTCTCTTGTGCTACAAAACGGTTGGAGTATTTTGAGCTATTATCTCTGGTGATTCCAAGGTGAGTTGCTAAGACAGTGTTGTTCAAGTAAGCATTATCTTGTATTGTTTTGTTTTTGGAGCCAAACCTCATCATTACGGACATCGTCATTGTTGGCAGCAAAACAGACATCGTCTGCGACTGTTGGAGTTCCGCAGTAGATTGACCCGATGAAAATACCAAGCCGATGCTGTTGTAGGAGATCGAGTAGAGGGTTGATAAAAGCTTTCTATGCTGTAGGTGACCAAATACCACCTTGTCTAACTCCCTGTTGTTCACCAGATGTCTTTGAGAAGCCTCCTTTCCATTTCACCCTAGATTGTAGATTTTGTACCAGTCATTGATGATTTTTAATTTGTTCCCTCTTACTCCAGAAAGATAAAGGTTGCGCAAGAGTGAGTTGTGACACACCACGTCAAAGTCATTTAGGGCATCGAGGAACGCAATGTATCCTTTTTTTACTGTCCTTAGATTCGGCGATTAATTCAGAAACAATTAAAGCAGTATGAATATTAGATGTTTCCTTAGTCAATCCTTTTTGAAAGTTTTGGCGCATGTCCAACGGTTGTCTGGACTTAATGAGATGAAGTTTCTCCGATATTTTACCAATTACACAGGTCACTGTAATCTTCCTGTAGGAGTTTGGTTGATGTATTGGCTCTCCCTTACGTTTATAACAGGGTGTTACCGTTCCAAGCTTAAAGGAGTTTGAAAGCACACATAACGAGAAGATCAAATTTATGAGGAACGTTAGTATAAGAACCAGCCTGTCGCCTCCGTATTTAAGGTGTTCACTCGTGACATTCAGACAGTCTATTGCTTTTCCATTTTTAAGTGAAGCGATGGTTTCCTTAACTTCATCACTGGAAATATTGAAATGTTTTTATGGACTCAAGTTTTCTTCAAGTAAGTGTCGATAAATTTTCAGTTGATCATTATAATGACTATCTGAGTTCGGAAAGACTTTTGGTGTAGCTATCTCTTCAAAGTAATTTGCCCATCCTTGACGAATATCATCGGGTTTTTTAGTTGTTTATTATTTACTATCAGGTGCGTAGTGTCAGATGCACAGTCCCTTCGTTGATTATTAACAAGCATGTAAAAGAGTCTATTGTCTCCTTCCTTTGCACTCAGGATTTCCTCATATTTCTCTTTTCTCTTTATGGCTTCCAGTTGCATTTGTGCACTTCTAAGTCTTTTTCGCTTCTATGTTTTAGAAAGAGGATGATTCCTGGATCCGTTGGACTGCCTGCCATCTTTCACTGCCAATATATTTCTTTATTTTGTCGGCAGAGATCTTTGATATGATTTAAATTGGAGATATATATTTATAACTCAACTCAAGACTTCAAGGAATCATGTGGACACCGTTACTGTCAAACTTGTGTTATTTGACATCTAAATTGTAAATCCTTAAAAACAATCTAAGGGATTTATACAGTTTGGAAGTTTTACTCTATTTTTAGTCATAGGATAATCTTTTTTATGCAACTTTCTCACAGTTACTTATGAGGATTGAATAGAAATGAAGATATGTTTTGTTTACACGAGGACACTACCAGCAAGATACATTGTACTGTGTAAAGTTCTATCTTTACATAAAGTTTATATTTTGTGAATTTTTTTACAAAAAAAAACAACAACATTACCCTTTTATTGTCTTATATTTCATAATTTGAAGCAATCAATTGAACTACAATATATTCATGATTTGGAATTTTCAAATGGGGAACTGATCTGGTTCGAGGTTATCTTTCCTCAGTACTCGATTCTAATCTGTTCTGTTTACAGATCTCCTGGTGCTACTAATGAATATTGGGAAAATTCTGTAATATCAATAGAAAAAGCCCTTGAAAAAAAATTCTAAGTATAACAGGTGACCTCAACAAAAATCTTTTAAATATCCAGTTGAACACTCGTCTTATGCATATCATGACTAACTTTAACGTAACAAATGCCTTAGCTCACCAACACGAAATGAAGCGTTACTCGACCCAGTCTTGTTTTCTGATGAAGTAGAATTAACCTTCTCTGAAGTAATACAACTTGACACGTCATTTAGTGACCACGAGGCTACATGTATTGCCATTAATATTCCTTTAAATTTAAACCAGTCATATACAAGAGATATTTGGCTTAACAGGGAAGGCTCAGAGAAATAAAGTGAATAACATGGTAAAATATACTAAAGAGAAGTTCTTTATAAACGCTAATGAGCTACTATATCAGGATCGGAATGTTAATCCGAAGTCGTACTGGAAAATAGTTAAGATGTTAATGGGTAATGGGTCTATTTCCTCAAAAATTCCTCCTTTATTAAACACACAAACTGCTAAAATTGAATGTAACGACACAATGAAGGCAAACATATTGAACAATTTCTTTTGCACTGTATCAAATATTCAAGGTGCTGCAAAATTCTCCCCCCAATTTCGAAAAACGAACTGACTCTTTATTTGATATTGAATCTGTGACCGTCGATGAAATCAAGGATATTTTACAAACTCTACAAGTGGGTAAAGCAATAGGATGCGATCAGATTAGTCACCACATGTTAAAATATAAGGCAAATACTGTATGTAAACCTCTGCACATAATATTAAATTTTTCTCTTTAATATTCAACATTTCCTTCTCTCTGTAAGTCAGCTATTGTAATTGCGTTGTTTACAAAGAGAAATAATTCTGATCCATCTAACTACAGACATATCTCGCTCTTGTGTTGTGTTGGGAAAGTTTTCGAAAGAGTAATTTTTAAACATATACACAACTTCTTGCTAGATAACTATTTGATACATAAATATCAATCCGGATTTAGTCCCGGACATTCAACTGTACATCAGCTCTTAGAAATTTTTCATAACATCTTTTTAGCGATTGAAAATAGGGTAAAAATTGTGCTGTTTTCTGCGATATATCAAAAGCTTTTGATAGGGTTTGGCATCGGGCCTTAGTTAAAAAACTGGAAGCATATGGAATCTCTGACAAATTGCTAAAATTGCTTGAAAATTATATATCAAACAGAAATCAGAGTTCTTATTAAACATTGTGTTTCTAATAAAAGTATGATTAGAGGCGGGGTACCTCAGGGTTTAGTTCTGGGGCCATTATTATTTCTTATTTACATTAATGACCTTGTTGTCAACACTGACTGTCTATCTAGACTTTTTGCAGATGACACATCCCTATTCTGTTCAGCTCCAAGTGTTCAAGTACTGGAAAATAAAATTAACAAGGACTTGAAGGAATTATACAACTGGTCTATGAAATGGTTAGTTGATTTTAATCCTCTAAAAACTGAATGCGTATTTTTCACCTCCCAAAAACAATGTCAATTCTGTAGTGAAATTCAACATTGTTAATGTCAAATTTGTTCACGAGCACAAACATCTTGGTGTATATTTTTCAAGTGATTGTAAATGGAATTGTCATATTGATTATGTAGTTAGCAATGTGTCCAATAAATTGTCAATGCTACGTAAACTGAGGTTCACATTAAATCGAAATAATCTCGAAAAAATTTACTTTACTTACATTCTCCCTGTTTTGGAATATGCATGTGAACTTTGGGATGAATGTGGACAAACAAATCTCTTAAAAATCGAACATAAACAGCACGAAGCGGCCAGAATAGGCAATAGACTTCCCAAGTATTGTAGTATTGAGTCGTTGTATTTTGAAACTGGTTTGGAACCTATATATTCTCGTCGTAAACGAAGAAAACTTCATTTATTTTATAATTTACACAATCATAATGCCCCTTCTTACTTAATTGATTGTCTTCAAACTTTTAGGATAACAAATGATAAATACCAGTTAAGAAATCAGCAAGACTATAGAATCCACTTACAAGGCTCCAATTATACTCAAACTCGTTTTTTCCTTCGACTATACGTTTATGGAACGAGTTGTGCTCTGAGATTAGAAGTTCACCTACTATAAACTCATTTAAAATGAATATACGTGAAAATGTAACTAAACCACCTAAGTACTTGGACATTGGTAATAGATATTTAAATATCATTCACACTCGTTTTAGACATCGGTGCAGTAACTTAAATGCAGATCTCTTCCTTATTAACTTCAAAATCTTAAATGCGGTTGTGGTTGGATTATCGAAGATTCGATTCATTACCTTTTGGAATGTCCACTATATTATGAAGCAAGACAATTATTAATCAACAAACTTCGTTTTCTTAAGCAGTTAAATATAGAATGTTTGCTTTTTTGGCGATGACTCCTTGACTGATGATTTAAATGGGAACATCTTTAAAGCAGTACAACAGTACATCAAACAAACGAAAATGTTTAAAGATCACAATGACAATTCCATATAACTATTACGTGTACAGTTCTAATTGTAGTGTGTGTAGGGTGTATGTGTGTGTATTATGTGTGAGTGAGGGTGGGTGTGAGTGTGTGTGAGGGTGTGTGTGTGTGTGTGCATTCATGCTTGAATATGTAATTAATAATGTTCTTCATATATTTACTGCTGATTAATGTATAAACAATGTATAATAATGTTATGTATTTCCTGGAGCGGACGTTGTTCAGTTGATATAACTTGTGTCCAATCCAATTATTTATTTACAATAAAATATGTTTAATCTAAAATCATGATACTAGAATGACATCATAAATGACAAAGCGTAAATTTCAATTAAGACACCCTCAACAAAGTTTCTATCTTCTCTTCATTCTAATATCTTGTGTACCTTTAAGATATTAGAATAAAGAGAAGATAGAAACTTTGTTGAGGGTGTCTTAACTGAAATGTATGCTTTGTCATTTATGATGTAATTCTATTTGTGTTTTCTGTCTTTACACATTTACAGATTTTGCCTTTAAGATAATTACATCAAAATACAATAAATGTATTATAAACAAGTATTGAACAAATAAAACCTAGATATGATATACCCAATATTATCATTCATATTAAATAAAATGTCCTAGATCAAATCTATTTGTATTAGAAAAGTCAATATGAACTTAAAGTACTATTATCCAAAATCTCTCTGCTTACCTAGTTGTTACACGCTCTTAAATACCATGCCGAGAAGCTGATTAAACAAACATTAACCAAAAGACTTCATGGAGTCACTCATGCAGAAAAGATAGTGGACCTTGCAGTTCTATGATTTATCTTTTGACTAAGTAATATTGAAATAGCAAGATGACATTTAGCATAAGTTTGTAGGGCAACGTTTAATAGTTTGATACTATTGGTTAGATTTCTTTGCAGTTTTGTGTGTGTAAGTTGATTTCTCAAAGTTATTAGCATTCAGCAAAGAATTCCACTTTAACCACCAGTGTTAGGGACTGCTCTAAACTTGCAATTAGGTGCAAGCATTTGATCCACATTGGAGGACTCCGGTTCCTGTGACTTTGGGATGAAGAACAGCAATACAAGTGTTGTCCTTTGCTTTTGTTCATATCAATATATAAAATTTGTGATATTCTGTCATGCATATATACTCCATATCTCTTCTACTAGTGTTTTAATGTCCATTTGCCTGAACATGAATTTAAGAAAGGAATGTATGCATATTTCGAGTTGTCTTCTCTTTGTATTCCTGTAAAGAATATGTATAAAAATACGAAAATAAGCATGAGAAAACTGTAATAAAGACGAAAACTATAATAATAAAATACGATAACAAACACAACGTAAATAATTCATAGATTATTGTTCAATTTCAATTTCTGATTGGGCAAATAAATGTTAAATCAGATACTTCCCTTTTAGTGTCTTCAATAAATTGTGAAGGCAGAGAAAAAATTAATATTTATGAACATTTATTTAACTAGTATTTAAATATATTTCTGAAAGAACTGATCACTGTCAAATTTCAATTGTATATAAAAGAACATTTTCAACTTAACTTACAGTTTAAGTTTCCTTCATTGATAAAGTTGTAACTGATCATCAAGTAGTCCATATTTTTTCGTTCAAATTGGGAACAAAATGATTAACACAACTTCATTTAAAGGTAATCTTAATTCAGCAGTAGTGCAGCCAGGGTCTTTATTGGGTTCGGGTTACTCACTTTATGTTTTTGTGTTTTGTGTTTTTGTTTTGCTTTGTATATGTTTGTCTATATCCTGATTTATTATTGTTCCTGGATTTCCAGCTCTAGATCTGTTGTTCTGTGGTCGGTTTCCTTTGCTATTCTTCAAATGTCAATATCAAAACGATAAAACGGTTAACAATAACAATTAACTGAATGGTGAATAGTAAAACACTTGAGAAAACACAAACCTGTCTGAGATCTTTTGTCCTGCTTCACTTTTGAAACTCGTTCCATGCAAACATGACACCAAGTTTTGCTGCCAAAATCTGCTGGTAAATGTATTTGTGTAAGTGTTGATTCTATGGGAATACATGGTCTCCCATAGTAACTACAATATTTTTACCAGGGTTAATTTTGCAGCCAATTCAAACATTTTATTACCCCACTTTAGCAGGTTTAGCAGGTGTGTACTGTTTGAATACAACTTTATCTTTCAATGAATTCATTGTTTCATCAATACTGACTTTGACTTTTTGGAAAAAACTTCACTTTCATTTTTTCTTTAAATATGTTCATTATTGTTCGCACTCCATAAAGACAGTCACAATTAGGCTCATCAGCCAGAGGACATGCTAACTTGGGTTATGAATTTTTCAATATCTCATGATTTGTTGGAACTTGTCTCTGCTCATAGCTTTTTTAAAGAATGGTGTTTCCACGGCAATGTATATGAAGCACGACAGGCATCTAGTAAATACTAGCTATAACTTTTTTGTACGAGGCTACGAGTTGTAAATATGACAATGGGACCAGTCTATGCCTGAAATCACAGTTAAAAGCATTTTAGCAGTTATTCGTACGACGAAGACGTCTTTACTATTAAACGCAGTTTTAAAGGGATTAATGGATCTACAAATATTACCATTTTACTAACAAACCAATCAAAGTCTAAAGATTGGGACATACGAACAGCGGGAGTGAGAGATCCAATGTAAATAAGACTGAAAAACCCAAAAATAGCTAGTTAAAGCCCATTAACTAAAACTGTCGTTAATTGACCGATTTTAATTCACTCATTTACTCAAAACAAAGAAAACTATGATTCCTCCACACAAGTAAATTTAAACTTTTTGTAAAAATTACACCGTACAAAGTACTAATTTCCATTTTGTGGCAATTTTGTTACAGTGCATTTCTAGAAGAGTCAATATGAGATAAATTACATTATATATCTGGTAACTCCAGCCTATTATCAATAATATTTTATTCGGATGTTGAAGTACAATATGTCTATCGACAAACAGTTGTCAAGTAAGTACACAAGTACCTTCTTACCACCCTTAATTAACCCAATGAATGTGTCTTCCTGGTTCAAAGTTATTGTTACAAAAGTTCGTTAACAGGTCGTGAAATTTGAATTAAGTTCAGTAACCCAAAACAAAAATATATATTTTACTTTGTATTTCATTTGGTAATTTGGTGCATTGAACAATCACTATCTGTTTCCAGTTATATACCAAGATTCAATTGTTATTGACGAATGACTAAAAGGATAGTGCTTAGACCAAGAATAATATAGAATAAAAATTATATGGATGAAAAAAAGAGGAAATATATGGTAAGAGGCTTCGTGAAAAATATTTATTTTAAAATAACTTTTATGCGTTTTTCAGCTTATTTCTCGTCTTTTTTGACAGTCTTAAGCAAGCTGAAAGTCAATTTTTTTAGTAGTATTTTTTAAATTGCAACAGATATTATTTTCAATAAGCCATAGATTGCATGCAATAACCCCGAAATATAAACCTAAAGATCTATTTGTGATTATAAGACGATAAGGTGACGTAACATTTTTCTCTAAAATGAGTGGTTTGTAACGAAATCGATCAAGCTTGGAATAATGACAAGTGCCGAATCTTTTCATGAATAATAGGGGCTAAAGGGGCCGAATATTTACATTTGTTATAAACTATTGATTATGATCCTTCGTTTGCGCGAGCTGCGCTCGACTCTAATTAATCTGTCAATCCCAATTCAAACATCAAACACGTTGTAATAAAATTAGCAAAAAAAATGTTACTAATGTAAGCATGTAAATAGTGAAATAATTAACAATGAGTGTATAAAATTGGAAGAAACAAATTTCTGTTATGCGTGATAACTTGATACTTGTTTCTCGACTTTATCATGTACATGTACATAAAATATGTAACCGAAAAAAATAAAGCTTTAGAACTTATGTTGAAACTTTTTTCTAACTAAACACCTGGGCCATACTGGGTAATATCAAAGAGTGCTTTACCAACATATCTGCCTTGCGTGTCCCCGGGAGGCGGATAGGGGAGACCATCCCGTCGGGAGGTTTTGTCAGGTTATAATACATAAAACCTGGTAGTGGACAACGTGTTTGGACAGTGCCACGCTTCTTGCACGAGAAAAACCAAAAGAGTAAGCTCATTGCAGCCGCTGCAAAATGCTAAATTCTCCGTCCATACACATTACTCCAAACTTTTCAAGTGGCAGTCAAGTTAAGTTGCCTAAATCCATCTTTAACACATGAATTTTAAAACTGAAACAAAAGTAGATTACTGTACCATATATAAAATGCCAATTAACAATTAAACTTATATTATACATTTTGAATTCCACGACTTCAAAATAACTGTCCGCAAATACCATTTGCAAAACTTCTAAATTGTTGAAAACTTTGGCATTAAGACGTAAAGAATACCGTAATATTTTATTTACTGAAAATGTGCATACGTGTAGCAACATTTTAGAAGAAAAAAATCAATTTGACATAAATATTTAGCCTTGGCATTTGGATAGATGTACCCAGCGAAAGATTTAATTTCACTCCAATCGAGTTTTTAGTGTTGATGTTCTTAACAGAAAATTTTTCACATCTCTTTGTGAATACTATATACAACAATGTTTTGCTTTACAGGAACGGCGAGAAGCCACGTTCATTGGCGATACCAGTTACCATGACAATCCGAATTGCAGCCAATCTGCTGAAATGTATAGACCAGATTATATAGATAGAGACTTTCTACATCACAATATTCCTCCGCTGTGGAGTCATCACAATGCTCCAACGCCTAGCCATTATTATTGGGGAACACAGAAATACGAGTGTGATGAACGGGAAGAACGAAGCATTTCAACCAGCTCCCGATCTGGGTCCAGAAGATGCAAGACCGTTGCTGTTGTGGTGTCTTTGGGATTGTTAGTTGTTGTAGGAGGGGCTATTACTCTTGCTGTCTACTTTACCAATTTATGTAAGCAACTAATATTCTTCAGTTATCGTTTATAACTTTAAATATTTGTTATGTCAATTCCCAAAATCAAGATTTCTAATGACGCGTTATATTTTCATATAAACGTTAACTATATTATTGTGGTCAAAACTTTTCTTTTAAATAGACAGGTAAGGGACCGACCATTTAACTTGCAAAGGAGGGGGGCATTGGTTTTTTCCAAAACAAATTTTTGAAAATGATTTTTGATGAAAAAAATATTTTGGAAGCAGAGGGTAAGAAAAAAAATATTCTGAAGAAGGATGCTATATAAAATAATGCTAATAATGAAACAAAATATTCTGTCGGGACGCCTTCACAAAAAAATGTTCTGACCAAAACAGAAAACTAAGGCCTCATGTTAAATGGTCTTTCCCTAACATGTGTAGTTAGTTATATAAAATCTGGTTAAAACATCTTTAATTACCGGAATAAAACAATCTTATATAAAGTGGCAGAGCAGTAAATTAAGACGACAGTGACTAGAAAACTGAATTAATTTTATTCTTTTTAAAGCACACATAAACCATATTGGTTATAGCTTTACAAACAATGTAATAAAACATAAACATGTACAGAAAAAAAACCAAAAAGCATAAAGACATGGGGATAACTAAATTGTTCAATACAACTAAAATATTTATGACGGGACTCCTTCTCTCAGTTCTAATGATTGTTTAATAAAGGAAGTAACAGTCTTAATTTCTTCAGTTGTAGTTGGTGTCGTGGTTTTCTTCTTTATGACTACGGTAAATATTAGTTGTCCTATGACATATAATTTTTTCCAGGAACCCTTGGGCAGTAAAACCACAAAAAATTCCCTCGGATTATTCTTTTGGTAGCGTATATTATCTTAAATGAACAATTCTTAAAATATATATGCTTTATTAACATGAATGACAACACAGATAAAAATAACATTCGTGTTCTTCCCTTAATATGAAAGGCCAAAATTAGCATAAAAAGGCGGAGCTAATAATTGGAATTTTGTAGGTCCATGGGGTAAAAACCTGTAGGTATTATCTTTTAACCAATTAAAATAATATGCGAGGGTTAACAACTAATGCGCCGTTACCTCTATTAAAAATTATAAGTAAATGGGAACCTCCCGAGTTGTCGTCTGCCAAAATGAAAAGTACCGAAAAAATTGCCCCACTTTGACCTCGCTCCGGAATTTATACTACTCTGGACCGGAAGTTAAAATTATAAACAGGAACAAAAATACATTATAGAACACCGATAGTAAAGATATGAGTTCTAGTCTGGGATCCTGACTAAATATTCTCAATACCGTAAGCGGACTTCCGGTTCGAATATATTTGAAAGTGAAGCTTGCGTAAATGAAAAATATTGCACCAGGGGACCAGGTTAATATGAGTTCTCGACTCAAAACAAGTATTTTATTAAAAGAAAATGGTTGATACCATTCAGGTAACATATCTCTCTAATATTAATGTGCCAAAATAATCGGTTTGAATTTGAGATTAGAAATTTTACCAACGGTAACTTGTGAACTGTACATGATGAAGTCCCGCCATTTCGGTTTCAGCTAAATACCGACTGAAACACATTTATTAAAGCCAAATAAACTCATCATCATCAAATTAAATGCAACCTTTGGCTCAGTGTTTGGTTTATGCATCTCCTGGTTTGCAGAGATACATATTTACAACAGTTGGGTTCAGAATTTGTGTAAGTTTTTCAGTTCACCGAAATGTGACAACCAGCAAAAGTCAAAACTAAATTCGTTGCTGATGTAATAACGTCCACTTCAAAGTGTTTTATGGCCATTGATATTTATAGCATTGATTTTTAAGATACATTGATTTATATTTTAGAAACAAACGAGGTATATTTTAGATATATTCTGGAAATTACGAAAATAAATCGATCAGTGTGCATCATTATATTGACCTTAATGTAAAAGTCGCGTAAAATACGGAAAATAGATAGCACATGTTATACTGAGAAGTTAGTATAGTAATACAATAAATAGGTTTTACATTTTTAATGCTTGAAATAGTTTTTGATCTTTTGATTAGAAAAAAAGTATTAAATATCGCAATTGTTTTAAATGATTGAAATTCGTGCATGTGAACAGAGTGGAAACTTTCGTTGTAATATTTTATTGTTACAATCAGGAAGTAAAATATAAATTACGATATTAATTATCATGATGTCATTGTATTCTGTTAACCGGTTCATTTGTATATCAAACAAATGTAACACGTTGACCTAGATTGATGACATTATTGTTTTCTTCTGATATAAGTTGTGTATATGCATTGTTTTAATTATACTTTCACTTCTTAATGTTAACATTTTGTAATTTGTCTATTGTAACTATACATTGCACTTAATTGTATTGTTGATAAATTGATTTAGTATTAAGTAAAGATCGAGGTATATTTTGGAGACAGTTGGTTAGTCAGTTGCATTTAGTTAGTCTCTTTACATTATCAGGTTGGTCTATTTATAGTATCAGGTACTTGCATTTTTTTTCGACAGTGTATTAGTACATTTAGTTGATCTCATAAAACGGCGGCATGTAATGTGGTCTGGGTGTGAATTGAGTTCACGTAATTTGTCACCTAAACGTTTCGGGTACATTCAGCTGGTTTTGAAAACGTTTCCTATGTGTGCAGTTGGTTTTGTCAATGCTTCCGGTGCATTAGGTGGGTCTTGTTGGAGAATCGGGTACATACAAATTGGGAGTTAGTGTTACATAGTATAAGGTACATTTGGCCATCAAGTCATAGGATTCATATAGATCGTCCTGTCCTACAGCGCATCGTGTTGTTTGCAACATCAGGACATCCGATATCTGTAATTTGTCTTCCAAATCTAACGGGTATGTGTAGCTGGACAAGTATATATAAGCCCGTAGTTAATTGTGATCTGCCAGTTATTTTCCAAATTTACAAGTGAATAGTTCACGTGAATTTACACGTGTAATTACAAAAGGGTATATTTACAAAAACATATGTATTTGTGTTTATTTATAGCAAATGTAAACAGAACAGAAGTATCTACACCAGGTAAGCAGAGGTATGATCTGCAGTCTAGCGACATGTTCAGAAAAATGGTTCAATTGAAAATATAAGTTTTTGTTTCTTTAAATGATGTTTAACGCCACTTTAAGCAATATTTCAGATATATTGTGGCTTCCTGTTTTTGGGAAATAAGAAACCGTCCGCCGACCTTCTGTTATAAAAAATAGAAATCCTTGAAAAATTGTTGAAACGTAAAACATCATTTAAACAAATAATCATTTGAAATTAGAAAAAATTAACATATCTTCGCATTTCTTAAGACTTCTAAATAGTACACATTTTTAGACACACTATGTTGTTTTTATTTTAGACATTTTTCAGTTTTGAGAATTAGCCAAGTTTGTTAAAAAAAGCCTACTAACTTAAATTGCTTAATTTACAACAAACTTTTCAGGTTTTCAGACAAACTTTCACACACGTAATATTTTATTAGCAACTGGCCACTTTTAATTTTTTTTACTTTTCAAAGAAAAAACTATAATCTTGTTGTACAATTTTTTGTTTGCAATCAACTATTCAAATGGTTTTGAACTGTCGTGGATGGTCCAATTTAAATCTGTTGTCGTTATATTTATTACAACTAGTATAAAATCTGCACTATTATTTGTCAAGTTCTAGCAATATTTTTATTCGTATCAACCCAATTTCTTGTTGAAGATAAAATCTTCATGAACCATAAAGAACTATGTAATAAGGAACTTACACCATATAATTTCTAGAACCAAATTATTTTAGTGTTTTAGTATGTAATCAGTATAAAAAGAACATATGATGATACCATAAAAGATAACAAAGTAACTATTGATAATGAGGCCACAATTTACTATAAAATTACTAATGTGTCACTGATACAATACTATCTCGTTTTGTTGTCAGCCCCATCCGATTCACCAGCACAGTTGATTTTTCTGGGAGATGTATCAATTGACAAAAACTGGTACCCTGATCTATCTAATCAGTCATCACCAACATATCAAAAGAAGGCTGAACATGTGTCGAAAATGGTAAGACGGATTGAAACTTTGCTTTAGCAAGTAAAGATTAACACATTTTTGAGTTTATGATCTGTGGATGGATTAATCTACCTGGAATAATTTAAGAAAATAGTATGTAAATACATTACACCATGATTTTCTATTGCTATTGGTTGGGGGTTCTCGGTGGCCGAGTGGTCTTTGAAAACTGAGGTTGCAGGGTCGAGTCTCACTGCAGGCAGGGTGTACTTGACTCCAATCTTAATTGACAAGGATTGCCCGTTTTCCTACCGAAGGTCGAGGGTTTTATCCGGGTACTCCGGTTTCCTAAAGCAATAAAAACTGGACGCCATGGTAATAGCTTAAAAATTGCTGAAAGTGCCGATAAACATCCTTCAATACATTTTTTTATTGCTATTGGATTTTAATTCTGTTCAAAACTACCTTAAGAGGTTTTCCACATTTGTATTTGCATAGGACCGCATGCAAATAAAAAAGAAGAGAAATTGTTATATTATACAATGAACAAAAATACGAACAATTAAAAAATATTAAAAAATAGCAGGATGGGAATTTAACCTACCGAACTAAGGTTGGTAAAGTCTATAAATTAAAACAACAAGTTTTCGCTATTTTGTTTAAAATACTTCACGACACGAATTGATTGACTGATTCGTTTCATTCGTCCATCAAACATAATAATTTCAGATACTAATATTTTTATGACGAGAGCAAAAATGTTAAAACAATAATCATAGTATTCGAACCACAATTGACCACGTGATCATTTTTGGTGTCCCGGATTTCCATTGTGTTTCAATGGGGCAGAATTCGGTGATGTTCTGCAACCATCGGAAATACTATTTTAGTGACTAACTTTTTCGGGAACCTATAAATCAACTTGTTAATTATACTAGCCCCAGCTTTTTTGTTCAAAACTGTTAACATCGACTCAAAGTAAACAATATATTTAATTTGTATCATAATTAGCAATACAATGATTTAATCAAACTGTATTTCTTGGTCGAAAAATAAAAGTAAACGGTAACTTGGGGACATTGGATGGCCAAATGAGGACTAAACTTTGATTACCACTGAACAAAGTATAATGATTTGGGTAAGGACGATAAATTTAGCCTTTTGTAGTTGCTAGCTGACATGATCTACAAACACATAAACGCATTTCCCACTGTGGTCCGCAGTGAGGCTGTACCTGATAACCTACCAACAAGATTTCCTTTAGTTAGATTTTATAATAATAAATTACCACACCAAGTTAGGCGTGTAGAATGATCATATGTGATTACAATATTTTTAAAACTGAAATTGCACTAAAAACTGAACTATAATTAATTATTTTGTTATACAAAACTGGAATACCACAAATAGGAATTAAAAAGGAAATACATTAGTTTAAAAATAAGGTTTTTTTAAATGAACATGCAATGACGTGGACAAATTATTCCGGATTTTAATTTTTGTAGTTTCGGATAATTTCCTGTTTTGGCATTAAACATAATTCACTCGCTTACACACGTTTCTACTGGGGCCTCGGGGTGGAGTGGTTAACTTGTTAGTCTACTACTGATCACGTGCCTGTCAACGCTGAGGTAGCGGATTTGAGATTCACAGCCCGAAAGGCCGGGTTTTCTCTGGGTATTCCGACTTTCTCCCACAATAAAATCTGGAAGCCATGATATAGCTAAATAATATTTGAAAGTGACGTAAACGCCATTCAAACAAACAAACTATTCTCTATTTTCAGATTGATAAAGTATACAAATCAGGTGATCTCGTAGATCTGTATATTGATAATACTGTCAATAGCTTCAGGTGAATATTGATTCTTTTTAAATCTTCTTTATGTTAAAACTGGAAATTGCTCTTGCTCAACATTCGTCATATTTAGTGATACATGTATATATGCACCCTCCAACATAAACACGTGGCATGCCCATACAATTCAAGGATATTATAGTCTCTTGTTACTGGGTCTGTGAGTCCTTTTAAAAAAAACAAAGGGTACAAACAATGATAATTGAGGATGCAAGAGAATTTCTGTACATGTGAAATGGTAAAAGCAATAATTTCCTTTAATTTGTTAAATAGTTTGACAATTCCATTTCATTTAACAATAGTCTTTTTCACATTGAAAATAACAATAAGCTGCACAAGAAAGCAAAGAATATCTATTGACTAAATATGTTTTTCTATATTTTATCGGTGTTCGGTGTTTTGTTATTCCTTCATTTGTATGTTTTATCCTTTATTCTATTTGAAGACAAGGCAGTACGTATGTTGAATTTTTTGTGAGATTTGAAAATCCTGAAGTGTCTGCAATTACTGTTACCAATGCTCCTATTGTTGAACAAATAAACCCAGAAAAGCTCGTGAAATCATTCATTCAAACCTTACAAACAGTGAAAATAGAAGAAGCAGATGGTTTGGACATTGATACGGCTAGCTTAACATTCCAAGGTAATAATGTATTCTATGTTCCATCTTATTAAACCAAGATGTCTCTCCAACAACACACTAATGCGAAAACACCATGCATGCTACCGATAGCTTATTCTGTAAAAAGGCTATTTTCATAGAGATTAAATTTACTTCCTGATTGAGGAACATAATAAATTCGTGGGATATATGCAATCAAAGTTTTAGAAGAAAGTAAAATTTTAACATTGCCAATCGAGTTTAATACAAATGAAGCCTGAGTTCAGCTGTCACATTGGCTGCACGCATGATAAACGGATTAATTGATTACGTTTGTAAATTATTTCTATCAATTTTCTTTGATGTTCCTCCTAATTGTGATAGTTATGACAGCGTTAAACCATAGGTTTGTGCTAATAAAGCTAAAATACATTTTCTAATAAATCAAGCAGTCAGTGAACTTATTCTCTTGACTGCAAATGATAAACAATTAACCAGTAACAAATCAATCCTTATTGCAAAATGTCATGTTTACAACACTTTTAGTACAATAACACCTTACACAGTCTGCACGTGCACACAAATCCTACCTCCAACCCGTGTCTTTTTCAACTTGTCCGATTTGTAAGATAATCTATTCTTGGTGGATGAATTGTCCTCACGACATTGACGAAAATTAATGATCCACTAATAATATTTCGCATGCCACTTTCATAAGTTTTTCAGCTTTATTATAGCATCTGACCTGTAATTACGATGAAGCGGTTGTACCCAGTGAAAAGGCTTGGCCCTCTGATGTCAATTAAGGTTGGTTTCGAGCACATCATGTTCTATGTCCGGAATATCCCCACATGTGCAACAACGGTGATAACAATAATACATAATACTACGCCATAATACGTCACTGCCGTTTATTTGTGTTGTTTTCCCCATGGCTTCGTATTCTTGTTTGGACTTTGATTGTCACAATGGTATTGTTTCGTTTATTATTGTTTCTTATTTACCGCTCAACCACTGAATGACAGCCCTAAAGACACGAAATGAAAAAACACTACTTTTAATACGTTTTGTTCTCTGAGGTTATAAACCAAGTGTTAAGTAAAGATATTGATAAAAACTGTCTGACAGTCCAGTATTCTGTACATTAATTACAACCCACAGTAAAAAATCGGTATGAAATGAAAACTTTCTCCGATCCATTTTAGATGTAACACTTGGAGCACAAGACAAAAGAACAACAAAGGCACAAGCAACTACAACAATGACAGTAACTCAGCCAACTTCTTCAATCTCGACAACAGAACAGTCGACAACGACAATTACTTCAACACGGCTAACTACGAGAGAATCGACAACAATAGTTCCACATACCAACACGTTGACAACACAATCCACGACAACATCTACAACTTCGCAGCCAACAAGAACTCAGCTAACTACAACAACCCCGGTAACAGGAGAACAAACATCAAAAAACACTCAGTCTGAATCAACAAGGTCAACAACACCACCAACAACTACCACAATATTCACAACACAATCAGCTAGCACTTCAATGACGCAACCATCGAATTCAACCTTGACAACACAACCATTTTTCACAACCACAATTCTTTCAACTTCCCCAACCTCTTCAACAACACAGTCACTTGTAACAAACTCGACAATAACGCAGACAACGAATTCACTCCAGACAATAGAGCCAACAACGGAAACCTCGACAACACAACCAACATCGACAAGCAATACAAAACAACTACCTACAACAACACCAAATCACCTAAATCAAACAATTGAGACTAATATAACTCAATCTTCTACATCAACATCGACAACAACTCGGCTAAATACCACAACAAAAGCACAACCTACTACTAAAACTTCGACAACAACTGAATCAACTACATCGATCTTGACAACAACACAACCAACTACCACATCCTCCTTCACTACTTATAATCCACCCAGCACAATCTTGACACGGACTCAACTAGAACAAGCACTACAGAAACATCTATGTTAAACACTGATTCTATGAATACTACAACAACCGATACAACTGAATTGCAAAATGGCTCGAAAACAACGTTTCCAGTATACCCAACACATATTTATTCATATAATGATACAACAGCAAATATCACAGAATCGTGGAATAATACTGTCATGACGACATCATCATTAAAAAATAGTTCACTCACAACGATGGCACCAAATGCAACGGTTGCACAATCACAGAATGCCACATCAGTATCTTACATGCCAAATACAACTAATCAAAGGGATAATGAAACTACATCACCATCAAAACATGAATTATCATCAACGATGGCTCCACAAGTTACTGAATCACTTAATGATACTACGATATCTTTCTTGCCATATACTACGGATTCATATAATAAAACTTTTATGACGACTCAATCGGCATCACAAAACGGCTCGGTAACAACGATTGCACCAGACACAAGCACTATACCTGCAGATAATAGAGCATCGTTAATCTCCACGCCAAATACTACAAATTTATGGAATAATAGAACAGCCATGACTACTGCGTCAACATCAAGTACGTTTCAGAATGGTAACTAAATTTTTGATCACATTAATACAAATAACATGATAAAATTGCTTTAAATCCAGTAAAAGATATGTTTGATATGTAGATAGTAGGTTCTATTTTCAATGGAAGTATCCTTTCGAGGAAAATCCATCTAATGTCCTAAATTATATTTGGGAGTGTCGTTGTCGTCTTCAGCCGTAAAATTTGTTACATTTTAATTTTCCTTTAAAAAATCGTATGGGCAATTTTAACAAAATTTGTATTGGTAGTACTCAACAAAGATGTATGGTTGAAATTTCATTCAACTTGAATGCTTGGGTCAATATTGCTATGTGATTGGCTGAAATCTTATAGCATTGCTTCTTATACTGAAAAGTGATCATGTTTTAACTTACATCTGATGATCATCTAATAATTTTGAGTTTTTGTTGCCAATTTTATATCAAAAATAACCACTGTTTTGAACATAAACTAGCGTAACTATATTTTTAAGTGTACGATTTTTAATTAAAAATTACTAAATGACGCTTATATTCCGCGGATCTAAATAGATTGTTCCTTTGGTACTCTAACCCACAAGGCAAATACAAAGCAACTTTTTTATACACATTAAACAAAATCATGCAGATATGTTTCCGCTGTTATTCTTCACTGCTGGTATTTCAACGACGTCAAAGTGTCGCATGGCTGAAGTTTAAAAACATTCTGACAACTTGGCACATTGCATTGTAATATTATTAACATGTACATTTGACCTGACTTTTATATTTGTGATGTATGTTTTACAGTTTAAGTTAATAGATATGTTGGTTTCGCAGTGTCGATTTAGTTTAGTTTGTGTTAGTTTAAAAATTGTTACAAAGTATTAAAATAAACAAATAAGGTACCTTTTTATACTGACTGCAAAATTTTGGAAGAGAAAAAAAGAAAAAAATGCCCACAAGAAATGAGTAATTTGATAATGTAAGAAGGGTAACATGAAGTCAGGTTGTGCAATAATTGTATGATATATTAAAACAATTGGAAAATTATATTTTTATTTCGTTTCAGGAACCTGCTTTGAATCGTCTTCCATTAGTTACCAGTTTCATTGCAAACGAATTGGATTTAATGTTACGTCTTTTCCAAATTTCTTAGGGCAAACTGAGACTCAATTTGACATTTTTCTTTTTATTCTATTTGAGAATGGGTGGAACTGTTCTATGAACTTGCAAAATCTGTCCATAGCATTTTGCTCCCTACTAGCACCCGATTGTAACAATGGAATCAATATACCTCCATGCCGTGAAGACTGTTTTGGTAAGTATATGGTACATTCAGAGTATTTAGAATCATATGCCCAACAAATACAAATACTGTTTAAAAGTAGTCAAGTGCAGTTTAGTGCGCATTGACTCATTCACTAAAACGTAGTCAAAATTAATACTATCGTATTCCCTATGAGGCATGTTTTAAAAAGTTCTAAATACATATAACGAATAACGAAGTTACCAACCTAAGGTAAGGAGTAAAGTACATCATCAGGTAATGTCAACTTAGAAGAGCAATTAAATGCAATTGAAATATTTACTTACGTATCATTGCCACTTTGGTAAGGTCATATACCAAATAGTGTTATAATCATACACTCCTAAGGATTCACTAAAATGCCTGAACCCGTATTAAAAGTTAACTGTACATATTTTCAGTCCCGTTTACATGTTGTTTTAAGGCTATAAACAGTAGAGTAGAATTTTAAGTTCCCATCTGATATTGTTATGTAAACAAATGTATATCAATATCAATAGCCTTTGATTATTTGGTATTTTATAATTCTCAGTACGTCATAATTTTGCAACATCAATAACTATACTTAATGTACATTGAAAGTTAAAATTTATAGCGAACACTGCTTGCACACTGTTTGCGTTCTGATTTATTTTATACATTAAAGTAGCTACATGGTACATGTAATTCTAATCAGACGCATAATTATTTATCTATTTATCATGAATTTCGTGCTTGATGACATTCCAAAACGTCCGAATATAACAAAATTTTATATTTTCCGCCTATGCAAACTATGTCAACGTCACTATTTTCAGCCACGGCCCTTCATTTGCATTGGGCGTTTGAAAGATGGTTTTAAATAGGGGTAATTGGGATTAGGATAACAACACTTACCAAAGAGGGATAACTCTTAACTAAATGTTTTGTATTTTTTCAATAGAAAAGGGAGGGAGCGGGGAAAGTCTGTCCATAAAATATTGTAGGTTCTTTATTACATAAAAGTATATGAATCTTACCAAAATTCTTGTATAATTTAATAGATAGATTAAATAGTTTACTTAGTTACTTCTTGTTGACGCTATAACTACATGTATAAATGACAGTGTAATAATGAACCATGTAAAACAAGGTGTGCAAAAATAAAAATATTAATAAAGGACTATATTGTCTGTTCTCGTGTTTTGGCAATGCCTACTCCATATTATCTGGAGATATAAAATATTGCGGTCTACGTGTATCTTCGTTTTAATTAAAATTAGTTTATTGTCAAGCAAAACTTACATTAAATCCTGGTTGAACTGATAACCCTCAGAGTTAAAAGACTGGATCAACGATGACTTACGTCAAAGCACAGTGTACTTAATAAATTAACATTTTATGTTAATAGAATGTTGCCAATCTCATTGTCACTGCAGCCCGTATGTATTATTTATTGTCTCTTGTTGTGTCTTAGCTATTCATTGAATATGGAAATGACTACGACATATACTACACGGGTTTTGATAAGAGAACATGTATCTCGCAAATAAACATTTGACAAGATAACTTAGTTTCGCTAATCAAAGTTTAATCTCATATAGGCGTTGCTTACATATAATTACAGAATTTGATGATAACTGTGCAATCAGTAATATATCAGAACTTCAGAACATCAGAGAGACATGTAATACCTTTCCATTATACAGCAGTGGTCAACGATGTATACACTATACAGGTACGTATATTAAGTATGAAATACTTCCATAATGTTTGATATTTCTCCTCTAGTTTACTACACTAATTAGTTTACCAAATATCACAATTAGTTTAAATTTGACAGCTTTATTGCAACAACAGGAATTGCTTACTCCTGCGGAGCACCTGTTCGTGTAGTGGTTTTTATTTGTGTGTTGTTTTGTTCTGTGTTTATGTCCCATGGCTTTGAAGTAGTGTTTTTAGCTGCAAGGTATGATTGCAATATTGGTATCTCATCGTCTTTTTGGAAACATTTTTAAGTGCTTGGGAACTTTGTTCAATTGTCGAACAAATCGGTTATATACATTAGATGTTAAACGATATTTCAGAAACGCCGTAATAAGTTGTATGTTTGAAAGGAGCATTTCCTTGGTAAAAGTTTACTGGGCAGTAGTTATTCCCAACAGAAATAATGAAAGGAAAAGTAGGTTGTAGAAACTGTCATAAATGTATAGAAATAAAGCAAAATAAAATAAAAACTGTTTTATTTAGCAGGATAGGGAATCACGTTTGGAATTTTATTTGATGAAAAGTCTTTAACACATTAATTATTTGGCCTTGCAATTCCTTAGTTCTAAGATGTAAGTAATAATATATTTGCATGCCTCCCTCTACATAGTTTTCAAATCGTGATATCATAGTTTGTTTCAAATCAACATTTAGTGTTATCCATAAAATTTTGAAATACAAAAGCTATGTGTAAACAAGTACTGCGTTTTGCATTTATTTAAAAACTTATAAAAGTTTATATCTATTGAATAAAGCTTATATTACTTTGATATTTTTATAGATTGGACTCTTCCATCAAGTAAGTACAAATATATTTTAATTGGGCACTGTTTATTTTTTGTTTGTTTAGTGCGAGCGATTTTTCACTTATATTCGACGAGAATATTAAAACAAACAATAAATCATCTTGGAAAAGTGATGGATTAACGCGAAAAAAATTTTTGAATGTCACTGGAAAAGAATATAGTATTCGAGAGTGACGGAATAACGGCAACAATAAGCAACTTTACAAATGTAGTCTCAATCTTGCAAGGAGCGTTGCATTCTAGAAACACTTTATCAAGTTGTTTGTGGTCAGGCCTTTCAAATTATAACCTGGCTGCCCTCGCAGAAAGGGCCTTCGAAATCCGGATACTCGCTGGGCAGCTTTGTGGCTCTAGCAGTGGACACTCTCACATTATGGAACAGTGGTTACGTTGAAAATACTATAATAGCTATTTCTTGCATCAAAGATAATAAACATGACTAAATTGGTTTAATTTGCTATCAGTGTCAATAATTTATTTGTTCGATTTTTAGAAATCAAATAAATTTTGACTAAGGATTACATATTACTTTGGGGGCCTCGGTGGCCGAGTGATTAAGTTAGTTCGTTTATTATTGATCACGTGGTCTGCCAACACTCAGATTGCGGGTTCAATTCTCACTGCAGGCAGGGTATACTCGAATCCAATCTTAATTGACAAGGATTTCTAGTTTTTCTACCGCAGGTCGGGGGTTTTCTCAGGGTACTCCAGCTTCCTCCCCCAATAAAACTGGACGCCACGATATAGCTGAAAATTGCTGAAAGTGGCGTTAAACACCATTCAAACAAAAACCCAAACATATTATATATGCTATATTATAGCGAGTTTTGCATCATATAGTGCATTAAAATCATAAGTGAATATACATTTTTTAAATTACGGGCTATATTGAACCTGTGTCCTACAATGTGTGCTGTTTGATGATCACATTCACATTGTCATATACACATTTGTTATTATGTTTTCATATCAAGTTTGTCTTGTTTATTTATCGCTGTTGCCAAGAAATAGTTAGGCTGACAAATTATATAAATACAGAACTATAGAATAGTTCGTGTTTTATAGCAGATCAGGAAAGTACTGTTATACCCACAACACCTGCAATTGGTAAGTATAATTTAATGACTGATTTATGAATAATTTCTTTTTATGAATAAGTTTTGTTTTGTAATCTCTAAACTTGATTAAATCTATCATTATTTTTTCTCATTGAATGCCGATTTAAAACTAATCAGAAACTTAAATATGATTTACACGAAATTGAATTATTCCAAGTCGAACAGATGATGCGAGACCGAGTGAGACACTCAGTTCTCAACACTTCACTGGAATTGTTTTCGTTTGAGTTCATACGAGGAAAGGTACTAGCCGTCTTTACATGCCCTACCAAGTGTCGTCATACAGTTAACTAAGATATTGTCTGCAGTGAAAGAAAGCCAGGAGGAAAAATTCTGTGAAACTGTTTATTCGCGAAGTAATATCAATCATATGTGGACTTCTGGAAAGTTTGAAATCCCGATCAATATATAAAATGTTATCTGTTAAAAGCCTTTGATTTTTCAATTCTTCAATCCTTTGAATCAACATATACTGTAATCCCGTCTTAAAGAAATCAAACATAAAACATTTGCTTCCACAAATGCCTACACATATGTAGTTTAAGGTTACAACAATACGCATTTTTCTAAGAACAAAAACGCAAATTATGCTACAACAAGGAACAGATTTATTGTATGCTAGATTTTCTGATCGACAACATATTTGTAACTTTTGGAGGATGTGTTTTTCATCAGGCAATCGCTATTTCAATGGATACAAACTGTGCCCCACTCCTTGTGGAAAAGTTACTGTTTTCTTATGAAACCGAATTTCTTAAAACATCTAATAAAAGACAATAAGATAGCTGGAGCTCGGTTCTTTAATTTCACGTATATTGACGATGTACTTTCAATGAACAACCCTCAATGTTCTAAATGGCTTCCTTTAATATATCCTTTAGAACCTAAATTGTGTTTGGTAATGTTAAATAATAATTCGTACTAACTCCAGGGAATCATAAGTACATATTAATTTAATTTACATTTTTTATTTTGCAAACATACTGTCTCATCTAATTAATTGTATTTATTTACAGTGGCAAATTATAATTTTACAACATCCGCATCTACAACCATAACAACAATTTCTCCAGGTAACTTATAATTCCTAATGTTAATGTTCAACAATAACGTTAAACAACAAAAGCGCAATGCATTTTACAGGTCCTGAAGTATTATTTAGGTCCTAGATGCATGTTTTCAAATTGCGTAGATGGGTTTAATGACTACTCTTACAGTCTTCTAGGTTCAAAATATATGACCAACTAATTTTTAATACCCGATAAAAGAGTTAAATCAATTAAGAGATTTAGAGTCTTGTCTTAACACGGTTGTTGATTCTTATCGTCTTTCCACAATAAAAGAGTTTGGTAGTAATTTATGGAGAGGCTGAAAATTCAGTATAATGGAATAAACATAAAACACAAAGGAATTGTTTGTCTCTGGATCAATTAAATCATTATCTGCTGTCTATATATGTTATTGAATATTGAAAAAATGCATACACTTGAAATGCATCAGATAACTGTTAACAGTGTCGTCTATATTTTATATTAGCATCAGTCTATTCATGCTATAAATATATGTATGGACACATTATATTGCCATGAAAATATGTATAACATTACAAACAACACGTACTGAAATAAAGTATAATAAATCAAAAATGGTACTGTTACAACAGGTACTTGTGGAGGATATTTCTACAATTTATCCGGTTATTTCACTTCACCAAATTATCCCAACAATTATCCCAACGATGCAGACTGTTATTACAACATTATTGTGCCAGATGAGTATTTCGTAAGGCTTAGCATTACCAAGTTTGCTTCGGAAATTTGCTGTGATTATTTAAAGGTACATTTTGTGGTTAATGAAATTCTAAGGTGCAAACAAATCTGTAATTACCTTGTCACTAACAAATGTAATCAAGATTGCAGATTGTTCTGTTTATATGACCTAAAAATCATTGTTTGCACCGTGAAATAGTACAGCTGTTGAATACAGTCATTTAAAGAATTATTTTTTAACACAAAAATGGTAAACAATATGAAAAACGTTAATGCTATGTATATGCTTCTACTACATTTAACTAATACTAAGTAAAATGATACCAAGCTGCGTAAAAAACTATAATTGAACTTAAAAGGACTACTCTTTCTTGGTGACATGAGGTTATTGTAAAAATCAAAAACGTTATTTTTAGAATTAATAGTTTCTTGATTGTATTTCTTCATTTTCTTTTCTTTCTGAGTTAATGTTAAGGCTACTTTAACTTCGGTTACAAATCCAATGTTTTTAATAAATCAAACTTGTTTTCAGATCTATGATGGCGGGTTCGTAAATGACACCCTATTGTTAGAGTTACGTGGAACTCCATCAGCCAGAATGATAGATTCAACATCGAATAAACTTACATTGCACTTTCACTCTGATAGTAGTGTTGTGCATTCTGGTTTCATAGCAACATATGCCTCAAACCCTCAAGGTGTGTTAAGAATATCTGGATATTATTTTTCTTTTATTTATGACATTTAAAAGATGTTATTACATATTAATTAATGTCCTTTAAACCTAAAAGACATTTATGACACAATTAAAATGTTAAATTTTACCACTATCAATTGACACTCTCAAATTGAAACCTGAACATTAAACCAGTATATATTTAGTGTGATGTTTTTAACTTTTTACGAAGCTATTACAATTATGGAGAAATCTTTCAAATCAATCTCAATTCAATAGCGTGAGCAGCAATTTAATATTGATTTCTTACGCTTTGTTCCTCGGGTGCCAGTTTGCAAAAAAATATTTTTTTTCTACGATTTGATGATATTATATTTACTTATTAACAATTTAAAATTATTCGTAAAACAGGTTTTTTTCCACAATCAAGATTTTATGCATAACTTTTTTTATACGAGAATGGTCATTTAAGTGATATTATTATGTAGCTATGTAAACAGTGACTCAGTGCTCGATAAATGTAGTATTTATTTTGTTACAGCATGCACAGTGGACAAGATACCATGTTCAGATGTAAATCTCACGGACTGTGTTACTATACGTAAACTATGTGATGACTACCCAGACTGTATCAATGGTTTTGATGAACAGCATTGTGAAAATTGTAAATATATGACAAAATTTTCTAAGCTACAATGTAAAATAAAGTAAACAATTTTTAATAAATTTGACATGATGATTGGTGAGAACTGCTTTCTTAAAATGAATATCATTCTCCTATTTCAAAAACATGACATTTTGTCTCAAGACTTCCACTCCAAAGGGTAATCAATAGAGTAGATTTACAGTGGTTTTCTGACAACAGTAGACATGAACCATTTCATGTCATTACATTTAGAGCATAAAATTGAAAGGTTTTTTGTAAGTTATCAAATGCAACATAGAGTTACAATTATTAAGTTAAGTTGGCTATTGCCAACTATTTTCAAATAATTTAAGTGGCTATTTATGAATCTATATTTATATCTAGTCATTATACATTTCTTTCTTATATTTTGTCTGACCAATAGTGTCTCCAAAGGAGAATTGTTGTATGCCTTCAAGAACACTAAATATTACCTTAATCAGAAGGGTTTCAGTTGTTAATTTGTTAGAAAAAGCTTTTTGACATTAACATATATTTTTTTAATTTAGCTCTCTGACCATAGAAGTTATTTTGCTTTCGACAATTTTTGTTCGTACTGATGTGATGAGTCCTGAGCAGACTCTTTTATTACCCCTGTATTTTGATTTCACTGATTTCGTTGGCTAGTGAATTTTCATTATTTAATGCAACGATTTTTTTACTACAAAACAAACAGATAATTTTTATACATGTGGTAGTAAAATATTTTTATTTGAATCAAGTATTTTAATTTATAAGTAATTTGTAACTAATTTTACTATATATTATACAATAAAAATTCAGTTCATTAAAAAAATCTAAATTATATGTAAACGTCAATGTGCTTAATATTATGGCGTATTCTGGATTTGACTGATCGTACAGATCAAATTCTGTTGATTTGTCTATGTGGCTACAATTAATCAGCTTTTTAGGATAATCAGAGGGAAACAAAAATACACTTAAAACCCTTATTAATTTGATGACTTTTGTTTACAGATACCACTAGTTATAATACTACTCCTGATAATTTCACAACGCCACTGCCTTATAGTACCCCTCCGATGCCATCAATCACAGGTGAACCAATGAATATAGGTAACAAGCTTTTAACAGAGGTGATAGATACAATGCAAACCCGTGGTAAAATCAGGATATATTTTTGCTTCTAATTAATTATTTCGATTCTAATAGAACATATATATTAACTTTTTTAACACCGTAACCTTCAAGTTGCAGGACTTGTTGGCCATTTTGTACACAAGTTTGATTGTGACTTCGTTAAAAAATGTGAAAAATATTACTATGACGTCGCCATAAAGAGTGTTGATCGTTTATGACGTTGATTAGGAGTGTATACTCGTTTTACACATAGTGTGGACTCAAAGCGTTTTATGCAAGACATATAAGAAAAGATCTGTTAAAACAAACATTTTAGAAGGTATATTTACAACACGTTCAATCTGTATAAATGTCTCTTTTAATTTCGTGAACAATGTTTATTCCTAATTGAAGTCAGGTGGACCTGTTAAACAGAAAATAAAAATAAATCTGACATGTGTTCTATACTCATTCATAAATCTCACTTATTGTTCTATTGCTTTTAATGCAAGTTCCGAAAACTATTTCATGTGCTATTTATTAATTATATCCAAGCATGACAAAAATATGAAGGATCATAAAAGCATTCAATCTTTGTCAAAAGAAACAGCAAAAAAAGCTAAGTGTCTACTAGTTCTATTGGTTTAGGACTACGACGGAAACGTGTATAGCAAAACTTAAACGTTTATGGTTTTGGTACACCATATTCTTGGTAGCATTGTTAGAAAAATCGTATTGTGCAACATTTATTTTATTAGCATAGATCATCAAATTGTATTTTGTTTCCTTCATTGTCACGTCATTGTTTCATTTTTATACCCCCGCTCGACAGAGTCCGGGGTATATAGTGGTCCTCATGTCCGTCCGTCCTTCCGTAGGTCCGTCCGTCTGTCCATCCGTCCTCCCGTCCGTTCGTCCGTCCACATTAGGTTTCCGGATTTGAATGAAACTTTGGAATTTTTTTTATAAATCAGGTTGGTAAAAAGCCTATCGATTTTGGGGGAAACCCGTCAAATTTCAAGGTCGCAGTCCACGAAAAACTTTAGAAATTTTAACAAAATGTTGTTTACGGACAAGAACTCAAAAAGTTTGCATCCGATTTTAATGAAACTTTGGAATATTATTATATATCAGGTTGGTAAGAAGCCTATCGATTTTGTGGGAAATCTGTTAAATTTCAAGGTCGCAGTCCGCGAAAAACTTTACAAATTTTTTTCAAAAGCGGGGGTATTAGTGATCGCTATATCGACTTTGTCTAGTTCTTTTCAATCATTTAAAGCGACATAATTAAACAATGTGTCACAATTTTGTTCCTGTTAGAACATCGCTTTACCGTTGATTGTTTGTTCGTTTGTTTTCGTTCTATATATTGCGGAAAAATTGATAACTAGATGTTTAACTAACCTTTAACAATCTATATCATTTCTGCGAATAACAACTACACATTCGCGTACATGCAATATATGGAAATGTCGACTAAGGCAGTCGACCAACTATACATACTAATATAAGTTTCTAATTTCATTCCATACACTTTTGAATTTACATTTGAAATTATAATCAATTGATTATTTATTGTCTTTGCTGCTTGACAGACGACTAGGATATATTAATCAAATACATTTTACAAATATCGGATCACCATATTGTTTATATATATATATATATATATATATACCTTAGACCAACGTTATTTGGAAGTTTTATTCTGCGAACAGAAACCAAAAGACAAAGAAAAAACTTTAACATATTCATTTCATTGACAATATTTGCCTGTCATTTAGCAAGCAACGTAAACTGTATTTTCTTCCAGAGGTTCGCTTAGTCAATGGGACTAATTGCGCAGAGGGAAGAGTAGAAATAAGTATGAATGGAGTCTGGGGGTCTATATCAACCTATTATATTGATATATATGCTGCTGGAGTTATATGTCGTCAGCTTGGATTTAGGTGAGGTGAATACAGTTAAGGTGCACTTAAGATTGCTTTACTCTATTTTAGATAAAAAATCTTTAGAGATAATTTGGCTTTGAATCTGTAAACAAATATTTAGGGAAAACGACCCATCGTTTCAAGATCAGTACGCGTGTTGTTGGAAAGCATAAATTAAGAATTCAGTAAGAAGAAAAGGTTGAATACACTTTGGAATGACTTTTACTAGAGTAAAACAATTGTGTATTGCAGAGAATCGCTTATCTTTACTAAGCAAGGGGCCTCGGTGGCTGAGTGGTTAAGGTAGTTTGTCTACTGTTGATCACGTCTGTTAACAATGAGAGCCCGTACGCTCGGCTCCAATGTTTTTTGACAAAGATCGCCAGTTTTTCTACCGAAGGTCGGGGTTTCCTCTGTGTACCCTGGCTTCCTCCCCAATAAATACTAGCCGCCATGATATAGCTGAAAATTTGATGAAAATGTAGCATTAAACACTATTCAAACAAACAAACAAATTAACGAACACTTGCAATTATGTGCTTCATTTATTTTAAGTTTTATTTGTTAATTGTATCGTCTCCAGCAGTTTATATTGTAACAATTACAACAACTAAAATATAAAGTACTACGACACTTCTTATTCAAGCCCGCTGAAAGATTTTTTTCGTTACATTAGAGCCATTTGCGTATACTCAACGTGTTCGACCCAATTTTACCTATTGAAACTTAGATCCACGCTATTTAATTTAAATTGTTGAAATAGAAAAGAAAACATTGATAATTTTTCAGTGGCACTGGAGCTATTCCATTATTGGGTGGATACTTTGGTCAAGCAGCCAGTACTGTACCAATCTGGTATACATATGTATCTTGTTCTGTCTATCATAAAAGAATAGAAGAGTGTTACACTCAAAATGTTGGAGACAGTTCCCACTTACGCGATGTTGGAGTTCGATGTCTCTCTGGTATTTTTCACTTTGACATGTAGTTACTTAATAAGCCATTTTTGGAGTGCAAATTTTATAATTCAATTCTTTTTTTACAGTTTTGCAAGTATTTTACACAAGCATTTATCACATATCTCCAAGAAAATTGTTTAAACACTTATTATTTAATGTTATTTTAAAAGATTGTTAACGTACATTTCTATACCCTAAAAATTATAATTAAATTATTTTTGTGAATGTTTGATTTTTCATGATGTGACTAGTATCCAGTTGTAGAGTGGTTAATGTAACTTGTCATCTACTTTTGATCACGTGGTCTGGAAACATTGATGTTGAGGGTTTGAGTCTTAATGCGGACAAAACTGTGTACTCAACTCCTTTCATAATTGAAAAAGATCGATAGTTTTCCTACCGACGGAGGTTTGGGTTGTCTCTGATTAATCCCAAAAAAGACTTAAAAACTAGATGCAATGATACAGCTGCAAAATTGCCGAAAATGGCGTCAACGCCATTCAAACCATCAAACAAGCTGTAATGCACGAATTGCAATATTTGTAAAAATTTTCATAAAAATTGAAATAATATTATTTATTTACAGAATCTGAGTACTACTGTACTTTTGATACAGAATGTAACTTCCTAAGTGCAAATTCAAATACAAGTGTTTACTGGAACAGGGCAAATGTAAGCGTTGCAATAGGAACGAATTATGCATGGAATGAGAACATTGTGTATAAACCAAAAAACTATGCATGTCCTTCTATACTTTACACATATACTATATAGACACAAATGTCTGATTTTATAAAAACGTTAAAAGGTTATGATTTGGCATAAGTTACTAATTTCAGTAGTAATTTTTATACTTTTTATTCATAAAAAAGTGAAGCATATTCACATTCCCCCTCACACTTCTCGGATCGGCCAACCATGTTTTGCTACAATTATGTATTTTCCTGGCAGTACTATGCAAATATATCCATATCTTTTAGTGTTCCATAAATATTTGCAAACTTTTCAGACACAAATGGAATTGTGTAACAAATTTGGATTCACGTGATTTAAGAAATCACCAAATCATTGTATTGTATGAATTTAATATTAGCCATTGAATCACGTGAGTTAAGTTAATCAGAAATATCTCCTTTAAAGCGTTTTGTAAGATCTTTAATGCAGCAACAATAGAGAAAAGACAGAATCGAGTGAAAGACTTTTTTGTACTAGGTCGGTGGTTGTAACTATATTGCATTATTTGAGATTCTATAATTAAAAAAATAACTGTCTCTTGTTTTTGTATCAGCACAGATGCATCATTTTCAAGGCAATCAAAATATTACATAAGCACTCATAAAGAGGTAGTAAAAGTAACCATGGTCGGTAACAAATGCGGAATATTAAGAAAGGGTTAACTTAGTACTCGATACCAGTAGAGCGATACCCAATAAGTTCTTTATAATATCTGACATGACTGCTGATAGATATTATCCTCAATAAAATAAGAAATACATTATGTTGCCACAAAGTCTAAACTAAAGTTTTATTTTTAGGGATGTATTCCGTTTGGTGCTTGTCCTTGCAGTGGTAACAATGGTGTTGGCTACTACATTTATTTCGAAACCATATATGGTGATTATGGAAATACTGCAGAACTTATATCAACCACTATATATGATGGTAGTAAACTTTTATAAATATTGTAATGTGAATACTGCGCATTTATGTGTTACATAGTCAAATTAATAACTTGTCTATGTTTTATATTGATAAGGAAATGTATATGTATGATGTCAGTCAATCTTGCACATTAATTATAGTTGTTACCTTGTTGCAACTATTCACATATTTTACGGAATTTTGGTTACATTTTCCTTAAATTGTAATACGCATATATCGATTAAATATTATTCTTGATTGGAGCGCTAGAGATATAATCGCGTTTGATTTTTGATTTTTGCTTTATTTCTGCATGCATGTAAGAGGTAGACAAGGGCTTATTTGTTCAGTGGTAGAAACAGTGTATGTAATACTATTATAAATGCATGATTATGAATTTATTTGGGTATGCTAGCACGTTAATGATGCAATATTGAAATTTTATCAATAGTTTGTATGATCATGCCATATTGTGGGATTTATTTTTTAGACCTCTCTGAAGTTATACAGTGGGGGTATCATCGGGGAGCATTAATGCGCAGTAACATGTTTGTTATTGGTTAAATTTTTTCCAAATAGATGCAGCAGCTATACGGCTTTGGTCCAAATTATACATCTATCAAAATATCAATCATTCATTCGTTCACTCAATATTATCTCAAGGAGTTTTGCTCCTAAATAATTAGTTTTCAAATAGATATATAATAAATATGTTTGAAAATTATATTTCAAAAGAATTTGTAAAAACGTGCAACCGTTGATAACAGTTGGTTATCGAAGGTCGCATACTGCTGGTTATTTTTAGACTGCCTTAATCTGTCTTAAAATTATTGTTAGATATAAACTTTAAAGGAAATAACGAACAAAAAACAGTATATTTGTTATTATGTGCTAACTGTTGAAACACTTGGAAGTTTGACTTCTACCGTATGCAATTAGCTCATATTGTATCCAAACAATGTAATCATTTTTTTCAGATGCGCCAAGATGTTTATCATTTTACTATTTTATTTATGGTGATGCAATTAATGAACTGCAAGTTAAGGTCAAAGATCCTTCAAACCCTTCTGGTACCATATTGTGGTCTATAAAGAATGATCAAGGGTACCAATGGCATACAACTTCTATAAATATTCAAGCTGATAATGCGTTGCAGGTAAGATTCCAAACGAATTACCTTATGTTTTGCTTAAAAAAGAAAATCCCTTTCGAATGTGTAGGTCAAAGTTGTGCTTCCATTAAGTTGAAACTGTTTTGATATAAAGGCATGTACATGATGAAAGGAAAACGGCAAGCAACTAATCGCATCTTTGATGCAGTCAACGAATCTTCTTAACCAAACCTTAATCATTCAGAGCAGCAAACGAATCGTACATGAATATAGATTCAAAAATCGTTCCTTTATTCGCCTTCCTAGTAAGTATTTTTAATTCATGAATGCATAATTCTATTTATTTCTATTCCCATGTAATTAGACATCAGTTTTGTAAGTTTCTGCTTTCAGATTATTTTTGTTGGGATAAGTGGATCATCAAATAGAAATAATATAGCCATTGATGATGTTAGGCTTAGAAAAGGATCATGTGGTAAGGAATATCTGAGATCACACGTTTAGACAATTTTGGTTTGGTGAAAGTAAGGTGCGCATATCAATTTTGAATTAAGAAATAGCAAAAAGGTTTTACTCGCCTAGACTTCCGAATTCCCGTTATCTATCATGTTTGTTAGTTCGTTAAATCACGCGAGTTAAGTTAATCAGAGATATATCCTTTAAAGCGTTTTGTAAGATCTTTAATGCAGCAACAGTAGTGAAAAGACAGAATCGAGTGAAAGACTTTTTTGTATTAGGTCGGTGGTTGTAACTATATTATTAATTTTATATGACTAGGTGGCGAAATATTTCCCTTGTCTCTTGAAAATATCTTATTTATTTCCGTCATATTTCCACCGTTCATTTATGTTGTAGGTGGAGATGTCTCACATACTCATATGAGCTTCCTTGATAAAATGGCTAATAAGAGATATCAAACATTTGTCAGTTGCATAACCTATCTTGAAAACTATGGAAAGTAGAATAAAACTTCCTCATAATTATAAAATTCGTATTAATTTTAATGATAAAAGCTCGTCAACATTTTAATCACTTCGATTTTAATTATTTTTTCGGGTATAAAACAAAAATAATTAGACGACAGAAGTATATGGCGTACTAAATTTTACGAACTTAGTATCTTTTATGACATTTTTTGCTTTTCATAAAAGAAAGTTTAAGTGAAGTCAGTTATATTGCTTGCCTTACTAAAATGGCTAGAATTCTCATTATGTCGGTTCTAATAGCTCTGATATATCGGATATGTTAAAGAACAGCCGGTATCATGGGTAACAAGAGATATGACGTGTTATATTTAATGTTGTATCCCGCTTTGTATATAGATTCAAGATGATCTGTTCAAATCATTCATTTTTAGACTCAGTGCTAGAGGATTTGTGTCCAGGAGAACCTGAGCATTTTGGGGTCAGCTGTACATTTAGATCAAAATCTGCATGTAATTACACAACATCACCTGTGTCTGGAACAGTTATTTGGACATACAAAGCGGATTCTACTTCATCTGTGAATTTGCCCAGTACTGATGCCACAGGAAATAAGAATGGTAAATTAAACTCATATAAAGAATGATATTATTTGTTCTTAATTTTCTTGTAATCTAAAGTGACCTATATAAACCTAATAACATTAGTAAAAATAAAATATTTAATTGCATACATGCATAGTTTAATATAAATGCAGAGTCTTAAAATGTAAAGGCAAAACATTTAACTAACATTGCTCTTTTTAAATAGACATGCGTATATAAAAAAAAAAATGTGAAATGTAACACAATCTTCTGTCTTCTGTTCCAGGATATTTTTTCTACCAAAGTATACACGGAATGGAGGGTGACATGTCAAGTTTGTCATCGCCTCTATATACATCTACGATGAATTCTTCATTACGATTTTATACATATTTTGCTGGAAGTGAAGTTGGTTCTCTAAGAGTATCGGCCAGAGATAATAGTGGGGTGAACACATCTTTGTGGCGTAGTTCTAGAGAGCAAGAGAAGGGATGGCTACTGTCTTGCGTTTTAATCAGTAAAGTGACTGACATTGTGGTAGAATTTTTAGTCACCAGAGGAAGTGGTAACCAGTCCGTGGTAGCTGTAGACAATATAACTGTATCCGATGAGGCATGTCACGGTAAGTGGACCAAAGTTGACTTTAATAAGGCTTTTTTCTCCTTCCATTTTTTAATTGTAAATGTATTTAATTGTCGATGTTATTTGATGTGTGACAGGGGAAGCATAGGCAGACGGGGCTTCAAAATCGTTTCTGTTTAGGTACAATCTGTTACCGTAACTTCGTCCAAGATATTAAAAGCCTAATAATGCCAACATAAGTGCTCTTGTTCTGACACATAAAGGTAGCATTTTTGAATAGATATTCTAAACGCACATTGTTCCGTGCTCATATTCTTACTAATTCCACCGATTTCCATTGGTCTTAGAAGGTAAAACCATGTCGCGACCAATATATCCAAACAATGAAACCACTTAAACGAGATAAATATATTAGTAGCAAAGCGCTTGCCGACGTACAAGTTATGGATTTTTTGTACAGATAACTTTGAAAATGATCAGGTTTTTAATGGTTGGAACAAGCAAAACGCAATGCCTAGCGCGCGTATTGTTACATTCATATGTTTAAATAATAAGTTATCAATTAAGACTAGTTTCTATAATGACGAATTCTGAAGCATTTGCTTATAGTTGGAATTGTTGAGAAAGCATGTGACTTTAACCAGCCATTTACCTGTGGTTATCTTGTTAACTGTTCCTGCACCACACCTACATTCCATTATAAATGGACTCGACACTTTGGACCAACTCATTCTGAATTCACTGGACCAGAAGCAGATGCTCAAAACAAAGGTATCCTATAAATTAATAGATTTCCTTAAATTTAAACGATTTATTAGTAATAAATAAAAGTATCTTTAAGATATTTGTTGTCACCCTATACATGGAAGGTTTACTGACGACGAAAAAAAACATTTTGACAACTTTTGAAATTTAATAAACGGAAAAAACTAATAAAGCAATCAGACATACGTTACTGTAAGAAAATTTATATGGCAAATTATGTTACTTAAACATATTTACATAACACATTACTTATATTACAGTGTATCTTTGTAAAAATTAATTCAATGTTAAACTTTTGATGGATTCCAGACTTTACGGATTATATTGCTCTTTAATATTTGGTCCTTCTTAGGTTTTTACATTCATGACGAGACGTCTTTAAACGCATGTATTTAATAAAGATATCTTCAATAAGATAGACTTGAAATGGGCAAATCAAGTCAAAATAGATTTACAGACAGATGAACTTGCCTTGAATAGTGAATTGCTTTTTAAATTAATGCAAAGTTGTTAAAGCAGTTTTAAAGGAGGCAGTATTGTATACTTGTTTCAATGTATTGACAACACTGATTGCTCAAGAATCTGTCTTAATACAATATACATGTATTCTTAATAAATTTAGGTAGATATTTTTCTAGGGTTTTTAAGCCATTCTTAAAATAAAAACATTATTTTGTGTCTTCAATGCGATTGACACAATAAGTATTAAGTGATTTAATATAAATATTGAACTTTGTTTAACATATATTGTAGTTGTTTCAAACAGTTTAAAAGATATAATTTACATTAATGAATTACAGGGTATTACATACATGCTGAAGCTACATTTGGTAACAGAGGAGATACCACAACTTTGACATTTCCAGCTTTTCAAACAACAGGAGATCAGTATTTACAGTTCAAATATCATATGTTTGGAAATGAAACGGGCACATTATTAGTGCAGGCAAAGGTAGATAACTCTGTTTCGTCAATTTGGAGTTTATTAGGGAACCAGGGTAACCACTGGAAGCAAGTTTGTTTGCAGCTGAACGTAACGGCGCATAAAACCATTGAAGTGAGTTTTGTAGCTGTCCGAGGGTACGGATCTCTTGGAGATATCGCTATGGATGACATCATTGTCACGGAAGAAATGTGTCCTCGTAAGTAGTGTTTTTCATGTGGCCTCAGTGGCCGATATATAACGGTAATTTATTATCTGCTATAAATCGGCATGTCAGCACTATTGTTTAAAGTGTGAGCCTTACTGCGGACAAGGAGCGTTAAACTTTAACGTTATCTGACAAGGATTAGTACATTTCTTGTTGAAAGCGATGGGTTATCAATCACATAACCAATTAAAAACTGGTCGCATTATAGTTATAGGTAAAAGTAAGAGTCGTTATGAAAATATATTCTATTAACAACATAAACAATCATTAAAACATAATATGTTCACGACTTTAAGTATCTGTTTATGCAAAGTTGAAAACGTACTTATTTTAACTCAATATACTGATACTAAAAAATCTACATGAGAATAAGAAGGACATACATATAACATCGTTTATTTTTTGTATTTGCAAATCCTACGCACATAATATAATTTAATGAAACATGCAAAACTTATAGGTAAGTGAAATAAAGTAATCAAGTTGCCATGCTATGGCTGATAAATCTCTATGCAATATATACTAACAACCTTATCAAAGTTAAATAATGTATGTTGTTTTTAGTGTGAATATGATAATGCTTATACTGATACGTGCTAATTTAAGAATTCATTTTTATTAACATTATAGATACTGCATCGTGCGACTTTTCTTTTGGATCTTGTGATTACGTTACATTAACAGATGGCATAACTGATTGGGTACGAGGTCAGCAAAAGGATGTGCCAAATACGGCTCAGATGGGTAAGATAAACTGAACGTTTTTTTTGACTTCGAGCGCTTCTGTCTTTAATGTTGAACTTTGATGTTTAACATTTTAGCACAAGGGTCGACGCCACCTGCATATTGTTAGTCCAGGCTTTCATTAGATTTGTAGGCAAGATCGCAACGTTGAAATCGAAGTTTTGATACCTTGTTAAAATAATTTAATATTTTTAACTTATAGGTAAGTGAATAAGGGACTGAATTTTTATTGGAGTTTTTGCTTTCAATGATCGTCATCTTTCAGTATATATTGTTTAATATTATTTTTCTTTCAAGATTACAAATACGATTTTAACAAATAACTATGGAATATTTTGATAACTTTGTTCGTGCGGTTTGTAGAATACTTTCAGCTATTTCTCAGCTATATCATACCAGTTTTTATTATCGGAGGAAGCAGTGTAACCTAGTAGATAACTTTTTATCCTAGATCACACATCCACAATATTCTATCACTTATATAATACTCTATAACCAATACATTTAGTGATATGACAATTGCTGTTATAATGCACAACCTTTTTTCAATTCAGTTCCATGAACTGTTTTGTACATATTGACTGAAACCTTTTTTATTTCTTTATATTTTATTACTTCATAAATAGAATTATGTCAATATCTTTTAACTTTGTTTAATGCTACATCAGTTCCATATTTTGTGTAACGGACGATCATCTTGATTTTTTTGGTTATGTGATGTCAATGTCTATGATATGTGTTATTTTTGTGTAAGGTAACCTAAACTTTTATTATGTGTGATTTTACATAAATTAAATGTCAATTATATCTCAACTGATATATTTCAGATGATTACTTCTATACCAATAGTTTCCATTTTAATGAAGGACAACATGCATTTTTAATTTCCCCATTTTTCTTTGCATTTGGAAATGAGAGCTTAATTTTTAATTATATCAACTCACCCTATACACATTTTGAAGTTGGTTGGATATCGTCCATTCGCTCAGATATTACTCGCAAAACTTTAAAATATGACGAAATTGACATTTTAATGGAAATCACAAGTGAGGCCTATGAGTGGAAAAAAAGATGTCTGAGTTTGAAGGGAATAACGGGCGAAATTGCATTGGTTTTCATTCAGATTATCGGTGTAGGAAACTCGCAGCTGTCTGCTGTGGATAATATTGAAGTTTTCAAGCAAGACTGCCAAGGTAGGTGATGCATATACAGATACATATGTATGTTCATAATTCTTTTTGTAAGTTCTCTGACATAGTTATGACATGTCTTTTAAACTACAGGCACAATGATTAAAAACATATTTAAGAGATATTGTAATTTTCTTAAGCAAAACAATATAAATGTATTTAAGAACAAAGATGTTATTTTTATCAGTTTTCAGCATTATTTCGCCTGACCCGCAATACTATTCAAGTTACCCAAAGTGATAGTTTTTTCGAAAAAGAACAGTATTTGGTTTTACTATTTCGATGAGGATCGCACTCAAAATCTAGTTAACTATGAACAAATGGAACAAAAATGATTATACATGCAAAATTAGTGGATTTTATATTCTGCACACATTTTTCCTATTGTAAATTTACCATCGCTTTGCAGTCAATCTTTAGATGGCAGATTTCTTGTAGGCACACGGTGAAGGTGAATATTTGTCCACCATGCCGATGAGTGAAAGTACATTTAAAATCCTCCTTAACCGGATAGTATTTTACAATTAAAAAGCGACTAATTGATGAGTGTTAAAATGACAATCCTCTCTGTATGTATATATGTTATATCTTTTTTGTTTGAAATTTCGTAAATAGGAATTCATGGCTTTTGTTTCAAGCATTACTTTTATAAACCTTTTATTTCAGTTGGTATAGGGCATGTTATGTGTACATTTGATCCGACAGAATTATGTGGATACAACGTGCTTGCAGCAGATAAATGTATTACAGAGGATACTTATAGGTGGAAGATTTACAGAGAGCATGGAAGTAAGGTTTTTATGATTATGTATTAATACTTAGTAGGAACATAAAAACATACGCACAGTCTTTGTAGAGGTCGTGTTTTATATTGCTTTAATATTACTGACATTGCATTACATATTAATCTGTACACAGATAGTTTAGTTGCAACAAAAAAATTGATAAACTGAAACTGATGGTGAAGAAAAGATGTTTCACGTCAAATGGAGTCTGTATTCGTATTAGTATTGACTATGTGAATAATAATAGATTATCATTGCCATATAAATTTTAATAGAAATATTAGAAAGAAACTATTATACGTATATTTGAAAGCAAATGTAAATACTTAAAACTAAAAGGTACAAGTTGATTCTCTCTTGATTATTGTAAACGTATTTTTTAAATATGTTAATATAAAAATAAATTTCATATTTTATTTTCTAATAGTTTCTAGATCATCAAAAAATAAGATAGAGAAGCTCATTAAATAAATTTATCATTATTTAATAAATTTCAGACAACATGATGATGGTCAATGGATCATTAGGAGAGAGGGGAGATACTACTATTTTAGAATTCCCTGTTATATCAATAGATAAAAACTATTATACGTATATTTGAAAGCAAATGTAAATACTTAAAACTAAAATGTACAAGTTGATTCTCTCTTGATTATTGTAAACGTATTTTTTTTAAATATGTTAATATAAAAATAAATTTCATATTATATTTTCTAATAGTTTCTAGATCATCAAACAATAAGATAGAGAAGCTCATTAAATAAATGTATCATTATTTAATAAATTTCAGACAACATGATGATGGTCAATGGATCATTAGGAGAGAGGGGTGATACTACTATTTTAGAATTCCCTGTTATATCAATAGATAACAACATGTATCTGCACTTCACTTATTTAATTCAAAACTGGGACAACAGTTCTAATCTGCAGTACTCTACTGATAGTGGAAACCACTTCGATGCAGTGACACTGTCCAAGCCATATATGCCAGTTTGGCAATTTTTTTGTTCACCAAAAGTATCAGTCAATACACTGAAAATTATGTTTATGGCAGAAAAAACAGAGAAAGACATAAACGTGTTCATTGACAATGTAACTGTGTCTTTTGAACCATGTCCAGGTAAATGAGGTACCTTAACCTTTAAAATATTATGTGGATGTCTTATCATAATCATTATGCCTTTTACTGAGAACACAAGCCAATTTATTTAATAATTTTCCCAGTTATAATAGAATTTCAGAAGTTAATTAAAAAGACATATGTTCTGGAAACAAATGTAAAGGTCTTTCCTGTTAAGGTCTGAAGTCAGAAAATATATCATTTTTTTTATCTGTTATTTAACATAAAATGTTATTTGAGTAAACAATGTGGTCCCAATTGAGTCAGTAAAAGGTTGGAAAGGACTTTAATGTCTGTTGCACTCATAATGAAACTTTTTTCCTATTGATAATTTTAATTATACACGTTTACTATATTATCGCTAACTGTTTACAAGTTATGAGCCGAAAACCAATTAACCGCAACGCGTCTTCATAACTCGAAAACCGTTTTTCATCGAAAAGTTTCGGTTCCAATATACTAAATGAAGGTACAATGAGTGGAGTATTTTTCCATATTTTTTGTGTCTTTTATGAGTTTTTGAGATGTGATGCTAACAAGTCTCAAGGTGACCTCTAACCTTGATTTATGACCATTGACCTTGACACTTTCATAATTTTATAAAAATTATTAAATAATGTTACTTAAGATCAATAGTGGTGGTCCCAAGTCTCTTTGACGTACGTAAAAACGAGTAAAAAATGTGGGTGTTAAATCATTACCATAGGTCAACCGACATCTTGTACACTTCAGATTTTGATTATGGGTTACGATTTCTGAATGTGTCTGCTAACAAAATGTATCGTGTTATTGCAGATAACACTGTTACTAAAAATAGATCCGTTTAAAAGCGTGAAGCACGTCATCTCCAAGTATGACCGATTCTTGGTACTGAGTATCATCATGTTTTTGGGAAAAAATAACAATCATCGTGCAATACAGTAAGGTCTTTCCATAGATGTCGAAAATACCTTATTCAATTTAACTAGGGGTTATAATACACAATAACGACTGTATCGAGTAATTGAAACAAAATTATGTCTTAGTTTCCCAGCGTTATGCAAATTTTTCTTTGTTTTAAACTTATCAAAATTATAATAGAATGGGTATAGTTATTTTTGTAGTAAATTAACGTTACTTTTTTTGGGATGTTACGTCTTTTGTGACACACTTCATGATATGCATCTGTATCAAGTCATAACATGAATATTCAAAACAATACTTGATTGGAAAAAGTATTGAAATCGGCCTTCAGACACATTTCTGAAAATAAGACAATTTTAGGTTTTAATTTCAGTAAAATCAACGACATGTGATTTTAATGACCCTGACATATGTGGCTATCTGATATCTGACTCTTGGACAAGAACAGAGCACGAATCAAACTCTGGAGGTATGATCACAAACTTACAATAACAAAATCTGAATTCTATTTAATTTCTGTTTATTAGATTCAATAGATTAACATCAACCGTGGCTTTTTGTGCATGATAATTTTTTGATGCGCATTTTATCTGGCGTAAATATTAGACCCTATGTAGTGAATTTTAAGAATCTTATACAATTAAAATGAGAAGAATATTGGTCAAATACCTATTTACTATTTATTATGTTCACTGCTGATGATTGTTTGTTCTCCATTATTCGATAGACACGTTCTTATTTTGTGCGTTTACGTTGAAGTCTGTTTTTTTCTTATCAATAATTGTACTTTTTAATGTCAAGGGTTATCATCTTGTATACCGGCTTTTCGTCCTATGAAAACTGGACGCCATGAAAACGCTGACAAATTACTGATAATGACGTTAACAATTAATCACATTACAATTTTCTACATTTTAGATTTTTTTATGAAGAATTTTTTGTCTTCCATGAACAATATCCTAGTGTCTCCTAAAGTGGTCAATAAAAACAATATACAGTGTGTTGAGTTCAGCTATAAATATATCGGTGAATCTATTGTGCGTTTTATATTGATGCTATACCGAGAAGAATCGCAGTCTACTATGGTGTCATTGAAGGGAACAAATAACTGGACATTATTCCGCTACCAGTCGAAAAAAACGTTTGACTTCATTGTCCTAGATATTGATCGTTTTTTGTACCCAAGTGCATTAACAGAAATTGCAATGGTGGATAATATTTCTCTGACAGAAGGAAATTGTCAGCCACTCGGTAAGTTGTTATAGCAATTACAAACACCTTAACTGATTGCAAATCCGTAAAATAATATCAAAGTTGCAAGACAAAACACCAGACACTAAGTCGCTGCTACAAACTAACTGTATTTTATTAGTTAAATTACTGTTAAGACGTTAAATGTATGTTCAGTACAACCCAGCTATGAACCATTTAGCATTTAACAATGCATTTTGTAGGCCAATCAAACAGAAACGTTCTAATTTGTTCAATACATGTATATTTTCTATGAAATAAAAATTATCGTTTAATTAACCTTTTACTTAAAACGATACATATATTCAGCCTGAGAGAAGGGTCATTTAAATAAAAATGTATTTTGTTTACAGAATGTAATAGCAACGAAAGCAGGTGTGCATCAGGTCTGCAGTGTATCCCAAATTCATCAGTTTGTAATGCTGAAACTGATTGTTATGATGGCAGTGATGAAGACAGTTGTGGTGAGTTTGTAGCTTCTGTGGTTTTGTAATTTTTGTTTGGTTGAATAATTTAAGTTCGCATTTAAATTAAAGCGAAAAATCAATGTATAAAATTGATTAATTACTAATATTTAACAATATTCACCAAAATTAAAAATAACAAAAGACAACGGGGCATGAGCCACAAATAAAAATTAAATCTGTCAAGAACAAGAATTGATATAGACATAAGAAAACACAGTTAGTTGGGTATCATGCAAAATGATTATTTCATTTTATCTTAATGACTTTAAATGAATGTAAACATTTGTTTTTATGTTTTGCAGACAGATCTATTGCATGCGACTTTGAATCTGCCAGAATATGTGATTATATATTATCTGGAAGTAATATTGTTAGAACCATGTCAGAAGGTTGTTAATAGTATCTTATTAAGAGAATTAAGTTTATGATATTTTTTGCCAGGAATAATACATTTAAATGTATGGTTGTTTGTTTGTTTGAATGCGTGTTCCTTCATCTTTCTGCAATTTAACAAATATATCATAGCACTCTGCAGTGTTTATTGGTACTTCTATGTTTTATTTTTTCATACGTCTGCAAAAATGTAATGTCATCTCACTTCAAACTTTGTTTTTACTTTGGGATTCAGGTCATACTATGCCTGTGTAATAATATTTAATACATAGAGAAAAGGTGAAAATGACAGTACCATGTTTTCTGAGAAAATACACGTACTGCAATGTTAAAGACAAGCTAAAGTTTTGCTTATTGTTTCTTACAAAATTGGGACTGTCGCAATCGATTTTAGACCCTGTATGAATGTTTTCCTTTAAAATTACTTCAAGTAAAATTATAAACCTACGAACATATATTTTCAAATGCATATACAAAGACAAATTTTACACGTTAGTCAAATGAAAACATGTGGCAAAGTGTAATTTATTAAGAAACAATGCTAACAAATTCCATCGCGATAAATGATGTAATCTGAAAGCAATTTTTGGAATCGTTGTGAAATTGAGTCACATTGTCTATTTCAGTAAAACGAAAGTACATTGCTATTTTTACTTATTACATCTAGTTGCTAAAAAGGAAAATTAAGTTGACATTTTTGAAAATATCTACTGTACATTGTATACAGAAGGCAAATAAAATTACTATCTGTGCGTGCGTCCTTATAATGAATTCGACCCGCATTTTATTTTTATTGTAGCAAGAATCATTTAATCAGTAATTTTGTCAGTTACTTGGTTTCTATTTAATTTTGTACTTCATCTTAAAACTTTATTCTCTTATCCTATCAGTTTCAAATTGACAAGCTAACAAAAAAATCATGATAATAAGTTTGCAATAAAATTTCAAAATTACAGTCAAACTCACTTCTCAAAAAGTGTGACATAATTGTTCTTTCAGTGAGCACACTGCACTGTAGCAGATAATCTCTACCAGAAAAGCTATTCTTACCTGTAAATTTCAATCTTGCAAATAATTTTTAAAAGATTCGCACTTATCTGTTTTAAATTCATTCAAGCTTTAATTATTCTGCAAATAAGAATCATATGATTGCTAAGAGATAATTGGGCAAGCTTCATGTGAAAACGTTGAGCTATAAACGATTTACAATATACTTAACAAATTAACATTGTTAGCGTGAAAATGTTAAGCTTTAATTACTTATCAGAGGAATCATGTTTAAGTGCTGAATTAATTTTTAAATGTATCCTTTAATGACATGAAATGTATTTTCAGATGGAAACCATTACATTTCTGTGTTAGTAACTGGTCTTTACTTTCTAAAGTCCCCCCTGGATTATATACGACAGACCGCCTGTCTCTCTTTTTTAACAAAAGCCACATTCTCTTTAGACCGTGCTGTACGACTGATTCTCAGAGATCAAAGTGGACTTACGACACCTTTTGCAGTATTTAAAAATATTTTTAAAGTGAGTGACTTTTGGGTAAAGCATCAAACGGAAATTCCACGTGGAAACTATAGTGTTATTTTTGAAATGCAATTTGAAATTTATTTCTACCGTGGAACAATCTTTATTGATGACATTGCTGTGCAATTAGGACAATGTGATCAAGGTAATTTTACAGTTTTGTGTATTTATGTTATTTTATTTGATATACTAATAGCATTTTTGCATTTGTCATTAATTTTAAAGTAATTCTGTGTAGTTTTTATAAATTTCTAGCCGGTTTTCCTACCGATGTTCGAAGGTTTTCTCCGGTTACTCCTGCTTCCCTTCTTTGAAACGACATCGTGATAAAGCTGAAAATTGCTGAAAGCGGCGTTAAACATCATTCAAATAAATCAAACAAATATATATTATAAGTAAAGACATGTTAAATTCTGTCGCGTCCTCATATTAAATAAATATAAATATTTATAAGTGAAAAATGAAGTATGGAATAGAAACAAGATTTGTAAGATCGTTATCAGAAATTTTACCGTTAAACAAATTAAGTTTAAATGTTTATCACTTTCTATTTGTCTAATTCAAATAGCTTGCGGAAGTGGCTATTTTAACTGCACTGCTGACAAGAAATGTATTCCAGAAACAAGAATCTGTGATACACGACATGATTGTTCAGACGGTGAAGATGAACAAAAATGTGGTAAATAACATTATTTAATGTCTGTGCACTAAAATTGATTTAAACGAAGAAATGCGTTGATATTGTATTGATTATTTAACATGGCTATGCATAATATTTATACCCCAAGCAACGAAGTTGCGGAGGATATAATGTTTTTGACTGGTCCGTCCGTCAGTCCGTCCGTCCGTCTGTGATCACAGTTTGTGGACGCAACTCCTCTGAAACCACTCAACAGAATATAAGGAAACTTGGTAGGAAAGAAGTACACCATATGTAGTTGTGCACTTTACCAGGAATTTTTGATCCACAAATTTTTGTGTGAGTTATGGCCCTTTGGACATAGAAATTGGTCGAAAACCCTGGTTCATCAGCTTGTGGACGCAACTCCTCTGAAACCACTCAACAGAATTTAACGAAACTTGGTATGCAAGAAGTACACCATATATAGTTGGGCATATTACCAGGAATATTTGATCCACTGATTTTTGTGGGAGTTATGGCCCTTTGGACTTAGAAATTTGCCGAAAACCCTGATTCATCAGCTTGCGGACACAACTCCTCTTAAACCACTCAACCGAATTTAACGAAACTTGGTATGCAAGAAGTACACCATATGTAGTTGTGCATATTACCAGGAATTTTTTATCTGCAAATTTTTGCAGAGTTATGGTCTATTGGACTTAGGAATTTGCGGAAAATCCTGATTTTTTCATTATCATACCCCAGGCACGAGATTGTGGAGGGTATAATGTTTTTGACTGGTCAGTCAGTCCGTTCGTCAGTCCTATTCTTGTAAGCACAACTCCTCTGTAACTACTGATCAGAATTTTATTAAAGTTGGTTGGAATGAAGGACACCATTTGTATTTGTGCATATCAACAGGAAATTATGATATAATATTTTTTGTAGTAGTTATTCCTCCTTTAAACATAGAAAATTTTAAAAATATATGTATGAAACAACTGGTATGTGCTTATACTCAGAAACTACTGATCACAATTTTATGGAACTTGATAGGTATGTGGGAGCGTGGGGTATGTGAGCGTGCTCACTAAGGTTCTTTAATAATAAATGTTTTGACAATATCGATTGCAGTTTTAAAATGAAAACTTATAGTTCCGCGAATACATACGTAAAGTCTTTTTTGGCCGTTTTAAGATCCTTCCCAATTTGAGAAAGTTATGATCTTTTTTAAAGCTTTAAAAGTCGAAACTGACAACACATATTATTCTCGTGTCAGTATTATTTACTGGAACCTTGATTGGTCAGTGGGACATCTTTACAAAACTTATATTTCCTGGTGTTGCTAACCATTAGTTGAATCCTATTACGTAAGATTCGTTCATAGCGTAAAAGACGAATCCGTTAGCTTCGCAAACAGAACATCAAGTCTTAAGATCCGAATATATTCCATTTGCAAGATGAAAATGTATGCAATTGATATACATCGACGTCACGCCATTTATAACGTCTCCGCTAATGATATTCGGCTTCAAAATGAAATTAGCATTGATTTGAGTCCAACAAAAAACTCTTATTGGTCGACCAGTATATGTTTTTATTAAAGATCAACCATACATTTTGCAAACATACACTAATTGTTCTTAGATATTAATCAAACTTTCATTCATAATGAAGAAAACTTTAGTTTAACGCCAGCTATTGTAGTATCAAACTAACTGAAAAGCCAAACAAAAACTGGGAATAAATTCGTTATACTCGTTCATATGCGTAGACATAAATATTTGAACACTTTCAGCATCCTTGTACACCCTTCATTTTCGCCTAAGGATGTACTTGGGGCATCTCAGATGTTAAATCTTCATATCTACGAATATGAATGTATAAAACTAATATTATCATCTTGACATGTTGTGTTGAGTAGAATAAAACTTATTTGGCGGAATATGCTTGAGGGCGTTTATTTTACATGTATTAGATAAGGATGTACAATTTTCTTTTCATACCGACTACAGGACGTCATTTTAGATGTGAATTATTATTGTTATATTTATGTGGTTTTGTGTATCTAATTAGTTCAGCAAGTAATTGTACTTTGTTTACCCAATTTGTTCAAAATATTTTTGTACATTTTTCTGCCCTTTCTTTTCAGATTATGGCATAACTTGTCAATTTGAGACGGAGGGTATTTGTAGATACGTGTCGGAGGCTAACACATGGAAAGTAGGAAAAAATGAAATGTTTTCTGGATACTACCTTGATGATCATACTTACCACAATTTAACCGGTGTGTGTTATGAAATATATTTTATTATTTGTTGACTGTCAATGGTTTAATAATTCATCCATATCTATATTCTTGTGAGTATTGAATAATGAATTGTATTAATTTTATGAATGAAAAATACAAAAAACAAAATCTGTTAGTAACGTTTATGCAATAAATTTGGCACATTTGTTTTGGAAAAATTTTGTGGTGTTTAAATTATTGTATCTTATGTATAACCGTCTTCTGCATTTCAACTGTTCCTTTTTAGGGTCTTACCTGTATGCAGGCGATTTGAACAGTGAATATCGCAATTATGAAATGAGGACAATGGCTGCACAAACACATCAACAAATGTGTGTTCAGTTTTATTATGCAGTTATCAGGCCTCTTGAATATTCATCATCCTTCCTGACCATTCATCAGAATATAAGCTTTGGATTCCAAGAAGTGTTTTCATTGGTAGAATTTAGAAAAGATGTTTCTCTACAGTGGCAAAGAGGAAAGTTTACAGTTGCTTCTGGATATTTCAACTTGAGATTTTCTGCAGGAGGTCACAAGTCAATAATAGCAATAGATGATGTAATGTTGAATGAAGGTACATGTTCTGGTAAGTGTGGTCTGAAGACTAGCTCTCTGTAAATATATTTACAGATATTGGGTGTAGTTAACTTGAAAGATATTTGATTTATTGTTGCCCAAGACACTATTGGAGAAATTAGTCTGTATGTCGGTAAATAGGTTTTTATTAATCCCGATGACGAAAGTTATTACTGGTACTGGACAAAAGTTCACTAATCATTTGAATCCAAATTTGTAATTGTCTCTTGACTTTAGGCTCTTGTTTTTTGGTCGGTTTCCTTGCTATTTTGCAAAAAATCTAAATTTTATTATTATGAATATTCAAGTGACTTAATGTCAGCTTTAATATTTCCACTCGGGATGATATTTGTTTACTGTTATTTAAAAAATAAAAAAATATTCTTCTCAAGGCAATTTAAGCCAGTTAATTTCAATACATATTTGGTTATTCTAAATTATATGTCCCCTACAAATAGCAATGAATCCAAACGAATAATAATAGTCCTGAAGCCAAGCAATAATAAAAAACAAATAACAAACACGACGAGACATAAAAACAAGGACCACAAAACAGTGGCAACATCAACCTAAAGCCTGGGTACCACACGTCTTGATTGTAAAGCCAATCGTATACCGTTGTATCATTTACAGAATATACTACAAAAGGCTTGCCATATACGAACGATAGCTATCTAAATACAACAGACAGCTACCTACATTCTACCAACAGCTTCCATTTGACCAGTGACAGCCTCGCTTCTGCAACAGATTCACCTTATGTTGGTAAGTTTGCATTTTGATGACAAAGGTACACTTACAACGTTTGAAACCAAGATATATCTTTTTTAATTTTGTAAATCGTTTGTTTGAAATAAAATTAGTTTAGTGAAGTTCTTGAGTGAACTTAAATTACAATTGCAATATTAACAACCTTTACTATATTGCATTGCATGTATGTTGAACAATCTAAGTTTCAAACCTATTGAAGAAATTTTACATTCTATTAGAAACAAGAAAATCACCATATGAAAAATTCTTGTAATAAAAATAAAAGGTATACCAAAAGACACAAACAGACATCAACATGACAAATGTTTGCATATATATATGTATTCAATTGTGCAGTTGTCTGTAACATTTTGTAAGGTAATGAATACTTTCCTCGTCCATCTAAGGGATCCTGAATTTTACAAATAGTTGGTGTATCGTAATTCCAGTTTACCAAAAAATGATGTTAAGAAATCATTGATATTTGTATGGTATTGTTTTCTTGGATTTCTAATAGCAATAAAATACATTAATTTCAAATAATAGTTCAAATTTTAAGTTCAAAGCTTACGAATACAATAAGAAGGTGAACATCAAAATATCAAAATGCTTTGTTATTATTATTCACTAGTCCTATATTACTACATGTGCTATAAACGCATATTTCGTAATTCATAGATGGATGCTACAGGCAAGATTCAAGCATATGCACTAATACTTTCGGATTACGTTTAACAATATTCCCAAACGTGTTTGGCCATAGTTATTATTATGAAGCCTGGAATTCTGTCAGTTACTATTTGAGATATGGACCAATATTTGGTTGTACAAAATTGTCGTATCATCTTTTATGTGCAATGGTTTTACCTGAATGTATTAATGGAACAGCTAAACCGATTTGTAAACAGAGTTGTAAAGGTAAGTGTTATATCTTCGTTATTTTATGTAAGTTTGTATGACACTTTTACCATAAAAAAGATAAGTTTCATGCAAACATACATATTCGTTTTTATTGGTGGAATACAAAATATGTTAAAACCCATACATTCGGGAGGAAATTTTGCAATCGCTAAGAAAATAGAGATTATAATCGTGAACACATTACTACAATATGGACTTGGAACTTACGTGACATATTCTTTAAAATATGTTTGCTTGCATGCGCTTACTTTGGGCAGTGTTTTTTTATTTAATTGGAAACTTCCGAAAAAGATTCAGGCATATGTAAAGATAATACAATATTGGAATTTTAAACGAAAATTTGAAATATGGGCAGTATCTGCATATTTTGAAAACGAAAATTGTATCAAATTATATTAAACGCATTAAAACAGCAAATTTAATAACTTACATTTACGCTTTATTTTATTTAAGATCATCAAAATTTTTAGGATTAATTTAAAATTTGCAGGGTGGATGATACTATACAAGCTGCAAATTCAGAATACAAACGTAAAGTTTAACACGTTCATTTTTGCATTATGTGACATGCTTGTGACTACTCAAAATAAACAACCGATTTCTTGTTTTAATGGAAAATGATTTATAATTGAAAACGTTAAATTACCTAGGAGACAATTTTGATAATGACATTCTTATAAAACCATACTTTATTTTCAGATTCCCTAGCATCATTGCTTGATAATTGTCATCAAACATATATCTATGGATCTAAAATCAGTGACTTCTTTTTGTACTGTGATCTATTACGGAATGATGATGACTGCGTCAATATACCAGGTACATACTAATATATGCATTATGTATTGAGGTGTTTTATGATAGTCGTGTTTGGAAGCTTTTATAAAGCTTAATATTAAAGTATTATTTAGGTGCAAAGTAATTACTTTTAAACTGTTTTATATTTGGCATTTTTTGTGGTAAAATTGGTGTATTCATCTATTTGTTAATGTCAAAACATCAATGGTTATTAATTATAATGCCTTCAGACTGAAATTTTCTTGATTGACAGATTTGTCGCATCCCATCAGTATGACATGTATCATGCAACATTCGGGTCAATACCTTAAAAGTAAATGTCACTGTACGGCATCGACATAAAATCGTGTACGCCCATAACATTGAGATATCTTCAAATTCTGTGGCATGCGTATTTTATCAACAAAAGACATATCACGCTCAAAATATAACTTGAAAGATAATGTCACAGTGCTGCAAAAAGCAAATCTGCGTTCGGTCTATAACTGTGTTGTTTATTGAAGAATCTTTATATTATGTGGCACAAGTAATTATCATATCACGAAGACATCTCACTGCAACATTCGGTTTGCTTCAAGGTATGGGCACTGTGAAGATTTAGAGGAAATCCGTTTCTGGGCCATACTTTGATGTTTATTGACTTATTTAAACAACTTGTGGAACGAGTGATCATTGCAACAAATCGTGCAGATTTATTTTGTTACTTTAAAAGTCGAGGTCATAATGTGGCATTCAAACTTTAAGACTCAATTGACATTCGGAAGGAAGCCTTCCATTAGTTTCACAGATTTTCGTGTCATGTTTATTTTAGTATGATGCATTTGTATCTTGGTGACGGGTATTTAACTTATTCTTGTGTTGCATATTTCTGATGTACTTTTCGCAATGCTTAAAACAATAATTTATGCATTCAAATAAATTATAAAAGTTATAACTTTCCATGTCTGTTTGATATGGAGCAGTTTCCGTCAATTCCGTTTTCTCACCTTAATATTTTGTTAAAAGTGTTTCCTTTAATGAAGTACATGTAGTTACAGACTGTTGAATCATTTTATGTATGCAACATTAAAAATGTATCTTTTCGCAACTCATAGATTTATTTTAAATATGTATAACTTAAAGTCTTTAAACCCGTGAAGACAGATATAAAACAAACCAAATAACAATTAAATCATTACATTGTAGCATATGTTAGCAGTAACTCTGCATCAGGTTTTCAGTCAACCCCAAGCACACCGATAACAACAATTGGGAATGGTATGTTATGGTATAATACAGTATTAGTAAGTTGGCTAAAATACACGTAACATGCAGATAATTGTGAAAATCATTGGCAGTTATATGTGTTTCCGTATGAAATTATTATTTCTACAATAGGGTAAAAGTACCACGTTGTTTTTAATGAATACTTCACGGTATCTTGAATTCTTTTCTCTTACAAACATACTCCCGTTTGATTCTTCAATGTGTAGTTTAACATATCCCTAATGAGTATGATATCTTAAAAAGGTTTTATAAAAATCTATAATGTATCTTGTAAGGTTTAAACACTATCATTAATGGAACAACACTCTATCCAGGGAGGGGGGGACTCAAGGTTATTGTCTTGGTTAAGGTAGTTAGTAATCTACTATTTTTTTTCGCGCCTGTTAACACTGTCAAACCTGTCAAAACTCCGACCATGATGTAACCGACTCAAATATTAATTGAGAAGGATTTATCTTTTCCTGCAAAAGGAGGGGGATGTTGTCGATTACTCCTTCTTCCGCCAAAATATAGATGAAAGTGGCGTTAAAAACCATTTAAACAAACAATAATATATCCTTTAAGTATTTCATTTTGCAAAGAGCTTGTAATATTCTTATAACATGTCATTACACGATTTTCACGAATGTAGAAGTTTTTTTAAATAATGCTATATGTACTAATTGAGCTTTATAAAAATATATTTTTTCTACAAAGCACAATTGAATTTATTAATAAATGTATAATTTAGAAATTAGGTATGGATATCGATGGTTGAATGATAAGCGAATTTAGTAATTTACTATGGATGACAAACGTGACAATACTTTGATTACAAGCTCAAACGCTACTGCGTCGGCATTTGCGTATGTCCATTACACTTATTGTACCCATCTCTTATACGTATTTCCACCTACACCACTGATTTGAATTTGATGGAAATTTAAAAAAATCTTCGTCACTTGTGCACCGGATATTTTAAGTTTTGAATAGACCATAACCAAATACGGATAGTGTTATTGTTTGACATATAAGGTATCCATCTATTTATTATTCGCAACTCTTACCTGACGAAGTATCCCAGGGAATTTAATTAACTTTACATGCAATCTTTGCCACATGGTGCAATTTGGCGCATACGTGTCTATGCAACGTCTATTTTCTACTTTTACAAATATCATGAAGTGTATAGATTTTAAATATTTTTATCTAGAGTTATCTTGGAAACAGCAGCAACATAAAAGCTGATGCTATTCATTTGTATATTGTTATATTATGTAAGACCAATACAATATGAAAACAATGCATAAATATTAATATAAGGGATACATTTTCAGGATTAATTACACATGTAAAAATGCTGAAGACATCTATCGAATCAGATTTACAAGGCATCGTAGAAATGGTCATTAGTGGTCAGTTTGGATATATCTCCTGTACAGAGTCAACATATTGTCCATCAGTGGTTTGCCAGCATTTAGGATATATGTATGTAAACGTGAGGGGTTAATAAATTAAATGGTTTAACTAGTTTTGCATTAACAAAAACAATTGTGAAAATAATAAACTGAAATTTGCAACATAAGATAAAGTTGCATAGTTTTCAAGACACTTTGTATTTATTCGACTTTTCTTACTGATTGGAAAAACCCACAGATGGAACAATTTTTAAAAGACAACAACTCACTGTTAAAATATACAGGTTAAAATGTATAAATGAGGTTATATAATAAAATGCTCACATTGTTCGTTTATAAGATGATGTCATACATTTTGTTGATGTTTAACATGAGAACGTTTAGATCTGAAACTATTCCCGGAACTTTTGAAGCTGCGTTGACAGAATATAAAACTTTTGTTATGACAGCTATTGCTAATATATATATTTTTTCAGTTCCGGAGGTAACGCTGGCAATTTGTTTCCTAGAGGTGCAAAATACTTTTCAGTAATTTGTTCATCTTCGTCACATAACTTGAATGACTGTACATTGCAAAGTTTGACGTCATATTCAGCATCTGTTATAAGATGTGGTATGTATTTTTAACGTGCTTATTTTCTAGGATATACTATGATATTTAATTGAGACAGTGTTTTATATACAAAATTTATTGTTCGAAAATTACAACATTCACTAGGTGCAGGTTTAAACCCGATTCCTAGTAGATATCAACAATCGTCGAGTTACCAATGTTTGGAAAAATGGCAAGAAGCACTGAACAAATAACAAGAGCTTAAAAATGATTGTAGGTGTGAATTGATTAACACTCTGTAATTTTGTAACTTTGTTGAAACCTTTTTGCATCAAGCAGACAAACTACATTTGGTGTATACTGACGAATAAGAGAAATACAATTAATTACGAAAAATGTTCTCTGCAATTTATCAACACTTTCTAATACCACATGATTTGATATCCAGAGTTGGAAAATAATAAATGAACAAATATGAGAACCATGAAAAAAACACGGGGACGAATAGTATATAAAGTAGACAAATCATAACTATCATGAAATGAGATGAAATTAAAATTTTGAGTTAAGTTTCTCTCACACAAGCTACAGAAAGGTCTTGTCTAGTCCTTCCACTGGCGATAAAAATTATTTGTGCAGTTTAAAGTAATTAACACAAGTAATTTAGAAACTTATTACACAAATATTAGTTCTTTGACACAGTTAAGAGCGATAGTAAGAGAGAAAATATCAGTGTCGCAGCTGCTGTACAGCGGCGAAAAAACCTGTTGAACCTGTGGCTATGGTTTAGACTCCCGTGCAACCATAATTCTGGTTAGGTATCGTTACTAAGCAACGAAAATTCACTTTGTTTGTATATTTTTCATTTAACTATTTTATGTGAAAAGGATGTTGATAGTAGTTATGAGGGTCCTAATGATTATTATACCCGCCGCAAACTTGTTTGGGGGGTATATAGGAATCACCCTGTCTGTCTGTCTGTCTGTCTGTCCGTCTGTCCACATCCTTGTAAGCGCAACTTCTCCTAAACCGCTTAATGAAATTTAATGAAACTTAGCATAAAAGAAGTACATTATATATAGATGTGCATGAAGGATTTTGATTGATCTCGGTTATCATTAAAGGGAGATAATTGGACTTTAAAGCGAAGCGGGTAGGCAGGTATCCCTTTGTGAGCGTGCTCACAGTCCAGACTTGTTTTTTTTAAATTGACTTTACTATTTGTTTCTGTCCAGTCTTAAATTAAAGTTGTCTTCTTATTGATTGAGTCATTTTTAATTTATCAAGATTTGCAGCTATAATCGAACGTGTTTAAAGAATATTTTGATAAAGAAAGGCCTTAAGTTTACATAATATTAGTTATTTTTGAAAGGAATGAAATAATGTTGTTAAATCTTTTATTTTTTGCAGTTGAAGGAATGCAGGTAATAGATTGCTCTTTTGGATATAACTACGAAGGAACCTGTTTATATACCGTTACTGGTAGTTGGACGTTAAACAGCTATGGTAAGTATCTACCAGGGCTCTGTGGCTACTGTTTTATGTTTATTTTAATGTAAACATGGATTGAGTGTAAAATTTGAGATTCCTTACATGTTTTTGGTGATGTTAGTTTGGTGTTTTCACGCCGTTTGCTTTTGCAAAATAATATGTAACTATCATAAAAGTGTTTGTATATTTAAGGCTATTTAACTGGGTTTCGATGTATCTTAGTATCTATGTTTTGATGGAAATGTCTTATCTATCAGATAGACGAATAAAGGACTTAATCAAGAGCGCAACAATAGAAACAAGTGACATAAGTAAATCCGAAATGCCCACGTTGTTTTAACATTCGTTATCTTAGAACAACATTAAATTAACTTTTTCATGCACTCAAAGCATTAATAATACACGTGCCACATATCTAAATGACGAAAAGGTTTATGTCAGATCTTTAGGAAGGATGAGAACAATTCTGCTTAACAAATATCAAACGTCGTGTTATTTATAGTCAACATTTGCTTGGGGAGATGATAGACAAGGAGATACCCACAAATATATGTCCGCTATCAGTATGACGCAATTCACGATTGCTGAATGCAATTAATTAAGAATTATTAATGTTAAATTGAGATTTCAAGCCACATATCGATTTAATTATCTCACATATATATAATTTATTTTTATTGATATCAACTTAAAATAGAAAATTGGAATGGAAAATAATCTGTAAGATATCATAATTTAGTGTACCAAACGATCAAAGTCTTACATGTCTTGTCTTGTCTTACTAATGATAAATAAATGAATGCATTTGCAATTATTTAAAGTCTTTTTAATGCTTTAATTTATTATTTTTACACAACTAAATTAAAAGCTATAAATGTGAAGCCGATTTAAGTGAAGCGGAAGATTTTCTTTTAATGGAATATAGTTTCATCATTTTAAGATTACATTCAACTTCAGTTTTTCAGACAAAACTCTACAGTTATTGCAATATATTTTTACAAACTAATGAATTTCTGTTCATTCAGGATACCAGCTGCTGACGTACGATGACAATTTTGAATCTGAATTAAAATCCCGCGTATTTGTTACACCTGCATCTGGCAGTGTTTATGCTCGTATTAACATCATGAGACCAGAAGTTCAGATGTACTTCCAGTTCAGAACTACAAGTGCCTTGTACGACCTGGGTTTTGTGGTTTATGGTGAGACCAATGTTTGTCTTGATCTGCCGGCATCAGTGCATGGCTACTTGGTGATAAAAGGAAAAACAACAGGTCCATTGTTGGCGGGTTCATCGGTGGTAGCAGATTTATACGAGATAAAATTCAACCAAACAACAGAAACATGTCCTAGTGAGTTAAATATAAAATGAGTAGAACTTAAGAACGGTTAACGGAGTATCAAGTAAAAGGTTAATTATCAGTATATATAAATACTTTATATAAAAATTATAAGTTGTAGGTCATGTTCAAGGACTAAGCCTCTGGTGTAAAGTCAGGCTCTGGATTAAATGGTGATCAAAGGAAGAATACTTTTTAAATGTCTGCTGTGAGTAAGACATTCTTAACCAAGTACATGCAATAGTACTTGAATACTTCAGCTTGCTTTGAGAACAAAATAAAATCACCAAATTTGACAGAATATCGTTTAGAAGGTATCTTTAAAAAAAAAAATTACTTGTTGAAATCAATTCGACATGTCTCAAAATATCCATTTCGAGAGCTATTTCTCTATGTGCATACCAAATACTTATTTTATGCAAAACACATATTATCTTATTAATGAATTTAATTTGTTTTCTAAATAGAACTTTTTCGTTCAACTTTAGTGAACTTGTGCGGCAACGAATACATACTCTTCCTACTTGAATCTGCAGTAAGCGGCTTGTGTGAGTTTGACAAATATGAGATATACTGCCTGTTGTTCATAATTGGATCGAACCTTAGTGATTATAATAAGAAGTACCTCCGAAATGTTGTAGTTTAGTATAAAACAGACATGAGAATTTGAAAAACTATCATTTTTCTGCAATAAATATTTCGTACACATGACTAATTGACATTGAGTAACATTTACTTACTTATTCACACTCTTAATTGATTTTGTGAAGTGCCGTATACTTGTTTGTTGCTCTTGAAACAAGGAACTTGTCATTTTAAAATTGTTATACAATACGGTAAATAATAAGCCAATAATACGCTTTAATTGCTTTGCAGAGGCTTTTCCGGAAGGGGTATGCGTATTTGACAGAAAATGTCCGTTTAATATAGAATGTTCGTCCAGAATAATGGATCCTATTCCATACCAGTGGGTGAAGGAAAACAGTACTGCACGTGAGGCCAATAAACAGTTTTAATGACTATCTGTCTATTAAAATACATTTACTTGTAACCAATATATTTTATAATCATTTTGCAATTACTTTATTCAAGTTATAACACGATATTTTATGGTCCTGTTGTGATGAATTTTATTAATGTAATTTGCTCTAATATGCGACTTTTTGTTATTGCACGGTAACCTTGACACAATTTTATTGTAAGCCACGTATAAGCATTTGATGAGCCTTGATCATTATTATTTCTTTTTATATGCAGTACCGATAACTTTAAAAAGTATATTTTAGACTCCCGCGCTGTCTTGTGACAATAGATAGGGCTAGAACGAACAGGTCATCAATGACTAGTATTTTAAAAAGCATGTTAATACTTCATGCCTTGTACCTATCAAAATATAAATGAATTGTATTTTGAAGCAACATGATATAAAAGGGTCGTCTTATATTTTCCTACTTCTTATACAGCAGTCATGAGTACACTAATATGTTTTAATGGAATGACTTTTCGAAAAGCAAATCCCGTATTGAGTGTGCTGCAGAATTTCGAAATGTTCCTAGGCAGACCTATATTACATTGTACATATTAAGACACTTAATAGGCGCCATGTAAATGGCCTTTACAAGTTAATATTCGCTTACCAATTTCTTTCATATTTTAGGTTACATAATAGCAGATTCCTCGTTTGGGAAGAGAGGTGATACTGCTAAATTTACCATCCCGATCAATGTTACAACTCACAAGAACTTAAAGTTTAGTTATAGAAACACTGGAAATATCAGTACAAATGCACTGCAGGTATAGATTAGTGCAAAGTTAACATTTGTTTTAGGAAGTGTAAATCTGTTATTAAATGGCTCCTGGAGCTATCATAATACCGTTGATGTTGCTACCCGGAGTTATAATAGTAACACTAAGTGTCTTTCATGTTCCAAGATAAATCTTAATTGGTCATATTCATTTCGTGACTATGTCCTCTTTTTCATGTACAACAATGTGAACAGACATATATATTGTGTTGGACGCAGTATGAGGAAATGTTTCTATATTGATGATGATATTTAAAGACGTAATTAAGATTTGATTAAAAGGTTGAATATTTACATTACGTATGTCTTTCATCGATATCCTGGATTTCTATTAGTTAAAACCTTTACAGATGACGTGGATTCATTCTATGCATTTTTCTCAATGAACCGGTAGCCATGAAAAGCACGCGCTTCCTTGACGACCTCCACAATAAATAAACAACGCGAAGTAATTTAAAGCAAGAAAAATACATTGTACACAATTTAAATTAAGACCCAGGTCATTTTTGTGTATGAAATAAAATGTAAATATAAGAATTGAATGCATTCTTTTGAAGTTTCATTGACGTATGAAAACGTTGACCGAAGCACATTTTCATCATGAAGCGCTTCATTGAATGTGCTTCGGTCAACGCTTTCATACGTCATGACACTTCAAAATAATGCATTCAATTCTTAAATGCATTCTTGTGAAGTTCCATTAACGCATGAAAGTATATAAGAATATGGATCAATTCTTTTCAATAATAGTACATTATGAATTGTTTTTTTACTCTATTTTGTTGCAGTACTTTATTACACACTTTTATATTTGTATTGCATCCTCACCTGTAAATAAAACGCTCAAATTAACTGCTACCTATTTTGCTGTTTGACTGCAACAATATACTTTTTTCAAGCAGTAATTTCATATATTGAGTTCTTTTTATATGGGTAGGAGTATAAATTAGGTAAAACTATTAAAAATTATTTCTAGTACGAAGCATTATTTATCCTTTTAAGTTTGTTTCTTATTTGATTTTTTTTCAGATTAATTTATTGTTTAATGGAATATCAACTAACATGTTAAAATTGGAAAATATTGCAACATTTGGATCATGGGTCTCTGACTGCGTGTCAGTGTCAAAATTTACCTTAAGCGAGATTATTCATGGATATATAGAATTCGTAGGTACACGAGGTGCACTTGTTAGTGATGATATTCACGTGAGCCAAGTAGAAGTTATAGATCATGAATGTCCACGTAAGTAATATGCTATTTAAGCTTAAAAATGTAATTGTACTAGCTATCAGTGACCAATCTTAGATCCGTCCTCATTTTTGGTACTAATCAGTCAGAATTTTTTAATTGTTTGAAATCCTGAAGACCATTTACTTTCGCTTAGACTGATCGTAGTGATAGCAAGGATTGCTGACCGTAACCAAGGTAACGATGTGTTCGTGTTTTTATACGGATTTATCTTTGGGGCGATCAGTCAGCTGTCAGCTATTCTTAATACGTTATCAATAATTTATTAATCATTCAAGTGCTGTCTTTTTAATGCAATTACTGTTCACAAGATTGCTAACAAGCATAAAGGTTTGTCATCTAACATAGCATCATAAATTATTTCGCTTCTCCATCAAAAATGTTTAGAAAAAGTTTACATTTTCAGCACAGTGTATATTGTAATATCTGAGAGAAATCTATCCCTTGTACAACAAAAAAGCGAAGAAAACCGACCGAACAACAGGTGTTCCGGACAATTAAGCCTAATTAGACACCCGTCGAGTTACTCATTGGCATGTCTAGGAAAAATTCAAATCCAAGAATAGAAAACACTACAAGTTGAGTTATCTTGTCGAGATAGCAATTTGACAATATCTCATTAAAACACTAAATGACAGATTCCAATTAATAATTGATCTTAAAGATAAAGTGGACAGATTAACAAGAAATGTTATTAATCATTTTCATGTAGGGTTGATTGATTGATTGATTGAATGTTTGTATATCTTCCAGCGACCTGTCTTTTAGTTATAGTCAGGACAAGAACAAGTAACAAATCAATAAACCCTTTAGGACATAAGGTGGAAATTTAAGAACCAGTTTTTTTACTGCCAAAAGAAAAGTATTGGGTATTCGGTAGGGGTTTAAATTAAACCTTTTGTAACTGTTACAGGGATCCTACTCCTTTCGACTACACAAGTTGCTTTTATACACCTGCAAAACTGCACCTTGGTGGGTTAAAAACTTGGAACACTCCCAGTTCGTCCCAAATTAGTAAAGGTTATGCCCTTTTAGGAAATTATGTAATCTAAATTAGACAAAAAATATATGTACTCTCAATTTTCATGAGAAGTTATTAACTAATGAGTCTTTGCGAAATACTTTACTCAAAGAATTTTTCGAAGATGCTGATAAATACGAACAACATAGTGACATTAAAAAATTAAAAATACTTCTAAATCCAAAAAGCTATAAACAAGTTAATGTTATAAGTTCCTATATAAAACAATCATTAGTATTGAGGATGGGGGACTCTTAATTAAATACTTGCAAAGCTAATACATACATTGTTCATGTAAAATACTAAGTTTTATATATTAATTGTGTATTTCTACGATTATATTGTTTAATTATATAGTTTTGTCACAAACTCTGTTTAGATGTTTATATGACAATAAATTTGTATTATATTATATTAACTTAAAATATGTTTTCCAAATGACAAATATTGCAAAATCCATAACATGAAATACTAGTTTTTTTTATAGAAAAGTGATATATTTGTAAAGTAGGCGTTTGATAATGATGGCTTGCCATAAAATCTCAGATTTTTTGTTCAAATTTATTTTTGTGTCCAATTGGTCTGGTATGGGTAATATAATGAAAGGAATTTTCGATGGTTGTTATAAAGTTATATCGGTAATTCGCTCTATTCAGCCAATAGATTATGCTGACGTATACAACTCTTTGGTTTTTGACAAAACATTCGAAACATGATATTCTATGAATTCAAATCTGCAAAATTTTTCACACGAATGTTTTGCATGTAACTTACTCATATAAACTTTAATATAGACATTTTTGCATATAATACGGAAGTTTCGAAAATATTAATAAATTTTACCGAATGTTCAAACCAGTCTTATTTTGAGAAAATCACACAGAACTGTCCTTATTTGAAACTAAAAAGCCTCATGGTACCAAACTGTCATTATTGCCATTTGGTGGCCCGTTGCAGGCATTCATAGCTTTTACTGTTTATTTTTCGTTGTAATGTGTAAATATTTAAAATTATGCTAAACTATTTAAAACATTAAGACTAAAATTAAACTAGGATTTAAAAGTATTGCAAATTGATCTGTATATGTTATAAAAATGTAAAGTGCTATACACTAGTACACGCTGATATTTCTTATGACTCCTTTTTAAAGTTATCTTTTAAAAGCCATATTATGCATGTTTAGTAGAAGTGAACAGAAAAAAAACCCACATTTTTGGGTTAGTACATTGTATCAACGTCAACTTGACATAAGCCTTTTAAAGATTGGTACCTTCAAAGAACAATTACAAATCAATGCTTAAAGGCATATTGTCTACGAAAAGCGTTGTGGAATCTCATTAATTATGCACTGACCTCGATTCGTAAGGATGAAGTTTAAGTTATTTTTAGAACATAAACATAAACAATCATGTACATCGTAATTGCATTCGTTTAGTGCAATCATGGGATTCTTATCAAAAAACACAAATGTTGATTGTTTGAAGTGAACTATTGCTTGTCTCATTACAAAAAATATATAAAACATATTGACACACGCAAAATGACAAAATATCATAGAGGAAATTTTAGCCATTTCGGCGTGTGAAAAGCATTCTTTAGATGCGCAAGCTCAGTGTGAGTTCAAACTGCAGGTCATATGAATTAGGGCGGGTTTACATCGAATTATTGTACTCCTTGACAATAATTCACAAGACGTATTTTATTGCTTATAATTGTTATAAAACACGACAAAACTGACTTTTTTCACATAAATCTGAATAAAAATAATAATTTATTTATTCAAATATGTTTCACAAGTTGTTTAAAAATTACGTGAAAATCGTAGACAATATGCCTTTAATATGTATCTTTCCTTTCTGATTTATGTTTTCATTTTTTTTAAATTAAGCGTTGACTTGTTCATTGCACAAAAGTCAAAATCATTTTACAGGTAATAGTGCAGAATCGTATAAAAACAGACTTAGTTTGGGTTAAACTATCATGACAAGTGATATACATGTAGCTCATTGGTCTGGAAACCAGACTACTCGTATCCGCAACCTATCCTGCATGGAATTTAATTTAAATTACATAAAATGATTGCTACAAGGTGCCGTAGAGTACCTTATATTTAACCTTTTTTGAGGAATGACTTGGGGTTTCCAAAACACGCATTGACTTTGCTATTCTTTCACAAAAAGGAGTCCGTTTAACTTTGAGGCATTAATCTTTTATCCATATCCAATGTTTTAGAGAATAGTGACCTGATACTTTATTTCGTCCGGAGAGTTAGGTCAACCTCGTTTAAAATCAATGGTGACCTGACTGTGCTCGGTGAGACTAACCGTCCTGTCACATTAGAACAAGGTTGACATGGTATAAAAACAATGCAATCTTAATTTGCAGTTTTATTTATTCGCTGAGGCTATTTGTGATGTTGATCTAATTGGCGTTTTTAAATATTTGAGTTGACAATATCTCACCAATTGATCTTAATCTTTATTTCTATTCATAAGTTCAAATGATATATCATTTTTATTTCACAGATAATATATCATGTAATTTCCAGTCATCGACTATCTGTCGTTATACAAAGTCTTCCAATTCTAGTTTTGCATGGCAATGGGGAACTTACTATCTGGTATCATACCATAAACAGTTTATACCAACAGTAGATCATACATTAGGAACCAGCAATGGTAAGGGTTGTGGATAGATCGATCGATCACTTGACTGAATAATATATAGATAATTTTCAGTAAAAGTATAAAAATCTATTCATATTTAGTCTAGAATGAATAATAGCTTGCGCCGCATTTACATTGAGAATATTGAACATTTTGTACTATTATTATTAAACCATTATGTCGGGGCATTAAGTTTTACTCATGTCCGTTCGTCCGTCCGTCTGTCTGTCCGTACGAATTTCCATCAAGATTTTCTCAGAAACCGTACATGAGAACAATTTGAAATTTGGCAGGGTGGTTCAGTATCACAAGTTGTACGTCCTAAGCGACTTTCAGACCTGTCGGACAGCTACTTCCTGTTTGGGACTTCATTTGTACGTAAATGCGTCCGTCCGTACGTTCGAATTTCCGTCAAGCTTTTCTCAGAAACAGTACATGAGAACAATTTAAAATTTGGCAGGGTGGTTCAGTATTACAAGTTGTACGTCCTAAGCAACTTTCAGATCTGTCGGACAACTACTTTCTGTTTGGGATTTCATTTAGCGGGGGCATCTGTGTCCAATGGACACATTCTTCGATTTTTTATTTTATACCATTGTTTGAGTGTTTGGTCTTAAGCTATACCTTTATCATAATGTTTGAGTGTTTGGTCTGAAGCTTTACCTTATTTAACTAAGCAGTCTAAGATGTCATATTGACTGGTATAATATGGATCTGGGGCCTCGGTGGCCGAGTGATTAAGGTAGGTAGTTATCTACATTTGATTGTGTGATTTGTCAACACTGAAGTGTTTCCGATTCGAATCTCACTGCCGGCATGGTGTATTCGACTCTAATCTTAATTGACAAAAAGTGCTGAAAGTGGCGTTTAACACCATACAATCAAGCAAAATACAAACCATAATAGGCCAAAAAGCTAAATTGGCCGGGTAACTGTCAAATTGACGTTTGTATTGTATTGGCAGTTTAAGTCATATTTAGACTTGTACACTATTGTAGTCAATAAAATTAAAATCACGGTGGCATTTCCGAGTTTGTGTCTTTATAAGATTATTTTCAAGGTTAAATGGTTGATTGATATTAAAAAGTTTGACACTTTTCTAGGCTGAGTACTTGATCCACGTATAATTTGTTTCAGTTGAATGTTTTCTTTACATTTTTGCAAGAGTAATAAATTGCGTTTTTTGCTTAAAATTTTAGGAGGATATATGTACACAACACCGTGCATTGGGCCAGAAAACGAAGGCGACGTAGCACGACTGAATACACCAGAATTTAACGTTTTAGCTTCTACACCCATGAAAGCATCTTTCTACTATCACAAGAATGGGTTAAGCATTGGAATTTTTAAAGTTTACGTCAATGTGCATCGAAACACGATGCAATCATCTTTAGTCTTTTCTATGCCTAGTAGTCAGAGCGACGAATGGCATTATTCCTGTGTTAATCTTCCATTCTCTAATGTTAGTGTATCCCTTACGTTTGCCGCCATATTAGGAAATGGATGTGATTCCGTGTTCGCTCTTGATGATATTGTTATATCCAGTGGAGAGTGTGCAGGTGAGAAAACGCTTGTATTCAGCGGAATTTTTGAAAGCAATGCTTTTTGGTGATTCTTATGATTAGTACTTATTTGCCTGTAAAATAGCCATTATTTGTAACATAAATATAGGCGCATGTAATGATTAATAATGTTACTTCCGAACATCCTAATAGTGCCTCTGGGGTCAACAGACTTTAACTGACGTTTCCTCAAATGTGTTGAATTCAAACATCAACTAGTGCTTTTCTGCACCAGCTAGGTCCATTTTAACCATAATGTTACTTGGAGTAGTATTTTTTCCGCACCGTTTTTTATTATTCTTCCTCATTATTAATAAGTCATCCAAAACAAAGTTAAGTTTTTGACAGTTTCTAATTTTTTCCTTTATTCATATTTTTCCAATTCTTAGACATGAAGGATTATGAAAACAACGCATCAACCGATCAGTGAAGTCATGAAGGGTCTTTTAATGGGGTTCTATAAATTAAAAAAATATTTTTTTTTAAATAGCCAACACTTTAAATATAAAAAAATAAGATCTCTGTGATGGCTACAGCGATTTGAAAAGAAATAAGTACACTGATAGTAGTGACGAAATTTGGTATGAGGGTAAATTTTAATGAGTGAATGGTATACTTTGCAAAGGGATTTTAAGCAACGTCTGTGTTTGCATTCCAACACAATTATTTCTAATTGATATTTGAATTCCCATAATAATTGAAATTGGTACTTTGGAATTGCTTCTGTGTTTGCATTTAGCCACTAGTTTAAAAGGTATATCAGTGTCTGTCATCATAAAGTAGATTGATTTTTTCTGAGTGGGGTTGTGTGCTTCGTCACCAAGGAGTCAGGATAACATGTTATATATGATTTGGGTGACAAAAAGTAAATTATAGTCGGTATAGCATCAATGTTTAGTATCCGAATTATGTGACATGTCTAGCTGGGTAAACAAAAAAATAAACTTTAATGTTGGGTAATGCTTTGTGAAAACGTGCAAACAAGCAATCTTATAACGTGAAGTCGTCGCGGAACTTAATTTGGTTTACAGTATTTACTTTCCAAGCATTTGACAATAGCATCCATTGCGCTGATGTACTATACAGCAGATATAAAAGCATGATGCAGTAAAAGAATTTTTGCTAGAAATATGTACTAACGACCTTAATTTTAATCTTTCAGAACATTTGAATGAAGTCACTTGTAATTTTGAAAACACCAATACATGCAGCTATTTCACAAACTATACTACGGGGTCTAAATACCGGTGGTATAGACAAAAACCAGAAACACTGACAAATAACTCTGGACTTTTAGGTGACGCGGATGGAAGCTCTGACGGTTAGTATATGGTATATAGTACATCAAGTCAGTGTTAAGAATTGAGGCATGTCATGAGTCTAGTTTTTTTTTACTGATAATGAGTTTATAAATCAACAACAATTAATATCAATACCTAAATATAGTTTGAATCTTAAAAAATCATTATATTTATGTTAATTGATTTCATGATTTCTTAGCTTTATTCAAAGTATTAATTTATTTTCAGGAAGCCAGCTAATCATATATTGTTAGAATAAATAGTGGTTTTAATTATTAAATGATAAATCACAAGAATTAGGTCGGTTGACATATCAACATATATGGTACGCCAATGAGTAGTATGGCCAAAAATTGTTTTAAATATCTTGCTCATGTTAGTCGCTACAACTAGATTTTTAAAAAGTACAAAAATGAGAAAAAAAACCATAATTAGGAAAAAATGCTTCTATTTTGACAGGTCATTATATATATGCTGAGAGTTCCAATGGCGAACCGGGTGATAAGACTTACTTGTCCTTCCCAGTTTTTAGAAGTAGTCATCCAAGTAGTTTACGATTCTCTTACAATATGCAAGGTGATGGTACAGGGACAATAGAGGTTTTGTCCCAAAACACAGCTAAATCAACTGTCACCAATCTGTGGGCACATACAGTGGACCGGAATGACTATTGGATCAAAGAATGCATACTGTTAGCACAAGACACAGAACAATACATAATATTTGTAGCAACAAAATCCTCGGAATTTACTGGATATATTGCTCTCGATAATATATATGTTGTTGATCGGGGATGCGCAGGTTTGTTGAAAGTTTCAATCATCCATCTTTTTCATTTTATTATGACTGTTTGAATTAATTTGAAAATGGTTAGAAATTGCATTATAATGTAACGTAAAATACTTATGGCCTCTCATAAAAATGCTTATCAGTTGATCCAATGACGTCGTAAAGGTCAAAGTTTGGGTAATGGAATATGTGGTGGACTGGATGTTTCAGAAATCACTAATAATTTAAGTTTTACAAATATATAAACTAATATTTTTGTTATTCTTGCTATTGTAATTTTGTGCCAGACCTTGATTAAAAATTAAGATTAAGACGTAGTAAAATTAATTGAAATGTATCCGTGCATCTCGCAAACTTGGACATAACCCATTAACAACAGCGCCGTTCAACGTAGAGTTGGAAATTTTAGAATTCTTTTACAATTGGCGCCGGACTCTGAAGCATTTAATTGCATAGAAATCTAACGAATAAAGTGCAAAAATAAGATTTAATTAAAACAAATAAAATGTAATTTATTAAATAAACAAGAATAAGTTGGCAATATTTTCATCGTTTAATAACCTAATGCTTTAGCTTTCTATGTGAAATTAAAAAAAAGTGATGAAGTTTTTCTGTTAAATTGAAGGGGTATTTTCCCTCTAAATAACCAAAGTATTTTCAATTTTTAAAGCTACCAATGTCTCCTGTAACTTTGATGAAGATGACGCCTTTGCTTGTGGCTATATTAATGGCACAGTTTCATCTCCATGGATTCCAGTCGCAAACCAATCTGACAAAAAAGCACCTTCGACTAGTTCTGATACTGGTAAAATGTTTAATATTATACTTTTTAATTCTCGTAGACATTAAACTAAAAATATCTATATTTCTTCACAAAAACTACAGTAATAAAAATAAAATATAGCCATCATACTGTTTATACGAAAACGTTAATAATGTATATTATAGCTTACATTAAAAATCTTATAAGGGCTCACAAACAACGTGTGTCAACCCCAAAAAATTAAGAACGAGAAACGTAATCTCAATCACATCACAATAACACGTGTACAAACATGTACATGCGCTTATCGCTTCAAAATGCTATAATGGCATAGCTGCCTCCCTCTTCACCATAGCCAATCAAATCACTCAAATATCTCAGTAAAATAAATTCTGGTGAATCACATGTCAAATAAATTGAGTTGTTTTTTCACTCCCTGCCAGTGACGTAACATTGAATGTCCTTAACGACGTTGATAGTAAACACTCATTCGCAAAAACCATTAAAACCCAGTACGTGTAAGTTTTTGGTGACATATTTAATATTCGTCACTGTAATAAACCAGATAACCAATAACGCATCGTGCATATTGAAGACGTGATCACTCGTGCTGAATCTATTTCAGATTAAACATGTTAAACTCGTGTGCGGATCAAGTTCAGCGCACTTGTTTAATCTGATGCGTTGTATGGCATTGGTGGTAATATTTTCAGTATTCACTCTGTACAATTGATTATCCTATAAATATTAATATTTCCCGTTAAATAGAACTAAATATAGATGTCAGCTATAATATAATAGTTATCACGGTGTTAGAGTATATAATGTCACATTCACGGCTAAGGGCGTCTGCTTATGGAATCTAAATCTATAGCGGTGAATTTAACATTATATACACTGTCAAAAACCGGAATAATAAATAAGGCATTGAAAGGTAGATAGTTATATGTAAACGATTGTGATTTTGTATAGGGGAAAATTTGTAGATTAAAAATCAGTACCAACAGTAGTGTGTTAACGTTATTTCCATATAAAATACAATTACAATTTATCTTACATTAACATTTATAAGTTTTTGTCTTCGTAGGGACGTTTTTGCGCTCTCTAGTAACGTCCTCAGATGCAGGCAGTAGAATCATATCGCCAGAAATATCAGTTGCAACCGCGTCATGTTTATCCTTTAAGTACTTTGTTAAATTAAACAGCAGAAAGGTTGAGTTTTATTTATTGGAGGGATCAAATATTACTGTTGTGTGGAGTACACAACATGCAACAGGAAACAAATGGCAATCAGGACAATTTGATTTATATCCAAAATCTGACAAGATCCGGATCTCATTTGTGACACATTTATCAAACGAAATAGGCATAGATGATATCAGACTTGAATCTTCACCGTGTACTCCTTTAGGTAAGCTTATAATTTCAATTTCAAAATTCTGTTCTGTATGACGTTTCTTCAGTTAGTGCAGTGAATAAGAAATGTATGTTTGGAGACAAGGCAGGTCAGGTTTTTACAAAAATAATAAACCTTACTTTTCTGGTTTGTGGCAAAAATATTTCTATATGTAAAATACATATTAATAGAACATGTGTTTAATCACGCAGGATATTCATAAAGAATTCAATTTATAATAATCTTTTGTTCAATGAAGATATGAAATTTAGTATTATAATAGATTTAAATCATCAAATTTGTATCGACAATATGATATTGTTTCTGATATCTCTCACTGAGTGGTGATGTGTTCTAATGTTATACAGTACTTCATAAAAATCTTAAGTTTTTTTTTGTATAAACATAATTTATTCCAATCTATTCTTTACTGACAACGATATAGCACCACGATCGATCAACCCGATATATTACACTTCTATCTATAGAAGACCTTCTTGACCTGAAATTGAGTTCCCACATATATTGAAAGTGTAGTCGGTAAAATATAACACATACTGCCAGTAGTGCAGTGGGTTACATGTTCGACAGAAAATCACACTAATTAAATACATTACCATTGACTACGTCTCGTGTGATATATTTTCTTCGTGCTATATTCTATCGTTCAACACTACACTACAGGCAGTATGTGTATAGTGTCCAAGTACAAGTATATGTCTAATTCCTCTTGTCCGTCCGATAACCCATTACAGGGACGATATCAGAAAACTTAAAACTGACAGTTCTGTTCATTTTTATTACAGCTTGTCCTAGCCAGTTTAGTTGTGGTAATTTTTGTATAGACCTAAGCCACGTTTGTGACAGAGTTCTTGATTGTCCGGACTGGTCAGACGAGGAGAAACTTTGTGGTATGTTTAAATCATTTATATTCTATCGTCTTAAAGCATGAATAATTCCACCTCTTTCACATACGCATGACGTTTATTATTCATTTTTATCTAGTCGAAACAATCCGCCACTGAAGTTTCTCGTTATTCATGGCCACGGTTGACGTGAAATAAAAAAAGTACCGCCCAGCAACATTGATTGCTATTGCAAAATATTAAGAAACAGATTCCATATTGTAGATCGAACAGAAGGCATAAAAGCAATGGCTAAATTGATTCGTAATGTAGACTGTAACGCCAAAACATTGACAAACAAGTGTTGATTGTCTGGTTAAAAGGTTTGTACATTTCATACATAATGTATAAATAATTAGGGACAATGAAACAATATTTTTCAAATGAACAATATTCATATGTTTTTTGATAATCTTAAAGTTACATTTTGCAATGAAAAAAGTTGATTATAAAGTATTTCTACTATCTGTACTCAAAGAAGTAAACCACGAAGAAACATTGCAATTTGCTAAAACTTAAATTAATTGTTTAATGACAGATCTGATGAAATGATTTTAGTTTGAAAGATGTAAATATACAAAATTATGCTACTATCTGTGATTTGAATGTAGCAATACAATTTAGATCTATAATTACATGTATTTCTAATTCCAAAAATATACGTCAAGTACAAAATGCATTATTAAAATTTGATATGCATTTTAACAAAGACCACATGCTTACAAGCTCTTTTTCAAAACCTATACATTAATCAAAACACAAAGGTTTAATATACTTATTGTGTTCTCATGCTATAGCATTCACATTTTCTTTATAATGTACCACAATAAAACTACCGAACAATTTAAAAAAAAAACTCAAACTAAAAGTGGATACAAATATTAAACCAGCAAAAAATATTTAAACAAAATGTGTATGAAAACCCAGCTTGCGAATCAATGTAGCCAACTTTCTTTCTTTCTTTCTTTCTTTCTTTTTGTCTTTGTTAATTCTAAAACAATCATACATGCACATAGTGAGAACTTATGTATCAATCGTCGATCTCTTTGGAGACTTAATGATAGCACATTAATTGAACATTACCAACAAAGAAATAGGTTTGCTAGAATCACGAAATAAGTGATGGAGCGTTGAAAAAGTGACACGTGTCAGGTGCTGAAATTCCATCACATATTTTCACGGTTTTTAACATTTTAAAAAACTAGGCAATTTGAGGTTGCAAATCAACTATTTCTTCAAAAACTAAGACATAATTTTATATTTTTTCACTTTAACTACTACTCTAAAGATTTTGTAAATGTTAATCCTTAAATGTATACTAAAAGATATTGCTTCAGTGCTAGAGACGAGCACACATGTCTTTTCTGTAAGTCAGCGAATATTAAAATTACATGGTAAAATGAGTTAATTTGCTTAGTCAGCTAAAATCTGATTGGTTAATTTTAATGTAACAACCAATATTATACGATATAAATTGTTTTCGTCACATGACTATTCTTAGACCGTTAAAATTCAAATAGTACCATGACGTCGATGTTTTTTCTTTTAAATTGTCAAGATTTATAATCAAAATTAAATTATAAGGAATATTTCAAATTTCTGAACAGGTTATAATATATTATCTGGTTTGGTCTGTTTACCGCATCCATTAGTCGTACACAGACTTAAACCATATCATATCGCATGCTGTGAAATACTTTTTATTCGTGGGTTATCAATTTTGGGGTTTTTGTGGAGGCCTCGGACATGAAATTAAAACCCAACGAATAATAAAACCTCATTAACAGGTCGGAACTTTGGATCAATGATCTGAAAAACGTAAGATATGGGTCATTTATTTGCTTATGTAATGTACCATTTTTATAGTTTCATACCTCTTTTAGCTCAGTATCAATTTTAAATAAATATGTAAGCCCTTGTCGTGATCGAATTGTGGTTTTATTAAATAAAAGTATCATTAATGTGTAAAGGCTGCGAAGAAAAATTGACTTATGGTCATGGCGAAGATATAAAGTGTTTATTTTCAATGTTAAAAAGTTACGAACAAGGATTGGAATTATTTGTTTGGTCTAAAGATAAATAAAAGAACAAAATAAAATATTTGAGAAAAAAGGTTTGATTTGGTTTATTTTATTTTAAGTCGCGCATATCAGCGACACTTTAACAAAGCGATGTTGCGATTACATGATACTGATCATAGTACAACATGTTTAATTACAGGACATTATACTTACACCTTTTACCAAATTGTTTATTACTACTCAACACCAGTATTGATATAATGACATTTCAGTTAGGATTGCTTGGTTTGATAACAATTAGGAAATTAAATAGATTCAAAGTATTTTTATAATTATATAGTTAAAAAATGGGTTTTAATTTCCTCGTTAAGGCTATTATTTAGATGCAAATTAACATGCATAATTGTGTTTCCTTTTTGTAAAATTTTTAAAATATGATGCATTTTTATTACAAAATAAACAACATAAAGATCAATATGGAACACTTGAGTATACAATCGTAACCACGCGCGTAAACAACAGCAGGTTATGTAGCTGTTGTGTCTGCTTTTTGGATATTTATTATATACAATGCAAATGAATTAAGGTTAATCCTTTAGTTTTGTTCGCTACTTTAGTTCTTTGCACTTTTGGAAACCTCAGTCTACGAATTTAAGAACCAAAGAAAATGTCACTTTTCAACAAACCACGAAAGTGATGCCCATGCAGAAAAGTACTTTCACAGTAACCTATTCAAAATTAGAAATATTCTTGAATAAAGTGAACGTTTTTATTAAATTGTTCAATTAGCCCTAGTTACACCTACAGGATTAGCCAGAGCAAGACATTCTTATCATAGGTATGAAATTATCGTAACTCATAACTGTTATTGAGATTCATGATTTTACAAATTTACACAATATATATTCCTCGACTACGCAATCAAATCAGTTTTATCTTAGCACAAAGATTGAATGACTGTTCTTTCTTGCATCCAGTACATTGAAAAATGATATATAGTGAAAATAATTAATCTAACATCTTCTCCAGCACTTTGTACTGATGAGAACTTTATAGTGTAATGAATGACAGGAACAGGAAGCTATTTTTACATAAAGTATATAACACATTCAGTCCATGATAATTACATTCCGTTCGCGAATTATGTCGGAATTTGCGGATAAGTTCTCGACATAACAGTGCGATGTCTGCGTTCTACATTCTGTGTCCATAAAGGACTGATGGACTCAAAGTGTACCTACCCACCTACCTACCGACCTACCTGCCTACGTACGTACCCGTCCATATAAAGTGTTTTTTCTTCACTCGGGTTACTAGGTTCTCATCAGGCCAAAGGCTTGCCTTATTGTTTTTCGCCATTCATGTGTAATGTGATATTTGTATGAAATGCAACACAGTCTTTTGAAACATCTCGTTTCTGTGGACTATATCTTTCTCTCCTGATCTGACTTGAGTAATATTGTGATTATCAAGCTCCATACGGGTGTGATCTTTAATCTAAGTGCGATGTTTTGAACATTCCTTTGGTCTTATACCTCACCCGCTCTGCCGTTATTTGCGCAATACAAAAGAGTATTTCGGGTTTTGACGATTCATTTGTCAAAATGACTAGTAAGTATTTGAAGCTGTTTGGAGTTTCTGGCCAAAGACCATTTTGTTATTTGTGTTGCTTTTCACAACCGTGATTTTTGGCATTGAATTTTATGGCTTTTGCAGCAACTGACATATCAAGACGTTTTACTAAGCACTTTTTTGTTTCCTGCAAGGCTATCAATGTTGTCAGCCAAAGCGCGAGTTTGTGATTTTTTGCCCCACTACTCTCTTCATGTTTTTCCAGATTGTCAGTCATCATTTCTTCAAATCAGATACTGAAGACAGTAGTTGATGACAGGCAGCTTTTTTGTTGTTCTGATAAATTCTGTCAGCTCTCTAACTCGAACAGTTGTCCGATCTTCTTGAAACTTAGGGAAAATTTTTAAGGGGAATCGTATATCGGCCAAGTTCGATAACCAGCCAAATCACTTCTGCTACTTCAGAGGTATGCCCTTTATTTATACAAAAATTATAAATACGCGTTGTCTTCTCTCTAACTCAAACAGTTGTTGTCCGATTTTCATGAAACTTAGCGAAAAGATTTAAGAGCATAATATCTAGACAGGATCGATAACCAGCCAAATTGCTTCACGCACATCAGAGTTACTGCTCTTTATTTAAAAAATGGCAAATTCACCTTGTTCGCTCTCTAAATCAAACTGTTTTTGGCCGATCTTCATGAAACTTTGAAACTTGAGGAAAATGTGTATTGGGATGCAAATAGTATAAAGTAACCCATGTCCTTGCGTGTAAAATCTTGTTTCAATAATAAGTAAAAATGTATAGAACAAATATGGCATCACATTGTGTTGTACAGTCAAGCTGTCTGATAAATATATACACAAATTGATCAAATAATCGTTTTAAATATTGATAACTTTAACGGTATAAAATTATAAAACTCACACGAATTGTATTAGACCTTGTGTCGGCTAAAGTAAAAATACAACCCTTAATGTTAGCGACTTTGTCGTCAATGATAATTAAAAACATTGTCATGTCTGACATGTACATTGTATTCGCGTCAGTCTGCCATTTTAATTTATTACAATTGTGTAATCTTAAAAAAGGACAGATGGTGATAGTTTTATATAGAATCATAGGGATGAGTCCGTCCAAATAGACATTGTGATTCTGTTTAAATAAGCTATAAAGGTTAAATTTAATTGAAAAGTTATTACATGAGCTATTACGATAACACATTTATTTCCTGCTGTATTTTTGTAAAGACACAATATTCTACATGTAATGCTACTAATAAAAACATAAATTGTTTTACGTTTACAGATGGTGGTATTACTTGTAATTTTGAGGATTCATACCTGTGCGGATATCATACAAATGACCATGTCAGTAGTAATTTATTTGAGAGAAAACATGTCATCTATCAGGACTGGATACACGATCATACCTATGGCAACATATCTGGTGCGTGTATGTCATGTGAAAAACGAAATAATAAATTGTGACATATAAAGATAACTACACTGTCATCATTTTTTCTGTTGTATAATTTTAGTAGGGTTTGCTCGATGGTTAATGGGAGTTAAACGAAGTAAAGCCAATGGTTTTAGCCTATTAATATATATGTTCTAGATTAGATACTCTGACTTATGAACATGAAGGCTTATCCGATTTCTCAGTAAACAAGCAACATCACCAAGCAGTGAAAAAAAAACTCAAGAAATGACAAAAGTTATGAATTTCAACAAAAAGCTTATATTTGATTGTTACAAACAGGTTATTTCTTGCTTTGAAAATGGCAACATATATTGCTTATTGCAAATTATACTTAAATTATTATGTAAACAATTATAAGTAAAAAAAAACTACCAACTATAATTTTGAAATAAATGTGTACATTTTAACCTAACATTTTGTAAATAATAATTTCTATAAAAATATAGAGTTTTTCCTAAATTACTTCTACAAATCTTTTGTAGGAACTTTCTTTGGTATGGTCACTTTTGTGGGTATCAGATTTTCATTTAGGTCCCTCCCTGAAAGATTGACGAATAAGTCGTGTTTGTCACTATTCTACGTAGGAAACGTCTATTTGTTTCGTATCGAAATCAAATACTCGAACCAGGTCATGACCAATTCGATCAATCGAAACATATATAGGACAACGGATTATCATCATATTTGGAAACCAGCCCAGGTAGGTGGTTTAAAGTAATTTTCTTGGAGCAATAAAATTATATTCCCGTTGTTTACTATTATGGCCACTGCCATACGTACCCTTAGGATAGATAATGGAAATTTTGAAAGACAGTATAACATGTTTGTAAATTATGTGATAATATAATCGAAAATGTCACAGTCTCCAGCATAATACGTTAGTCGGTGGCCAGAAAATCCACTAACATTTTTTTTACAAATTCGTCAATGAAAAGGTGAAATAGAATTATCAGTTTTGCAGCGCACTAGTAAATGTGTTTTTAATCACCTTAAATAAATAATCAATTAATCAATCAGTTGAATATCCGTCTACAATCTAACATACTTTGAATGAATTATATGACTGATTGGTAAATTATTTATTTGTTTACGTGAACGCTGACTTAATGCTAAAAGTGATGCGTTTTTAGTCCTTAGTACTGTAACATTTAATCAAGGCAACACTAGAGGTTGGCAACAGAGATAATGTGTGTTTTATGTGCTTTTTTCATACTGAATACAATTGTTGATGTTTATTATATGTATAATTATAATTGATTACTTATATCATTTCAATAATGTTGAAGAAGAACCTGTTGATACAAAACTAAAGGGTATCACTCTGATGATAAATGTATAAAAAGGAAAATGAAGACTGTTTTGATATCATTTGTAATAATGTGTTTCTCATCTGATTGCACACTGACATGATACTAGATAATTTTCAGATTGATGAAGTAGGAACCTTATAACTGTATTGTAATATGTATTAAATATGCACTGTTATGTATATTCCGTTTCGCAAAACATCAATGAATGTAGATCTATACTCCTTTTCATTTTACAAAGGTACAGCTGGAAATCGGGAAAATGCAGGTCAGCTTCAGCACATACTCTTATGTACATGGATTTTATAATGAGGTTCATTACTTTGGTATAGATGACATTAAGCTTACTGCTGGAGATTGCCATCCATTGAGTAAGATATTTGATAACAAAATACTTTAAGGAGCACTTAGTATTATCTATACTTGTTTTCATAGCAGTAATGTGATGCCGAGGGACCTGACACATGTTGTTCAAACAACTAAATTCTCAATAAATATCTTATCTGTGACTTTGAGAAGTATTATGCGTGTGGCTACATATTTGGAAGTCCGTTTACTTTTAGAGAAGCCTTTCGGCACCATTTACCATCTATTGTTAGCATATATGCCTTAAAATTTAATATTAACACGAATAAAACTGATGCAACAAGTAGCTCTGTCAGTTTCAGAGATACAAAAACAATGTTAAAACCATGTTTTCTTATCTTGTGTTAGTTTAAAAGAGTAATTACAGATAACTTCAATAACAGTACACTGTCTTATGTTGCTTATTGTTCATATCAAAAGGTTTGTCTAAGTATAATACAATGCCGTATTTAATATCGACAAAAATATCGCTGTTATTGGGGAAGAAGCAAGAGTTCCGGAGAAAATCTCAGCTAAAATATGAGAATGTAAAATAATTTAAATCAGATTAGATGTTTGTAATAAGGCTGAATAGAAACCTATGGAACGCCGTAACTGCCTTATGTGTACCTGCTTTTATATATGCACATACTTTTTCTCTATATGCACATACTTTTTCTCTATATGCACATACTTTTTCTCTATATGCACATACTTTTTCTCTATAGGCATATACTTATCTATATATGCACATAGTTTTTCTCTATAGGCATATACTTATCTATATATGCACATACTTTGTCTTTATACTTTTTCTCTATATGCACATAGTTTTTCTCTATATGCACATAGTTTTTCTCTATATGCACATACTTTTTCTCTATATGCACATACTTTGTCTTTATAGGCATATACTTATCTATATATGCACATAGTTTTTCTCTATAGGCATATACTTATCTATATATGCACATACTTTGTCTTTATACTTTTTCTCTATATGCACATAGTTTTTCTCTATATGCACATAGTTTTTCTCTATATGCACATAGTTTTTCTCTATAGTTTTTCTCTATATGCACATAGTTTTTCTCTATATGCACATACTTTTTCTCTATATGCACATACTTTGTCTTTATAGGCATATACTTATCTATATATGCACATACTTTGTCTTTATACTTTTTCTCTATATGCACATAGTTTTTCTCTATATGCACATACTTTTTCTCTATATGCACATACTTTGTCTTTATAGGCATATACTTATCTATATATGCACATAGTTTTTCTCTATATGCACATACTTTTTCTCTATATGCACATACTTTGTCTTTATACTTTTTCTCTATATGCACATAGTTTTTCTCTATATGCACATAGTTTTTCTCTATATGCACATACTTTGTCTTTATAGGCATATACTTATCTATATATGCACATAGTTTTTCTCTATAGGCATATACTTATCTATATATGCACATACTTTGTCTTTATACTTTTTCTCTATATGCACATAGTTTTTCTCTATATGCACATAGTTTTTCTCTATATGCACATACTTTTTCTCTATATGCACATACTTTGTCTTTATAGGCATATACTTATCTATATATGCACATAGTTTTTCTCTATAGGCATATACTTATCTATATATGCACATACTTTGTCTTTATAGGCATATACTTATCTATATATGCACATAGTTTTTCTTTATAGGCATATACTTATCTATATATGCACATACTTTGTCTTTATACTTTTTCTCTATATGCACATAGTTTTTCTCTATATGCACATACTTTGTCTTTATACTTTTTCTCTATATGCACATACTTTTTCTCTATATGCACATACTTTTTCTCTATATGCACATACTTATCTATATATGCACATACTTTGTCTTTATACTTTTTCTCTATATGCACATAGTTTTTCTATATATACACATACTTTTTCTCTATATGCACATACTTTGTCTTTATACTTTTTCTCTATATGCACATAGTTTTTCTATATATACACATACTTTTTCTCTATATGCACATACTTTGTCTTTATACTTTTTCTATATATGCACATACGTTTTTCATATAATTACATCCGCAGTTTAAAGACAACTCCGACCGTATAAGAAGACAACTATGGCCGTATCAGAAAACAACTCGGACCGTCTGTGATTTGTTCATTTTCATTTTGTCAAATATAAAATCAATCATACGTACATTTTATTACTTATGTTAATCCATGGATCGGGGACATATTATATAGTATATAATGCCCTTGCCTCTACTGGTGAATGAAGAAAAACTTTGTAGAAGGGGGGGGGGCTAGGTTAACAATATTTTATTTATAGATCTTGCCCCCCCCCACCCCCCCCCCCCCACCCCCGCTATTGTAGATTCTAAAGGAAGAAGACGAGAGATTATTAGATTATTATCTGGATATAAAAGTTCTTTCATTTGATCAATTGAGTGGCTAAACATTCCTTCAAAAGTCATGATTTAGCATGAAAACAAACAGGATAGGCTTAAAAAGAACAAGATCTCGGGCTCACACTGATCAAGCGATTTATATTATTTTGGTTAAAAGTAGTATGACGCGGTGAAAAAAGATCGAAACATGTTTGAAACGATGAAATCGCAGGTACGTTTTTCCATTTTTTTTATGTTTTGACTTTAATACAGGGAATAAAATATTTTAAAAGACGATTAAGCATAGCTATGAGAATAGATATATTAAGTTCTTTAATCTCTTATTTTTTTATTTTTGTCCGTCTAATTTAATGAGATAAGTGAAAACAGCAGATGTCGAATATTAAAATGATAAAATCACCTTTTATGATAATTTTTTTTCCAAATCTACCTTTTCAGTACATAGAATATTCATTTAGCTGTCGTTTTGTGCCAAAAGTGTATCTTTAACCTACTGCATTAACAATATTAATTTGATTTTAATTGCATAGCCAGAGAAAGTAGGATACGGAATAAACCAGCTCAATGATACGATTAAAACCAGAAATATGAGTTTTTTTAATACTATTAAATACTGCTAATCGATTGCATAAGGGTGCCCTTTATTTATTTATTTGTTTGTTTGTTTGTTTGATTTTGTTTAACGCCACTTTCAGCAATTTTCAGCTATATCATGGCGTCCAGTTTTTATTGGGGGAGGAAGCCGGAGTACCCGAAGAAAACCCCTGACCTGCGGTAGGAAAACTGGCAATCCTTGTCAATTAAGATTGGAGTCGAGTACACCTGCCTGCAGTAAGAATCGAACCCGCAATCTCAGTGTTGACAGACCACGTGATCAATAGTAGACGAACTACCTTGACAATTCGGCCACCGAGGCCCCTTATTTATTTGTAACGTAATAACCTACTGCGTTTAAACAATATATTTTAAAAATTGATTTTCTGGGTTTATATAAAGCATGAAGAGTAAGATATATGCAAATTAATTTTGATTGTTGTGCCTAAAATGTGCAATGTACAAATTGCGATACACAATAACTGTCGAATAAAAGCTTTGAAACTATGCTTTTTGTTTGTATACATTTTAATGTATGCACCTCTTATTCAATTATGTATCTCAAACGAAGTTGGAAGACATATTGCTTTTGTCTGACATTTAACTTCCCCTTCTTTTCTTCTCTTCAGCTGATATTGTGAGCTAAATTTCACTGTACACTTATAGGTTATATTAAATAGGCATATCTAGTAGTGCATTCCACTTTTCAGGAGGTTCATAGTGGGTTCTTGGTTAAAGGAGGTCGCCATATTGTTGTGAGTCTGTCTGTCTGTCTGTCTGACTGACAGTCCGTCTACAACAAATCGTGTCCGGGCTATAACATTTTATCGTCAGGTAGGCTTTTTGATGTTTTGACATGTGGGTAGATTATAACTAATTGATGCATCGCATCGCATGCCATGGATGATGACCTTTAACTTTGAACCCCAAAGGTCACATCATTGCTTTTTGAGTGACTACTTCGTGTCTGCAATATAACTGTGTTGTCTTTTGAGATAGGTCTTTGATTGTTTTTTGCGTGTTTGAATGGTGTTTAATGCCAATTTCAGCAGTTTTGCAGCTGGATGCAAGGCGTCCAGTTTTTATTGGTTGAGGAAGCCAGAGTACCCGGAGAAACTCCGTCTCCGTTTTCTAGACCGGTCACTGCTGTTAACCTACTAAAACAAGGGTTCGTTGTACCTAGGTTGACGTTATACTTCCATAAGTTCTACGGTCGTTAACATGAATTAATTTATCCCTATTGGAAATCAATCTCAAAAACGATCGGACATTTTCGCTGAGTCATAGGTAGTCTTTTATATTCCTGGATTTGATTTTTTCCTTGACATGACAACGAGAAAGTCGGCGGATGTCTAATTATAGGCAGGCACTGCTTACTCGTCCGGAGCACCTCAGTGCACCCATGGTTTTTATTGAGTTCGGGTTACTCACTTTCCGTTTTTGGTTTTTATTCTGGTAATAGCGAGCACAGCTCGCAGCGGGCAGCTCTACGGCAATTATGTATCATGTGATCAAAATGAAATCACGTGATCAAAATCTGCTTAATGATGATATTGATTTTTTTTCGTCCGGAAGTTGATATCGTCCAAAAAACTTTAAAAAAGTGAATGAAGAAAAGTACTAAAAATAATTTTAAGAAAGACTTGAAAATAAAGTTGACATCAAAAAATAAATGTTATATTTAAAATTAACAACAAAAATTTCATACTATTTTTTTGCAATCTCTAAGGGGTCGTCCATAATTGTCAACCATTTTCACAAGTGTGCAAAAAGCACACTTTTTGAGAACCCCCACCCCCCATCAAAATGTGTACATCAACCATGAAACTAATATAAAAACCAAACTCCACGGAAACGAAAAATTTCAGAAGATAAAAAAAAGTGTACGCAAAAATGTAGAAATTTTTAACCCCCTTCCTCAAGTGTGCGGTTTGCACACTTATGAAAATAGTTGACAATTATGAACGACCCCTAAATCGATCTTTAAAAACTGACAATCAAATTACATTTCATGTGACGTCACCGTTACAAAGAAAGACGTCACGTGACCACTGGAATTTAGAGGCACTTTTAGGGTGTTCGGAAGTTACGTCAATTATGAAATGCACATTAAATACTGATAATAAAGGACTATATTGTCTGTGTTCGCATTTTGGCAATGCCTACTCCATATTATATGTTTGTCTATATCAGGATTTGTAATTGCCCCTTGACTTTCGGCTTTGGTTTTGGACCTTTGACCTCAAGTCCGATCACATTTTCGCATACTGAATGACAAATGAGTGTCCTGGATTTAAGCTTTTTGTCTTTTGAGGTGGGCGTTTGATATATATTTGGGCATGTGGATAGAATATTGGAATTTAACATGTTTGATATTTGTGTTGGTGACATTTGACCTCATACTTCAACCTTGACATATTTGCTTTTTTATTGCATATTCCTGTCGGGGCTATAAGTTGTTTTTCATTTTTGAGGTCAAATCTCAATCTATTTACAGCGGGTCCCAAAAAGATGATCTTCCTGATATTTAATTTCATAATTAAGCAATAAGCGGGTATTATACATTATTTTTCAGATCAATCACGGAGAGAGATTACGGAAGCCGGCAAACGGGTGGTTAAACCATAAATTTTAAATGATTTTTAATAAAACGATGTAGATTTGTGTTAATAGTCTCTTTCCAGATTCGTGAGTTTGTTGTGTAACTTCATGTGCCTACATGTGTAATACGCGATGAAAATTATGTTGTACTTCGCTAAATTAAGACCAATCTTGCGGTCTGTTCGAATGATATAATATTGTCATTTAGTGACTACATCTTACACGCTTTCCTTTTAAGTTTTTATGTAAAAGATAACTGTAGAATTCTCAAAATACCTGCAACATATGTTTTAAATAATAAGACATAGAAAGTCCAAGCTTTACACTTTAACATGACGTACTCATGCTTGAGATAACTTCTCATTTGTACTCTAATTCACTATTTACATTTTCGCTCTGTGTCTTTATTATAAATTGTTGGCAGCCCAAGTTTGGCCAAATTCATACCTTGTACTTGGAAGTTTACATAAATATATTGGTCTGCCCAGTAGATTTTTATGTTCGTATTGTTTCGTTCTTATAGTATTTAATGTCGGCATAGTATGAACTATTTGTAAAAATGTTGTTATTTGTTGATGGCTTCGAACTCACTGGTAGCGTGTAAAGCATTATCGATATTCAACAAAGATTTCCGCTTAAGCCCTCTTCTATGATTGTCTTAATTAGAGCATTTACTCTATGTTTAATGCCTCACTATGGTTTTAAGATGAATTAAAGCGCTGCTTCATTGCTTATTACTTTGTTCCATATGCTGATTTTGTGTCAAGAATTTATACACCTAGGTCCTATTGTAGTAACAATTGTGAACTTTTTGGTCTATCATCTTTCGTTATATTTGTATATTCCGAAGACATACTGAATATTACGTCGGGAACCAACCTACTTTGGAGTATACTAAAAAATATCCAAAGAGGTTATGAATAAAAGCAAAATTACAGTTTTAAGGTTACGGGGTAGAATCGGAAACATATATAAGACAGTTTTTTAAGATTCCTGAATAAATTTATGAACATATATAAGATAGTAGTTAGGGTTACTGGGTAGAATCAGGAACATATATACAAATGTTTAAGGCTACGGGGTACAATTGGGAAAATATACAAGACAGTATTTAGGGCTATGGGGTAGAATCAGGAACATATACAATTTTAAAATATCAAAATCTGAGATCGCTGGAAAAAGATGGGATGACAAAATAAGGTAGTTCACAACACTAATGTCTTTACATGTTTTTTACTAATGCCAAGATCGTGTCCAATTCTAGAATCTTTTGAGAGGGATATTTTTTACATAAATTTTCAAAATCCTATAATTTCGTTATAAGTTCATTATCATTTAAAAAAATCTAAAGTTCGACTAAATAATCGTCTGGTATTACAAAATTTTCTAGGGTAGACGTTTTGGAATTAATGTCTCCCACAAGAGCTAAAAATAGTGTTTTCTTAGAAAAATATATGATTTCGTCTTCTAATTCTGAGAAAGCATTCTCAGATGAATATTTTGACTGTTTTGGTGGGATGTATACATAGTTACACAATAAATAGATTTTCACCTTTTATACATGAAATGTCTTTTGATAGCTCTACCCATTGAACAAAATTATTATCAAATGTGTTTTTCTAAATCTTTCCTATAAATTATACCAATACCTCCTGATTTTCTTATACAGGTTCTGTTTTTCAAAAAAAAACAACTATAGCCAATTGGTACTTCAATAATATCATCATATGTTAGTTTAGTTTCACATAGAAAAATTATATCATATCTTTCAACTACATCAATAAAATCAGGAAATAACAATTTGGATTTAAGACCACACACATTTAGAAAAGTACGGTTTATTTTATTTCTAACTCTTTTTTTGTTTATCCGATGCGTTGTCCTAATCATAAATTCTTTTTAGCGGATCCTCTTCTCTGGGTATTTGAATGCTTTGGGGAGGTTCCCCATTTGGGTACCAAATGCCATCAACGTATAGCTGATCAAGTACCATTTTAACATGCCTTTCTTGACGTTTATACTCCCTCAGTTTCGGATATAAGGATCTGCGATTTCATGGGGGTATTGTTGATATACTTTATATGGTTTGCTTTTAAGATTTTCTGGTACATGTACTGCTTTGATCACTAGATCGACGTAACGGAAAAATCTGGCAACTATTGCCATTTGTGTTCTATCTCTCGTTTTTCGTAATCTGTGTACATTTTGAAATGCAATATTGTCATCTATTTTTAGTTAAGATTTTATTAACTCCTTTACAACCGTTTCAGTATTCTCATTTTCAGTTTCGATAAGTCCCTCGAAAATCAGATTGTATTTCATCGAATGTGTTTGCAGTTTTAACAGTTACTCGTGTAATTTTTCGTTCTCTCAGAGTAAGTAAACTCGGTCTTCATCCACTTCGGGCAATCGTCTGTCTATGTCATCATGGTGTCTTTTCTCATTTTGTAATGCGTTGCCGTGTTTACGAAAGTTTTTTACATACTTTCGATGTCGTGTTTAATATCGTTAAGCCCACCCTCGAATGAAATCAATCTCTAGTTAAAAGTATCTAAAATGTGAAATTTTGACAACTGTTGGCTAATTTGGTGTTGAAAATGTTCAAATCTTTGATTTAGTACAGCAAGTTTCGACATCAGCATATCGAACGCAATGACTGGTTGGTTGATATTTGTGGGTTATGTTGATTTACAAGATTCGAGGATGGAGGTCTCATGAACTGATATTACTGAGATCCAGCTTGTCCAACTGGTAAAGCCGGTGAGCTTTGATTGGGTGATTCACCCGAGGTCTGTTGAAAAAAGGGGGATGTGCCGGTGCACTTGCCTCATGCGTGTCAAAGGGGTTCGTTAATTTGAAACTGTTCATACCATAAGTCATTGGGTTGATTTAGAAACTGTGACATGTCGTGGAATTGTGCGTGGATGGGGCCATTATCACTGGTTGTTTAGTTGGGGGCGTCAAGTCCATGTTCGAATTTGTATTCCTTCTCCTTTTGTTTTGTTTGGAATTTTTGCCAATTTACCTTTTAACATTTAGTCTCCTTGAGCCGTCTTTCCACTTTTTCTAGTATCGTTCAACCCCCTTTCTAACATAGAGACTCATATTTCAGCTCATAACTCCATACCGTAAATTTCGTGTCTGCTCAGTCCGCCATATTTAATCCCAATCTGGAACATATGAAAGACAGTTTTTTTAAGGTTACGGGGTAGAATCAGGAATACATATATGACAGGTTTTTTTTAAGATTCCAGGGTAGAATAAGGAACATATATAAGGACATATTGTCTATATATATTTTACTGATTCTGCGCCGTAAACCTTAAAAAAGCATCTTATATATGTTCCTGATTCTAACATGTAACCTTAAAAATGTCTTATATATGTTCCTGATTCTACACTGTAACCGTTTCCTAAATAAGACGTTTTATATATGTTCCTGGTTATATGCCGTAACCTTAAAACTGTCTTGTATATGTTTCTGATTCTTCCCCATAGCCCCTAAATACTGTCTTGTATATTTTCTCAATTGTACCCCGTAACCTTAAACAACTGTCTTATATATGTTCCTGATTTTACCCTATATCCTTAAAACTGTAATCTTTCTTTTATTCATAACCTCTTTGCTTTGATTTATTAGTCTCGATCATCCAGACGCTTAATTGCATTTGTGCGTCTGGATTCATCTCTATATTGAACTCGTTACCATTACGCCCAAAACTGGGCGTAATTTTTGATTGGATGATATTTTTATTGTCTAAAAAATTACTTCCGTTCATATCAAGAAGTGTATAAAAAATTGTACCAAAGTTTACAAAATATTACTTTATTAATTAATTACACAAATATTATTGTTATGCACAATCAAGAGAGAATCTTACTGTGACGTCATTTTATAAGAATAGACTTGTTTGCATGGTTTTCCTGATCTAAAAATAGGACCCTAAAAAAATAGAATCATTGTTTTGTCTCCACCTATTGGTAGCGAAATTACCACAAGGTGATCCCAGACGCTATTATATTATATATGCGACTGGGTGATCGAGAGGTCATTATCCTTTTGGATAGCCTGAGCAAAAGTAACCGGACGGTCGAGACATCAAAATTTTTTATTAAAAAAATCTTTATTTCACTTAAAATTTCATATATGGGGCATTACACCTATAATGCTAAATTACATAAAAATGGAGAGAAAAGTATACCTGTCCACGGATTTTTTTTGGGAAAATTACCTTAAAGTTTAAGAATGGTTTTTCTACTTTCATTTCAGTGTTGTGGTCACATTGTACCACATTACACACTTTAGGAAGTGCTTCCACTGTAAAGACATTGACTGGAAAAAAATATATTCTTGTTCTACAGTAATGCCATACCTTTCAAAATATCCAACTCTTAAGCAATAGCAGTTATAAGCAAAAGCAGAAACAAAAGAGAAAATTGGGACTATTTTTTCATCCTGCCATCTTTTGACATGCACCGGAAATTCATTACATGAATAGGATAATGACCCCTTTAAGCAAAGCCAACAGTTCCGGATTTCCACCAAAATTTTTTTTTATGTTATTTAATGATTCTGTAAATAAAATAAGCATGCAGTTTGAATATATTGCTACTCAAATAAAAATTATGACAGTTTCCAAAGATGTGGTGAATCCTTGTTTTAGCAATTTTTAACTGATAAGGACAGTAAGGGTATAATTTTTTTTCTTCTGTTCAACAATTTTGGCACAACATTCAAAATATCACCATTTTATGACAGTACTGGTGTAATAGTTACCAAATAAGCAGAAACACATCTGATAAAAGCAACTTTTTATCAAGTGAGGGCTCATTTGAATATAGGGGGGGTTGAAAACAGTCGATTCTGTTGCTATGACGGTATGATATAAAAATTAACATTTTTCCTCACAAAAGAAAAAAACTAACTAAAAAAGCTTTTCTTAGCTGTAATGAGTGTATAAATGAACTTATTAAGTAGAAATACACCACAATGGAATTCAGGTTGAGAAGCAGAGGTCTCTTTTCTGTAGCTTAAACTTTAATAAAACTATGCACAAAGTAGAGTTTTGACTAGTTTTAAGAAAACTGACATTTAATTGTTATACAAAAAGACTCATTGGCATCTTTTCAGTGCTTTTTGCATGCCAAGTCACTGAAAAAGTAGAAAACATAGCAACTGACTAGACTGATTGGTTCAAAGTACCCAAAAGCATACTAGATTCACAGACTTTACATTAAAACGACACATTGCAAATGATGCCTACCCATGCCAAATAATTACCTAGAGGCCAGAGGAATGAATAAACACTACATATTGATTAAAATACTGCTGTATAACCTTCTTTTAAGAAACAAAATGAATACATTTAATCTTTAGTTACAATTTTCAAGGTATGATACATGTTTCTGTCTAGCAATAAGTGCTGGTACATGAAATAGGATCATGGTTTACCTTTATTTAATCAATTTTTGGTCTGAAAGGTATTATATAATACCAATAATACATTTTTATTTCATGTCACCTTAGGTTCTACCTTACTCTACTCTATAGAATTGTAAACAGTGTGCTTTTTGCAAAAATAATCACTTTTTATGATACCATAGGCCAAAAAGTCAAATTTTACTTCAGATAATGAAACAGACTATAACTATAAAACCTGAAGATATATTTTGCAGAAAAGATGTTTTCCTATAATGAGTTCTGGTACCCTTTCATAAAAAGTGCCTGACAAGTGGGATTTGTGTATTTGACCAATTTGTAAATTTTGCTCTTACAGAGGTCATTATCCTTTTGGATAGCCTGAGCAAAAGTAACCGGACGGTCGAGACATCAAAATTTTTTATTAAAAAAATCTTTATTTCACTTAAAATTTCATATATGGGGCATTACACCTATAATGCTAAATTACATAAAAATGGAGAGAAAAGTATACCTGTCCACGGATTTTTTTTGGGAAAATTACCTTAAAGTTTAAGAATGGTTTTTCTACTTTCATTTCAGTGTTGTGGTCACATTGTACCACATTACACACTTTAGGAAGTGCTTCCACTGTAAAGACATTGACTGGAAAAAAATATATTCTTGTTCTACAGTAATGCCATACCTTTCAAAATATCCAACTCTTAAGCAATAGCAGTTATAAGCAAAAGCAGAAACAAAAGAGAAAATTGGGACTATTTTTTCATCCTGCCATCTTTTGACATGCACCGGAAATTCATTACATGAATAGGATAATGACCCCTCGAGACTATTGATTTAAGGTGTAGGACCACCAAATACCGGGAACCAGTCCTGAGGTTGTACGTAAAAGTAGTGCTATTTAAAAATAGCTGCTCACTGTTATAATTATAACTTTTGAACCATAATAAATATTGGAACAAACTTGGTAATTTTGGAAAGCTGAATAATTCAGGAAACAAGAGGCTAAAGTTGAACTGATTTGTACTAAAGATAAAAATTATGTGAGTCATTGGATGACATGCACTATTTTGGGACTGAACTTGAAAGTGAAAGTAGATTTTTTGAGTGAGTCGACTTCCGGTTGGTCGTTCTTTCTTATATGCCATGAAAGTGGTGCTGAAATTTTGAGAGAATACTTAGGGGTTACATGTTGTCATGTGACAGGAATATTTCTTTATTTGAAACAAAGGTAAAATGTTCAGAAAAATTCAAAATCAGCTCATTTTATATAGCCGAAGAGGCGATAAACAATGGTGGTCCTACCCCTTAAACAAGTAAAAATCATCTAGTCTCGATCATACAGACGCTTAATTGCATATGTGCGTTTGGATTCATCTCTATATTGAACTCGTTATCATTACGCCCAAAACTGGGCGTAATTTTTGGATTGGATGATATTTTTATTGTCTAAAACATTACTTCCGTTCATATCAAGAAGTGTATAAAAAATTGTACCAAAGTTTACATTTGAATGTTTTTATAAAATATTACTTTATCAATTAATTACACAAATATTATTTCTATGCACAATCAAGAGAGAATCTTACTGTGACGTCATTTTAGACATGTTTACATGGTTTTCCTGGTCTAAAAATAGGGCCCTAAAATAGAATCATTGTTTTGTCTCCACCTGTTGGTAGCGAAATTACAACAAGGTGACCCCAGACGCTATTATATGCGTCAGGGTGATCGAGACTAAAAATCAACAGGAAATTCTACTCGTCTATGGGATAAAATCAGGACACTGTCAGGATTTTGCAATCTATTTTTAGTATACTCCAAGGTGACATAACTTAGCCCGAGATATTGTTCTTTTAAGCCTGTCCAGGTTGTTTTCATGCTAAAGCATTACTTTTGAAGGAATGTTAAGCCAATCAATTGATCAAATGAAGACCTTTTATAGTCAGATAATAATCTCTCGTCTTCTTCCTTTAGAATATACAAAGTTTTCATTCATTCACCAGTAGAGGCAGGGCCATTATATACTATATATGTCCCCAATCGAGGGGTTAACATAAGTATGATTGATTTTAATATTTTCAAAGTGAAAATGAACAAATCACAGACGGTCCGAGTTGTTTTCTGATACGGCCATAGTTGTCTTTAAACTGCGGATGTAATTATATGAAAAAGTATGTGCATATATAGAAAAAGTATAAAGACAAAGTATGTGTATATAAAGAACAACTATGTGCATATAGAGAAAAAGTATAAAGACAAAGTATGTGCATATAGAGAAAAAGTATAAAGACAAAGTATGTGCATATATAGAAAAAGTATATAGACAAAGTATGTGCATATAGAGAAAAAGTATGTGCATATAGAGAAAAAGTATATAAAGACAAAGTATGTGCATATATAGACAAAGTATGTGCATATAGAGAAAAAGTATGTGCATATATAGAAAAAGTATGTGCATATAGAGAAAAAGTATGTGCATATAGAGAAAAAGTATGTGCATATATAGAAAAAGTATATAGACAAAGTATGTGCATATAAAGAAAAAGTATGCGCATATATAGAAAAACTATGTGCATATATAGATAAGTATATGCCTATAGAGAAAAACTATGTGCATATATAGATAAGTATATGCCTATAGAGAAAAACTATGTGCATATATAGATAAGTATATGCCTATAGAGAAAAACTATGTGCATATATAGATAAGTATATGCCTATAGAGAAAAAGTATGTGCATATATAGATAAGTATATTCCTATAGAGAAGAAGTATGTGCATATAGAGAAAAAGTATGTGCATATATAGATAAGTATATGCCTATAGAGAAGAAGTATGTGCATATAGAGAAAAAGTATGTGCATATATAAAAGCAGGTACACATAAGGCAGTTACGGCGTTCCATAGAAACCCATTCGAAATGCTAAACTGTTATACAATATGACCAGTATTAATGCTGCCATTAAACAACTACAATATAAACACAGGTAACGTATGACCACAAATGTAATAATAGCCATAGGTATTCAACAAAAAATACTCATGGCCTCTAATGTTGAGCCCTTACAACAGTGTCATATCGGAACTATCCTACAAATATAGACGAACATAAAACTACATTTAATCCCTTTCGTACCTAAATAAACTTATCAATGACTTTCTGTTACCTTTTATTTGATGCCCTTCTACAGTTTGTCCAGCTGGGTTTTCTCCCTGCCATATGGATGGTATATGTGTGACAGGCAAAGTTGAATGTGATAAATATCATCAGTGCCCTTCTGGTGAAGACGAGGCTGATTGCCGTATGTATATGTGTTAATTGTCGAACTTTCTAACAATTTCTAAATGTTTGTTATATGGCTAGTGATTATTAATATTTTCATAGAAACTTTTTCATTAAAATAAATTTTTAGACATTTTGTAACCAGCTTGTTTAGTTTGTGTTTACGATGGGAGTTCAAACCTATCTGAAATATTCGAAAAGCTCTAAAATTACATTGTATTGTTATTTTTTAAACAGTTGTTTAGTTTAGTTACTATCTTTTTAAACGCATTTCAGCTATCAGTATAAGCTGTGACTTTGAGAAGTATTATGCGTGTGGCTACATATTTGGAAGTCCGTTTACTTTTAGAGAAGCCTTTCGGCACCATTTACCATCTATAGACCATACGTACAAAAATTATTCGGGTAAGTTATTGGCAACACTATATTGTTTTATAAATTTGATTATATTGAGACACCAATAAAGTAATATCTCGCTTCTAAATTCGATACTGATTATTCACAATATGATTGGCTTGTCACTTTATAAGTGATACGGTTAATTTTAAACATATCGACAGACTAACAAAGGTAGGATCTACAGGCGGCCCTAGTTGTAAAAACTTTAGACACTTTAGAAGTTGTGCTGGTTGACTTCAATATAGCAGAAAAACACGAAAGACATGTCTTACTGTGGCCAATTCTGTTTCGTTTTATGGCAAAAAGCCAAGCCAGGATGCATGTCTGTAACATAGTAAACTGAAATACATTTTTCCTCTTGATTAAAAAAGAGGACCTATCAATTGACAAAGGACATTAGAATATCGTACTTTTAGGTGATCTAACTAAAAAGAATAATAAACCGATGCCTTTGCTTGATATATGTTGACCTCGTCTGTCAGTACACTTAAAAACATTTCATTTTGAAAAAGACTGGTGCGGTTGATATTTGGACACATTTGTTCAAACTGTTCTAAGAAGTTTTTTCTTTTGGCCATTTTGTAGAAAATTGGTAAAAAGTTCCATTTCATTTTATTTGTTAGCCAAATCTGCTTTAATTTTTAACAAAGTCTGCACAAAAGGAATAGTTATTATACTTTCAAGCGGAACTAAGATGAATTGTTCTTTCATTGAACCTCTGCAAATGAGTTTAAACATGTATAAAGTTTCGTTTTAATGAAGTTTCATGTAGTGATGGTAAGTGATTAACGGAAAACCACTATTATTGGCAACATATTTCTACAAAATCATTACAGTGACTGCAATTATCATAATTTTATCGGCTTAGAATTGATGATTGACGTTAGACATCCATCTATAGACAGCCAAACCAACATTTGCGTTATATTTATAGGGCACTACATGCACTTCACCTCAAGCACTCGTCAGACTTCTACATTTATCTCGCCTGCTGGCATAAATACAACTGGTGGATGTGTAAACTTCTATTACAATATGGAAGGAGGAGTTTCAGCAGAATTCAAAGTTTACAGATATACGCGTAGTTCCAAAGACATGGTATTCTATGCAAATGGAATATTTGGGAAAAGAGACCAGTGGGTGGAAGGATGGTTTGAGATTCCCCCAGGGTATATAAGGATCGAGTTCAGTGCATATGGCGATGTGTCAAATTTTGCTCCGTCTAGTGTTGCAATTGACGACATTGAGTTCAGGGAGGGTCAGAGCTGCCCTCAAACAGGTGTGGAGATAATTAATTTGAATAAATATTTAATGACATTTAAAGGTATTCATTGTTATTTAGTATGTACAAAATTATACATATTCAGTATTTATTGACTTAAAAGGTTTGTTTTCTACTTCCAGTATCCCAGGTTATAGATTATATTTAAAAACACTTGTGTATAATTAACAAAAAGCAACATCCAAGTAATAATATTAATATAATATACAAACAAAACATACGGAGGGTCCAGTCCGATTATAATAATATAAATGCATTATAACTAACTCCGTTTTGTATTTTAGTCTGTGAACATTCTGTCGACACCTTTACTTGCGAAAGGTCCGGAGGTTGTATCCCAGAATTCCTCACTAATGATGGTTACAATGATTGTCTTGATGGTTCTGATGAAAGTAAGTTATCTTTCCATTTTTATTACTTATATGAATAAACAATTTACTATGCACATATTACGTGGGCCTTTTTTCGAATGGGTCTCTGATAATAATTTCTGACATACCTTAATGCTTCAATCTTTTTCGATAAAAACTATCCAAATTGCTACATTAATTGTCGAAACTTATTTATGAGGAAAGTTATTGTTGTTTGCTATGAATTGAACAATTAATTAAATATATTCCTTAACCATTTTGATCAGTGTATTTCGAGGAGTTCAGTTAGTTTTGTCGATCATGACAATAGAAACCCAGACCTTCGGCAATACCACTCCTGTGTGGTATAACTTCTAAGACTCACTCTTTATTATATACTACGTATCTAGTATTCTCTAATCTAAAGGAATACATTAAGTAGTTTGAGTTTATTTATAAATAAAAGTGTTGCCATTATATGCTAAAATAAATTGCAAAAAGTTAATTCTACTGAACTGCAGAAGTACTGATTTTTTTCTTTTCACGAATTACACTTTCTGTAAATTATATTACCGATACCACAAGTTAAGTTTAAGCGAATACTTTTATTGGTTTGCATTTATAATAATTTTTTATTTAATTTACCACATTGATTAAAAAGTATTTGTAATAAGTAAATATTATTTTGTTAGCCATAATTGGCTCGTGAATTTACATTGATGTGCTTATATTCGTAATAATTTGTGCGAATACAATGACTGCTTATGGTATTTTTTACATTTTCTATATCTATCTACAATTCTCTTATTTTAATGCTTGACCTTGAACAAAAAAATCAGCGATTTTAGTTGAGTGGTAGATAGTCTTTGTTCTTCTTGAATTATACTTTTCCCTGGTCAAGATTATGAGGTACTACACGGATGTTTTATATGACTCATTGTAGCTAAATTAACTTATTAAGTAAATGATAATTTTCCTGGTTTTGTTTTGTGCTGTGTGTCGTGTGTTTGAATCCAGATTTGTAATTGCTCGCTCGCTCGTGTTATTCCGGCGGTTTTTTTTTCGATTTAATACGACACAAATCGCAAATAAAAACAAACAGTTGTTTATAAAATCTGTGGTTGTACTCTGCTATAACACCCACAGAATTGTTTACAAATCTTATACGTTTTAGATATAAATATTTAATTTTCATACTTTGCACGTTTGTCAATCATAGTTACATTCAAGCGTATTTAAGACATGTATGTATAATGCTATGAAAATAATGGACAGCCTTCTAGGAACATTGTAAGTTATTTATTTGTATGCAATAAGGTTTAGTGCAAATATTTTCGGTTTTTGAATTGGTTTTCAACTACCTTTCATAACAGATATATTCATGACAGATACCACATTATTGACGAATTTACTTCAACTAGGGTAAATCCAATACACAGCTTAATGTTGTTTATTCTAGATAATTCATCGATTCCTGATATAAGTGGGGTTAAACAGTCATCTGTTCGACTTGTTGGTGGAAAAACCCAGGCATCCGGACGACTTGAGATACTAGTCAGCAGTACATATTCACCTGTATGTGCAGGCAATTGGGATGTCGATGATACCAAAGTTGTTTGTAAACAACTAGGATACAGGTATACTGTCAAATTTTTGCTTACCCGCAGCGGGATTCGAACTTACACCGTTGTGACACTATGGCCCCAATTCGCCTGCATTATGTCAAGTGGTCTTGACCACTCTGAGAAATCCGCTTTATAAAATATATATTGCTGTTAATTGTGTTATGTGGATTTTAAAATATATTGGGACATTCATTCACTAAGTGTGTGTGTGTGTGTGTGTGTGTGCAAAAAGTTTGTTGGTAAAACTATACAAGAAAAGTATATAAAGAAAATATAAATCCGGAAATGAATGTCCCAATATATTTTAAAATCCACATAGCACAATTAACAACAATACAAATAATGTACGTTTTCCACTACCTGTTTCATCTCTTCTGAGATGTTCGAAATGGATGTTGTGTATACAAATAAAGTCGTTATCGGTAACGTGTTGTAACAATGGTCTTTGTAACGTCACGTTACCGATAACGCCTCAAGGCATCCATAACGTATAACTATAACGTTTTCTGTACCGTAAAACAGGCGGTAAACAAATGTGCAGAACCTGTAGTTATCAGTCATTTCAATTTATGAGTTTTGTTTAACATTTTTAAGTGATATATCTTCAAACAAACCCATTATGGTTGTTTTTAGAACATCAAGGTATTTTTCCAAGTCCGAATATGGTAAGGGAAGACCAGAGAGACCCTTTTTGAACTACCAGTATTATTGTGATGGTACTGAGAATAAGCTATCTGAGTGTTTAAGCAGCACTGCCACATGTTACTCTTCAGGTGCGGCTGTTGCCGTACAGTGTACAAATTCAGGTATGTGGTAACTGACGTTCACACAACTGGCATATTAAACTAATTAAGGTATGTCGTACAATTTTAATTTACATTAATGACACGTGTAGTTCTATTGAAAGCAGTTACAAAGGAAACAACATACTAATGGGCAATAAATTACGACTCAAATAAGTTTTCTTGAAACCAAAATATGCCTGCAACCATAAAATTTAGTGTACAAAAAATGTAGCCTAATGGATATGAGTTAGCGGCGAGAAACATATCGAAACCTATTTATCTGTAAGGAACTTGCACAAAAAGTAGTATATTCATTGTCTAACAAATATTTTTATTTGTAGTCGTTGACTTTTGTTTCTAAAACTCGTACAAAATACATTTTATAGTTTTTCTGCGTCAGACTGGTAATCCCCTAAGGTATCACCAGCCCAGTAGACACACGTCTATGCTGAAAGGAATATCAATGATTCTTTCAGTGATAGAAACATTTTCTAAATTTAATGTCCTAAAATTTCGAAAATTATTTTATTTTAAATCTAAGGTTGTGCTATATTTAAGGTTATAGTCTTTGTCGTATTTGATATAACGTATTGGAATTTTGGCGATAAAAGCTCTAAATAATCTGGTTTTGAAACATTGTTTGGGTTGAGCGTCACTGATGAGCCTAGATTAGCCCAAACGCGAGTCTGGCGTAGTAATTTCTGTTATCCTTAGTGTCTTTGATGACGTTTTAAATGGAAACTGCGATCAGAAATATAAATAAAATGTAATCGTTTATATTGTATTTCCTAAAGCATTCATAATTCAGTAAAGCATTAATAGTTAATGTCGTTTGTATAATTATGTTTTTTCTGGTCCCTTAAACTGTTAGTCATTGCTGAAATCAAGAGTCAACTTGTTACATTCTATATACATCCCCCTGAATGTATGATCAGTAATGGCCTAAAATATAATGTGTAAACAGTATAGTTAACTTTATATTCATTATCATTCCCATACAATGAAATCATTGACAATGATATGTTCTGACGTATTTTACCTTTTTGGAAAATTTAATAATAGTTTTTGTTAAATAAAATAAAACCATGACCCCTGAGTTTGCAATGGTAAAAATAAGGTTTTTATATAACTTCCTCATATATGAAGACAAAACTTGTATGATAAAAGATGAGTGTCGGTTATTTATTTGTTCAATATATGATTGGCTGAGATAAACTAAATAAAACACTTGCTAAAATGAACGAAAGATCTAACTGATGGTCAAAATGTTGTTTCAGCTCAATGTTAAGTTTCTTTTAATTGTTTAGAATGTTTTGAGGGTGAGATCAGTTGTGGTGATGGACTGAACTCAACATGTATATCTGAAAACCTTTGGTGTAATGGTAATGTGGACTGCCCCAACTCAGGAGACGAGACTGACTGTGGTATGTAAATACTTGAAATTACTTCCTACATATATAAATCTCGAGCGAGTTGTTTCCAATACAACTAGAGGCACCTTAATATCAAATTTCTATATTTATCCATTTTACCTGCTATGTTGTTTTTAGCACTTTGACTACCGAATTTTGTATTCTGTACCTATTTGAAATGGATTGAAAAGGGCAAAATATACAAAAATCATTTTTATAGTCAAAATTAATGGACCTGAAGGTAGTTTCTACCTATAGCTCAATCGATTCTAAAATAGGTAACAACTGTTTAGAAAACTGCTAGAATGAGACGGAAATTTAAATTTCTGTATGCGTGAAAACAATAAGCTGAGTTGCAATAAAGTTTACTTAAGTTATTGCCAAATTCTTCGGGGAGAGGAAATGTGTAGAGTCATAAATGTAAACATATTCTAAATATTATGCATATCTTGCATATATGACCGTCAGTCCGTCAAACCGTCCATCCGTATATCGTCCACATGTCGCCTCTATCTTTTGATAGCCTCATGGTATGTTTATGTTTTTGTAAATTTCTGATTTATAATTATAGAATTGTGGGACTTTATTCTATAAAAAAGGGGATTTTGTAAGTTTTCAGACAATCACTTAAAAGTTTTTCATTAATTTTCTTGAAAGTTTGGGGAATTGTTTAATTTGATAGAAGCGAACTTCGTCTCGTTTTCGTTCTGATATATTGTTATAGACTTGCGGAACTTTGCTCCTAAAAATGGAGGATTTTTAAAAGTTTTTAGATTTTACCTAAAGAACGCTTTCATAAATTGTCTTGAACATTTGGCAAATCGTTTGATATATGCGAGCTTCCTGTGTTTTTGTGGTAAAATTGTGATATATTGTTAAATAGTTATTGGACTTTGTTCGTTACAAAGGAGTTTTTAGTTTTCGTATTGTAAATGAAGGTTTATAAGTTTATCCCGAAGAAAATGGTGACATTTGCAAAAACAGTATACTCGCTGCAATCTTTTGCATACCTGATCAACTGAGAAATATAGACATCGTTTGCAGGAGAAGCTGAAATATTTCCGAACAATTGAGGAAATTTGTGCAAAAATGACCGTTAATGTCATATTCGAGGTGTAAGTCTGAAAATGATGTAGATGAAGCTGTCTCTTCGGTTTCCTTAATATCCAGTTCTGAATGATATATTAACGGAAGCCACTCAGCAAATTTAAGGGTGTTAATGGAAATTTGATTGATTGATTGGATGATTTCTTATGTCCAGAGAGCAGAATTTCAGATATATTCAGGACAAGAACAAGTTAACAAACAATTAATCAAAGGAAAAATGGGGTGGGATGGGACACACGGATCACAATTTAGACTTCATCTGGACAAGTATGGATTTTTGGGTAGGGGCGGGGAATTAAGCCTTTTTCTCACTCTTTTTCTAAATATACAAAAGAGGTCATTATCGTGCAAGGAGCGTGGTACTCTCCAAACACGTTTCCCACTACGGTCCGAGGCCAGACTTTCCGTATTATGACCTGACAACCCCAAACGAGAGGGTATCCCCTGTCCACCACACGGGGACGCGCTAGGCTGCTCTGTGGCTCGAGCAATGGGAACCCTCCTAGTATGTGAAAGAACACCATCAATAAAAAATATGTTGCCGCTCAGAAAATTTAGCATACTATAAACCTGATCTTCTCTTTAGGATAATTTGTCTTTTAGTTCTTTAGAGAAAACGAAACAAAATATTTGTATGCAAGTATGGAGGCAAGGCGGTATAAAGAGTTGAACAATTTAAGGTTCTAACAAATGAAATTCTAGATATTGATCTTGATTTTAAATTGTCCAAAAAGAACTCTTACGAATCTACATATGATTAATATTGCTTAAAAACAGTTCAATGAATTTTTTCTGTCCTTTTTTACTGCAAACAATAATTTAGTCAACCGTTTGGACGAATCTTTGATGGAGCACGTATATGAGCTGGCTATGTACCATTGCCTTTTAAGGATTTTTATGTAATTAAGGAATCCAATACAAGCATGTTAAGTCTTCAGACTTTTTGTTAGTAATTAATATTCAAAGAAGTCGTGAAGGACTTACGTTAGCCAGGATTTCATCTTTGTCAAATTTGGTACGTTTGTATATGTACGTGGAATTACCAGAGTTATGATTGATGCTAGTTCTTTGATGAGGCATTCATAGTAATGTGACTTACATACAAACACATTGTTGTTAGAAGCCTTGTCTGCAAGGACGACACCATATTTGTTATGGAGGGAAGTGTGGCACCTCTTGGCATCCTCGTCTTTGAATAGGAATTTAAGTCGATCATTAATGCAATGTCTAAGGTTCTTAATTCGACGTTGTAGCAAAGACCTTATTGTCCTTACCCTGTAAAACAGTTCATCTAATTCTGTGTCTTGTTCCCTTTCTCTCTTAATCCATTCTCTGGCGTAGTTTCCAACTGAATCCATATTAGTTTGGAAATTTAAATTCCAGTCTACTTGTTGAGGTTCTATGAATTTTGCACCACGAGAAAAATTTTTTCAGAGATTCCCGTGGTCAATGATGTTCAGATCACTAGTAATGACATGACCAGAGGGTTTGTATATGAAAGGAGAATGAGAACAAGTGTATTTAGTAGGTTGCTTGAGGTATGTTTCAATTTCTAGGTCCTGCAATGCTTGTTTGTAGTTGAAGATTTTACGGGCAATGGTGTTGATGAACAAGTATAACTAGTCTTTTGTAACTCATATACTCTTTAACTATTTTTTTTTAAATTTTGAGGAGTTGCTTACTTTAATAGTCGCAGCTTAATTTCGTTTATGGAAAAATTCTGGTGTTTTGTTACAGAGTTAGGGGACATTGCAAAAAGGCTGGATTTATAGTTTTCAAGAAAGCTTTCGTAAATTTGTCTTGAAAGTTTGGGGCATTGTTCATATTGATAGGTACGTGTAGGATTAGGTCTCATTAGATCATTGTCCTCAGGAAAGCGTATCATTTAGAGGACATAGCTGTAATTATTGTTGCTGAACAATTAGGTTTTATTAAATCGAAGTGTCCTATGATAATTGTGTATAAATTTATATAATAAATTTTGTGTAAATAGACTCTCGTCTCACTTGCAGCTTAAAATTCTTTAAATTTATATTACTATTTCTAATTTCTTCTTTCTTTCATATACCTTGCACAACGAACTTGCGGAAGGTATAATGTTTGACTGGTCCGTCCGTCAGTCATATTCTTGTAAGCGCATCTTCTCTGAACCTTCTGATAAAAATTTTGTTAAAAAAAAAACAATAAAAAAAATATATGAATCAATTTGAAGCACTTCTCCTAAAACTACTGACCATAATTTTATGAAACTTTGTAGGAGTGAATGACCCCGATATATGTGTGAAACAATTAGTAAGCGCATCTCCTCAGCATCTACTAATCAAAATTTTATGAAACTTTGTAGAAATGAAGGACATTATATGTTGCTGTGCATATGGAGAGAAAGTTATGATCATATATTTTTTTATTAGTTATGATCCTTTGGCTTGCGCTACACTTCTTAAAAACAATTGTACTTGCACCATTGTTTGAAATATAGCTGTAGTATTCATCAATGTATTGTAGAACGTTATTCGCTATAGATTTCAATAGCAATTGGAAATATCCTTTTTCTTGAGTATCCAATATAGGATCAGAACTTTTCTGTGATAGAAAATATTTGATATATGTTTTAAAAATATGCAAGTTTTTATTAATTTTTTCTTTAAATATTGAAGTTTATATACCTGAAAAAAACTGATTGGCTTTACAATGCATTATTATGAAACTGAAGGACTTATAGAGCTCTATCGCTCTCCTTGTTATTCTATATGCCTAAAACAAAAATCTTTTATGAAAGCAATCTTGAAAGTTGAGTTTAGCATGAGATGAGTAAAGTTTAAGTTGACTTTTTGTAAAGGACCTATTATTTGTAACTTACTTACATTTAATTCATTGTCCATGTCTTTAGCCACTTGCAGATACAACGAGTATGAATGTACTAACCATGAGTGTATTCCATTGATTAACCGCTGTGATGGGACTCCACAGTGCTCTGACAGATCTGACGAGTTTCGATGTGGTAAGTTGCTAAGCTAACAAAGATACTTTAAAGAGAAAACATATCTTTACTCTTTACTAATATTGTTTCATTTCTTAGGCTTCTCCCACAGTGTTTCGGATGTTTTAACTGCTCAAAAATAAGGCAGGTGACTTTAAATATTTATATTTGCATAGCTTTCATTTGAACAGAAGTCAATTGTGGTTTTTTTTGTAGTCTTTAAAACATATATGAAATTGGCTTATGTTTACACAAATAATTCAAATGCTTCTAAAAATGTTTTCCCATTCTCATGTCCGTCCGTCCCACATAAAGTTCTCCTTTGCGTTGAAGTTTTTTTTTGAAGATTGTGAGTCTTTATTTAATCCACGTGTTACTCTAAGTGTTCTTGGCCTTATATTTCATTGAGAAATTGTCAATTGATAATTAAATGATTTTATAATTAAAACTAAAACATGTTTATATTATTCATAGTAATAAAACATTCATTTTGAAACGTAGATACAGTTAAAATTTTGAGGGGATGTTTTTGTTAAAATATAGAATTTGTTTCATTTCAGTTCTTAGAAACAAATCAAATGGGCAAGTTACAGTATACAGTAACCTGGTTTGGACACCACTGTGTTATAATAATGATACTACATTGGCTCACTTTCTGTGTAGTGTAACAGGACGAGGGTAGGTAACAGAAAATCCATACATATTAACTTTCTGCTTATTGGGAAAGGGTTACCGTGGTTTGTTTGGAATGTGTTAATAGAGGTTTTACGTTAAACAAGTCCAGTCCCTTGCGCGGCCTCGGTGGCCGAGTGGTTAAAGTAGTTCGACTATTGAACACGTGGTCTGTCAACACTGAGGTTGCGGGTTCGAGTCTCACTCGATGGTCCGGGGTTTTCTCCGGGTACTCCCACTTCCACCCCCAAATAAAAACTGGACGCCATGATAAAGCTGAAACATTTCTGAAAGTGGCGATTAACATCATTCAAACTAACAAATTATCCTTTATGCTCTGTAATATTGGTCATAAAGTACCGGCGGACTTGACATCCCAATTTCTAGTTTTTTATATGCCGATTGAGTTATTATTAATTAATTTTCCCGCATATTGATTATGTAATTGTGCTCATTGGAATGAAAACAATGAATGCATACTTTCGGAATTTTGAATAGCTAACTATTTGGTTAGTAAAAGAGGATTTGAATAGTTGATGGAATATGTTTGCAGGGGCCCTACCATTTCTTACCAGTTCTTACATGAAATAAATATCTGTAACATTATAGCTAAACAAAAAAACTTTATTATTGATTACAACATTTCTTTAATACTGCTTATATTGGAGAAGTGATAATTTCATTCAGATATTGCATTGTAAAGAATGATTTAAAAAATGTGTATATTTAAAAAAAATAAACTTCCATTTATTTTTAGGCCTTTCGGTTCATTTAGTCGTGGAGGTGTAATTACAGATGGACTCTCAGCTACACCTTCAGCTAACCCTTATGGAGTCATTACTAACTACATTCTAAATCAGCAGATGTAAGTTTCTTTGTTGTAATAATGTTGAGCAGGGTGTTTTTTAAAGTATGTTGGACATTCAGATATCATTTTTTAGTGACTTGTCATAGGTTAGTAGTTCAAATACAATAATCTTTGAATAATTCCTTTGGCCGATGATGAGATGAATATTAAATCATACATCCTTTAGTAGTGGGTCACATATCACCAGGTGTAATACCAGTAAACACAAAGTCTTAGCCTAATGTAGCCCGGGGTTTAATTGACATTTGTACTTTTGTTTGTTTATACAGAGAAATTTCTCCAAAGCTTGCGTTTGGCATGCACATGAGAACAAAGTCAACCTATAAATATAACCGTATACGTACTCTAATGTCAATAACAGTAAGATACATTTAGATACTACAGAAAATATCTTCAAATGTTCTGGAAAACATTTAAAGAAAAATATCTTCATAAAACCGGTACTGGTTTGAAATTTTTGAAATTTTTAGAATTTTAAAGACCATCAATGATATTTTTCAAATCATATTTGATATACCGATATTTGTTTCTGTTAAAGATCTTACTTTGATATGTTTTTTGTTTGTTTGTTTGAATTGTGTTTTATGCCAGTCAGCAATTTTTCAGCTATATCATAGTGTCCAGTCTTTATTGGGGAGGAAGCCGGAATGCCCGGAGAAAACCCTTACCTTCAGTAGGAAAACTGGCAATCCTTGTCAATTAAGATTGGAGTTGAGTACACCCTACCCGCAATCTCAGACCATACAGACCATATGATCAATAGTAGACGAGACTACCTTAACCACTAGGCCAGGATATGTTTTAAAGCTATCCGTATTTTGTCACTGCTCGTTGCACACAATTTTTTTTCAGGACTTGCAATGTTTATTTTTTAAATCATATTTGATTTCCGATATTTGTTTCTGTTAAAGATCTTAGTTTGATATGTTTTTTGTTTGTTTGTCTGAATGGTGTTTTATGCCACTGTCAGCAATTTTTCAGCTATATCAAAGTGTCCAGTCTTTATTGGGGAGGAAGCCGGAATGCCCGGAGAAAACCACTACCTTCAGTAGGAAAACTGGCAATCCTTATCAATTAAGATTGGAGTTGAGTACACCCTACCCGCAATCTCAGACCATACAGACCATATGATCAATAGTAGACGAGACTACCTTAACCACTAGGCCAGGATATGTTTTAAAGCTATCTGTATTTTGTCACTGCTCGTTGCACAAAATTTTGTTTCAGGACTTGCGATGCTCTAATACTGCAATGTGGTAACATAGGTAAGTTATTTCTTTTGAGATTCAGTTGGCGAAATGTTAAATTATTACATTACTTGAAATGATTACTTGATTATAAGATTAATAGTTATGCTTGTTGTTTGTTTGAATGTTTAACACCTTTTCAGCTATCGCACAGCATCACGTTATCAACAGGGTATTACGTCTTTCTTACTGAATGAAAATTTGATAAAATGGTACCACATAAATTTCTAAAAGTGGCATACATGACGGTGTTAAAATCAACTGTCATGGAACATTTTTCTTAAATCTGATTCAAGCATATATCTATAATAAAAAATGAAAACAAGTTTTTTTGTGCTTACATTTAAATTTTATATGAAACTGCAGTCTGCTGTTAGGTGAAGGAAATTCAGAATTAACAAATATTACACAACGAAAACAAATAATCACCTAAATTATTGTTTTTGCTGCAACCACTTGGTAACATTTTTTAGGTAAATTCATGATTCTGGTCTTAAATAAAATGAATAAATGATGCCAATGGTATCTCGGTTATAAAATGTGTGTAAACAATACTTATCAGCGGTGCTAAAACCCCAAAATATGGCAGGACAAATGATTGAGATTTTCAAGTCATTGTCAATAAATTTTCCAAAAGTATTGTCAAATCCTTGGGAATAAAAATAATCCCCCAGAATTATATTTAAACAAGGTCAGGGACTTTAAGTCAACCAGGAAATGTATTAACTATATGTCAAATATTTTGTAATTTAAACATAGATACGTGGGCTTTTGCATTGCTTTCTGGCATTTAACAAGATGTTCAATTCATCTTCTGTCCTTTTATTTGTCCCCAGCTTATTTGCTAACTTGAAGTAGACAAATGCCAGGTTTTGTAAATACGTCTCTCAGACTTGTAAGCTCTGTCATGCATACATTTATTATGAGATATTGTCTTTAAAATTTAAATAAAACGATTATATAAATAATATCTTGGACAAGTTCTAAAATCAGCGCCAATCGATGAGTTTTATGAGAGTAACACATTTAGAAGGTTAAGTAAACATCAAATTTGTCTTGTTTACCCTTTCAGTATCCTAAATGACTTTTCAGATGTTATAAAATGTAAACCATGTGTCTATGATATCTAAGATAAGTTTAAAATAAATCTGCATCAATCACTCATTTTTGTGGAATTTTAGAATGGCTAATTACGGGAAAATCAACACTATTAGAAGTAGATTTTTAATTCTGTGAAATTTTTGCTTACCCTCAGCGAAATTCGAACTCGCACCGTTGTGACACTGTGGCACCCATTCGACTGCTTTATGTCCAGCGGTCTAGACCCCTCGGCCTAATTCGCTGGCAATTAGACTTTATATCTTTCTAAACTTAAACCATAGGTCGAATGGTAGTTTTTGATGAGTTTTGCTACAATAAAGTGTTATATAAGGTAATTTCCTAAGAATGGCAATATTGGTATATAGGTTGCTGATGAATACTACTTGACGTGAATTTCACCGTCCCATAGCCAGTTAAAGGATTAGGTATGTTCTTCTTTAACCATGCCTGAAAGGATGACAATAGATAGTATATTCAAAAGTTTATTGTCAGGAAACATTACTTTCTAAAAACTATCACTTATCTCTGACCATTATATCAGACTGCATCAGAATTATGTACTTTTATTTTATATGATCAGTATATACGATTTATATTCAGCTTATGTAGTAATATTTTTGCTACTGATATTTTTTTGTTTCTACGCTTGTTTTAAATCCAGCCATCAATTTAATGGGCGCTAAGCACCTCGAAGAAGTAAATTTATATGGAAAATTGTATTTTACAACAGGATTTTTCTAGCAAAAAATTATCTATCAACAATATCAGGGAGAGGAAGTAAATTAATGGCACAAGCAGACTTAATTTTTGCTTTATTTTGAACAATCACTTGATTGCGAGAGCTCAGAAACAATATGTGCTAGGGAAAATTACAATTGTTTTCTTTAATGAAGTTTATTTCAAATGTTTATATTAACAATAACTTGGACACATTCATAAATGTGTAATTCAGCGTTAACAATTGAACAATGTGCATTTATTTTTATTTTGTGTTGCTGTCAGTGTTTTAACAACCTTATAGAATAGTGAAAATAACATATTATGATGTTAAACATTTAGAATGTGGAGTACCTTCTGTATCACCAACTTCAGTGGGTTCATATATACTCTATGGGAATGATGCAGTTCCAAGTGAATATCCGTGGCAAGCTCTACTGTTTAGGGATGGTAGTTTTGGATGTGGAACAACCTTAATTGACCCTTACTACGCAATTACTGCTGCTCACTGTGTTCAGTAAGTTTAACTTTATGCTTTTATTTGTACAATTTGATTACTTGCTCGTTTATTGTATGATATGTAAAGGATCCTAGCAAAAACATTAAATATTATACTAAGTTCTTCTCGACACTATAAATAAATTAAATAATAAGATAATTAATTGTTAATTTAAACTAGTATGATTTCTTTTTTTGAAAGTAGGTTAATGTTTCATTTTTACACATCTATCAAAATAGACACATTATAAATTGTTGTTACTTCTTATAAAGTTAAAGTTGACTATATTTAATATAAACATAAACAATTGCAATATGATAGACCTGTCTGTTAAAGGCATGGAATTTGACGTCTTTATCAGATTTGAAAAGCAAAAGTACAACATGTATTAAATAGTTTTTGCTCACAGTTTCAATTAATGATTTTAATAGTCAATCCAACAAACGAAATTGTATGTCCTGCCAACAAAAGTTCAGAGACCTGTAGATTTATGGTTTGTTTTGTTCGTTTGTTCCCATCCTCACAAGTCAGAGTTTTTTATGTCCACACGTGTCCACGAATTCCCGGCTAGAAGTCACTATGTTGATTGGCTACATTATACCTGCATGTCGCCAATCAAAACCTCGCTTTCATACACGACTTGGTTAGGGGATATCCCGATGTCGATTGCAAATAAACAAATGGATGTGTTGCATATACTACGTAAAACAATCAGCGTAATTTGTGCAGTAGTGTTAGTTGTTTGTTATTATTGTGATATTTATTTGTTGGGTTACGTTTTCTCCCATCTGCCGCCATGTTGCATATTTTATTGACAAACACTTTCTTTTTCAAGCAATTTCATTGGTTGATATTTTGAAGGTGTGATGTCATATGAAAATCTTCTTGCCCGGTAATTTCCTAGCTAGGTTTGTAGGGGTTTCGTGGACACATGTGGACACAAAAACCCTGACTTGTGAGGATGGTTTGTTCCTTACTTCGTACGTTCGTTCGTTCTTCCGTCCCATTTCTGCTTTATATTTGCGTTGAAGCTTTCTGATGAAGATGACTTCACATTTACGTGAAACTTATACACAAGTACACCACGATACGATCTCTTTACTAGCAAAGTTCAGAAAGGCTTTGCCAAATATTGCACACATGAGGGAACTTATAAAAGGAGTTTATTTATTAATATATGTCAAACCGGGAATTAGTGTTGATTTTCTAGTTTTTATTGAATTGATTAAATAACAATTTATTCATTTAAGGATTAACTACACAAAATATTTTCTCTATCGAAGGATAACAAAATTTCCGTTTTGCACATTGTATAATCCGCGTAGCGGATTATATTAAATGTGCACAACGGAAATTTTGTTATTCTTCGATGGAGAAAATATTTTTATGTAGTTAATACTTATAAATAAATTCAAACAATAGAATACACTCAACAATTTTATTTTTGTAACTGGACATTTTTTTTAAAGAGATCAACACAAAAACTGTTAGTTTCCCGTGGAGTAATATATGACGTCAAATGGCGCGTGTCTCCATGACGATCAAATTTGTTTTCCATCCTCTGATAGAAAATATTTTCCAGCCAATCAAAAGTCAGTATTCTCGCAAAATTTATTTATTTCTTGTGGTTAAACATGAAGGTTAAATAGTACTCAGGGTAGTTCAGACAATTTAAAAAAAAATTTAGACCGGTAAAAGTCAACAAAACTAATCTTATCATGTATTCTACAGCTAAAATTTTGCAGAGTGATTCATATGCAAAAAAGCTTATATTAAAGATTAAATTTCTGATTGTTCTTTTATTAATGTCCGAGATAGCTTTTGTTAACATTTTCTACTATGTTTGATGTATTTAGAGAATTCAAATAAACACTTCAAAGTTGTTCATTCTTCACACGAATGAACTTTACTGTTTGTTTCTCAATTTTTAGGGGTTATTTCAACTTCGAAATCCATGTTGGTGAAGTAAAAGTGTCGAAAATGATGACTTCCAATGACCATGGTCAAAGAATTCCTGTAGCACAAGCAATTTACCACCCAAAATATTCTGGCAGGTTAAACAGCTACTTATCAGATATTGCCATTCTACGTCTGTCACAACCTGCCATGTACAATGAATATGTCAGACCAGCTTGCATAGCAACTGAAGTTCGCACTAGTCTTGATAACTGCTATGCGACAGGATGGGGCTACAGAGAAGATGTTCATATTGGTATATAATATCTTTTACATTTTATAAAGAATGTATGTTCACTTAAAAATAATTTAGTTGGTTTTCAAGCAAATAAGTTGAATAGAATATTCAAAATTTAGGATGGTCATATTTGCATTTTTATGGTGTTTAAAGGGTGTTATAATTTTTCAATTCCAGTAAATACGGGCAATATCTTCATGCTACAAGTACCAATAATACATAAGCCGAGCGGTAACAATTGTCTTCAGCCTTGATGATGTAGAAAAAAATTGTTGCTTGACAGACTAAGAAATATGTTGTCAATAGATTCAAGTTTACTTCTAGAAAATGAAAGTTTTGGTTCTTGGTTTATGTAACATATGAAAGTGTGACAAGAAGATCACACAAGTTAAAACGACCCATATTTTTTAAAATTAATAATGTGCAGTAAATGTGTCAAAGATGTGTCAAAATAACAATAATAATGTGAGGGGTATACCAGTATTCAAAATTCCGGGAGTCCGATCGTACATACCGACCTACATCAGACGATGTTGTATCCCACTCTTCCGATGGGCGACCAGCGATTTGTTGGTAGACGAGCCTTGTCACCCTATCCAAAATTATTGAGTTTACATATTATCAGTATCAGTATCTGTCAATTTGTCCTAATTTAATAAAATCCATGAAAAAAATCCCTCACAGAGTGGTTTGAATACGTATTGGTAAGTCCAGTATTGGTTACGATTTTACCTTTGAATTCAACAACTCCAATTTCTGGTTTAAAATTTATATACATACTGTGCTCTTTTAACTTCAATTATGTCTGAAGTAAACCTGCACGTTTTATTTCAAACGTGTTAAGTTCAGTTTGAACTACCTGAAGAAATTTTGTCAATTCTATACGGTTTTCAGTCTGTGTGCACATGCACCTCAGTATCCGGGACAATTTCTGTCACATTTTTCTCAGCAATGATAAATGATCTGACTGAAATTTTGTCAATATCTGCTTGCGAACATGTCATATTGTTGGATTATTTCGGACCCTCCTCAATAGCATTAGTTGACAGTGACTTGTTAATGATCTGAGATATGAAACACATATTAATATTCTCAAAAAGCATTGCCCATAATATTTGTGTTTAAATACCATATTCCTTTGACAATAAATACAATTCTACTCTAAAGTTTATGAATTTTATTAACATTTTTTTGTCATTGACTTTCTGTGTTTCCTTCTTAAAATTAACGTCATATACGAAAACGAAGAGGAACACAAAACCGGCTGGAGAAATAAACTTGTATTCGTAATCAGTTATGTAGCTTGACTTGGAAAAGTATGCTTTAACTGATTCAACAAAATTATGCACTAGATTGATATATGTAATATGCTGAAGTTTAAAAAACTTGATAATGATGAATACCTAGTCATGTGATTGTCTTATATATTTACGAACTTGTTTAAAGAGGGTTACACAATAAAGTACATAATTCAAGCCTTTACTAGAAAATCAGATATTACACCGAGTTACATTAAATACAGAATACAAAACCGTTAGCCTAAACACTTAAAAACTTCAAGCTTTTACGACAAAATCAGATATTACACTGAGTTATATTAAATACAGAATACGAAAACCGTAAGCTTAAAAAAAATCAACTATCTTGTACGTGAAAGTTAGATGGAAATTACACATAAACACATGAACTAAATTTTTCACACATAAATTTCATTTAAAATATGTGTTCAAATAATTTTTTCCATTACACAATATTTCTGCGCGTACTGATGATTGACCATGTTTTCAGATCACATTTCTACAGATAATCTGCAGGAGGTTAAAGTTGACATCAACTATGATATAGAAAGGTGCAACAAAAGTATACAGAAACTAGGCGTAATTGTTCCTGCTTCTGGAATATGTGTAGAAAACCAGAATCCATTTAGCGTTGCCTGCAATGTAAGTTGAATGATCATTTGATAATTGTCTCCTTACCTGGTAGAGTCATTACCAGGTTCATCTTATTTTTGTCGGTGAGCTCCTATTGCATGGTGTTAATCTGAGATCCAATATTGTAACCATCATGAATCATTATGTATCATTTAAGTAATTACCAGCTTTTCTTTATAAAACAGTTTAAACAATCACGAATCAAATCCTAATTGACCAGGATTGCCAGTTTTCCAACCGACGATAATTCTTTTCCCGGTACTCCGGCTTCCTCCTCCTCCAATAAAAACTAGATGCGATGATATAGCTGAAAAAATTCAGTGTGGCATTAAACACCAAACAAACTAACAAACAATTCATACAGAAATGATTCTAAGGTACTAAGGTAGTACACTGCTAGTTTTAAATATGGTGCAGATCTGAAAACTAAGATATATCCTATGATAATAGGATTTTTGAGTGTGTAGCAAATGGTCGTCAACTGATGTTGAGAGTTTCTCTCAATATTAAAGGCAAGTTGATAGTAACATAGAACCGTATGGGCTAAAATTATAATTTAATCTGGCATAAATGAAACTAAATGTAAAATATTCTCAGGGATCTTTAGCAGCATCTGTTTTAGTTATGATGCCGTTCATTTGCAAAGTGGAAATTAGAGTAGTAACTGAAAAATAAGGATGGAAGCGTAAGCCCCTGTTTTGCCAGACTTACAGATTTAAAATTACATTCTGGTACAATAACATTTTATCTGAAAACCTTAAAAATATTGTACGTGTGCTTCGGTATGGATTTCATTGTAATAGAAGGTATATGTGATGTGGACTGAAAGCTACGATTGTTCTAGATGCGTCAAAAATAATAGATTTATAAACAAAAATCAATCTCAATAAGTGGGTGCTTGCAAAGGGAAATTAAATTAAAATCAGGCGTCTCAATTATAATGAACCTGGTAGGAGGAAGTTCTAAATGTAAATGGCCGAAAGTGTCAAAAATTTAAATCGAGCATATATGTTGGAAGTCGAGATGCACAGTTATTTAAAACATCAAAATTTGTTACTAAATATTACACATTTTAAACTGGAAATATATAACTTCTGTCAAAAATGCAAAATTACTGACTATTGCTGACAAATAGAAGGATAAATAGGTCTGTGAAAGTCGGCGGATTTCACCGGGTACTCTGGCTTCCTTCCCTCTGGATGCCATGAAATAGTTTATCATAAAAATTGCTTAATTTAACGCTAAAACATATTCAATCAAACAGTTTTTGTTTTAAGCAAACAGAACTAAAATATATCAATAAAAGTTGGAATTGCCCCATTGTTTTTATTCTGCTTGGGTATTTTATACCCCCGCAAACTTGTTTGGAAGTATATAGGAATCACCCTGTTTGTCTGTCTGTCCGTATGTCCACATCCCTTGTAAGCGCAACTCCTCTTAAACCTCTTGATGAAATTTAATGAAACTTAGCATAAAGGAAGTACATTATATGTAGATGTGCATGAAGGATTTTTATTGACCTCGGATATCATTAAGGGGAGATAATTGGACTTGAAAGTGAAGCGGGGGGTATCCCTTTGTGAGCGTGCTCACAGTCCACACGTTTTGATTCAAAACTTTTAATGGTTAGTGAATGAATTTTATGAAATTATATTCTTTTACGGTAGATAATGTGTGTACTTGTAATAATTTATAATGTTAATATATGTATATGTATTAAGGGTGATTCTGGTGGTCCAGTGATCTGTCAGAACCAATATGGAAGATGGGAGGTAGTTGGAGTAGCCAGTATTATTGTTAGAGGGTGTCGATCTGATCAATATCCATCAATTTACCAAAGCGTACCTTACCATATTAACTGGATACGGGATATGACAGGTGAGTTATGATTGCTCTTTAATCAAGTTATTTGAATACTGGATATAAATGGAGAGATAAGATTGTACCTTACCATGTCAATATGATACTTTATAGGACAGGTAAGTTTAGATCTTGCCTTATCATGTAAACTTGATTTGTGATACAACAGGTGAATAAAATTGTTCTTTGCCATGTGAACTGAATACGGTAAAAGACGGTTATTTATGATTGTTCCTTATCATTTGAACTGAATAGGGATAGGAGAGGTGAGTGAAGATCGTTTCGTATTCTGCCTTAAAACGTGAACTGGATATGCAAAATCACAAGTGAGTTGGAAGATTGTCTTACTATGAGAAATGGCAAGATAGTAAGCGTGTACCTTACAATGTGGATTGGATTTTTAATTTTAGTAATTTATAGTATCATATGTGATCTGAATATTGGTATGACAGTTGAGTGACGAATGTGCTTAACTAAGTGAATCCCTATAATTGCTTGACATTATGCAAACAACTAATCAGATGTTTGATGTAATAAAATGTAAACCTTTTTGTGGACAAGGCTACAAAAATGGATACCCGAGGATTGTGTGGGTAACGATAAATCAACGACAAAAAACATAGTTCAACAAAAAGGGTGAAGAAACAAACATACACACAACACAAAACTAACAAAATGAAGTATGCAAACCCAAACAAAAACTGAGTATCGATGCTCTGGAAGGGTAAGCAACACCGGCTACACGTATTACAATTTGGAGGATTGATAAATGACGGTTGTTCATCCTGTCTTATATTAGAGACCTACTTGATACATTTTTTAATCAATGCAACTAATTATAAGAAATAGACTTTGTTTTTATTAATATCAACTTTTTAATCAGCTATTTGTTTATCTTTTATGATGTCCTATCGTAATATATGCCCTGATATATCAACACTGGAGCATTTTGGCAAAAGCTACGTCATCTGTATATATTTAAGTAAAGAATAATCAAATACGAACGTCCAACTTATGTGTAAATGAACACAATACCATCTTCCTGCCCATATCCCCATGACTTATTTCTTAAATATATTTAAAAAGCTGATTTATCATTTTACCATTTCAGGTATCAATATAGATGCTGGCAACATCCCCACCGCACTACCGTGAGATACCTAATACAGACAAAGGACAAACTGTCTTTCAGATACTAACGAATGTTTAAATCTGTTTTTATGCTGCAGTTGTTATTGTGCATAGTATAAATGTTCATCTTTTTGTTCTGCAGTTTGTTTATATTTGTATATAGATGTGTGTTTTTGGTTTCTTTTTATATTTTATCTTGTTTGGTGTGGCATTATATATCTGCTTGTACATATAAATACATATTTTTTTGCCTTTAGACAGCCTTAATAAAATTATGTGAAATATGGAAATGTATTGGGGACTACTAAACACAAATCAAGTTTGATTTTGATCAGTTGTTTTTGTTCTGGGTCTGTGACTCGCTATAAGTTGGAAAATGAAAAACTTATGTGGTTTCTACATTTTTTGAGAACGTGACAAAATCATTTGAAAATTGTTTTGTTTAAGCTAAACTCAGTTTAATAGGTCATTAACCACACCTTTAATAATTTCACCGTTGACACTTCTAGTCCTGAAAAATATTAATTATAGCAGAGAATATTCAGGACATTTCCCCACCCACCACGGGTCACTTTGATAATAAATGATTGTCACATTGTCACATTTGTTTATTATGAGTAATGGCTTTGAAAGTTTGGACCTCATTCTGTGCTATAAGAAATAAGCGGTTAGAAATTATTGAAGAAACTTATCTATTACAAAATAAACGTTCTGTTGACTGTTACTGAAAAGATGAGTTTTGTGTAAATATAAATTTTTGAGGTTTATTGGGTTATTTAATTTTATAAGTTATTTTAAAGGTAATTTAAGTTAATTTGTAAAGGCTTCATTCTGAATATGGCTGCATAATTTGTTCAATCATTAATGAAAATATGGAATTGAACATTGTTAACAATTATTGATGCTTAAATATAGTATATATCATCAATCTTGGAATCCACAAAATTGATATAACATGATATTAACTATTATGTAATATATTTATTTATTATATATTGATTCTCTAATATATTATATTTTTGCAATTACAGAACTTCGATAAAATAGTGCGTTCATTTTATTGGTCATAGGTCTTAACTACTTCCAGAACATTTTGTCAGCCTTACTATGGAGCGTGTTTGTGAGCAACAAAGACTTTTTATTTTAATATTTGTTTAAAGAAATTGTTCCTCTTTCAACGTATCTTTTGACATTTTAGTCCAAGCAGCAGTTGTTTAAAATGTCCAGATTACATATGCTTTTTGAAGCAGGCCTTTGAAAGTTCTTTATTCATTACGTTTTTAAAAAGAGTAATTAGGGTGACGAATGATTATAACACTTAGTATGTTTTTGCCGCGCTTGCCAACAACGATAAAGAAATACCTGTATAACACAGTTTAATTGATTTTGTCCCAACAGTTTCATTAATCAAGACATATTATATTAAACTCGTACTACTTGGAAGTGTATACACTTAAAAATACATCATATTGTAGTATACAAGTTAAATCAAGAATCACTTTATACAGTGTTACAATAGACAATGGAGACTATAAAACGAAGTTCAACAATCACCTACATTTTAAAATACTTTTCATTGCATCATTATTAACATGTGTTCAAAGAAATTCGCACGTCTTAGTATTTGACAAATGTATCATCAACACTTGCCTGATCCTAAACAAAATTACAAATATCTGCATATTTTCGTAGCTTCAATGATGCTTTCGCATTTATCCAACTTTTGATTTATATAAATTTTTTAATTAAGTTTTTCCATTTATATAACTTTTTAACTTGTATTTATTTTGGTATCTTTGATGACATTTTATTTGCCACCACGGTTCGATGCCGCTGCTGGTGGACTGTTAGTCCTCGGAGTATCACCAGCCAAGTAGTCACACTTCAGTGCTGACAGGAATATCATTGCTTGTTTCAGTAATCTAGTCATTGCTAAAATTTAACGCTCTGATATTTTTCATATCATTTTAATTCTAAGATGTTTCTATTTTTAATGTGTAAATAGTCTTTGTCTGACTTGGTATAACGTTTTGGATTTTTGGAGATCAAAGCTCTACAGCATCTTTATCATTTAAATTTCAAATATTGTTTGAATTTGAGCGCTGAAGACTCTCGAGTAGACCAAAATGCGCGTCTAGAGTAGTAATATTATTTAACTTGGTATCTTTGATGATTGTATTTGCAATCATTGGGTCGATGCCGATGCTGGTGGATTGTTAGTTCTGAGGGTATCACCAGCCCAGTAGTTACACTGCAGTGCTTAAGGGAATATCATTGATATTTTCAGTGATATAGTCATTGTCTAAATATACTGCCCGAAATTTCGAAAATCATTTTAATTCAATGATGATTCTATTTTAAACATGCAGATAGCCTTAGCCAAGGTTTGGTATAACGTTTTTGGGATTAAAAGCGATAAAAGCTCTTTTTACATCTTTATCATTTAGATTTCAAATATTGTTCGGGTTTGAGCGCCACTGATGAGTCTTGATAAGACTAAACGCGCAACTGGCATGGTAAATCCTATTAATCTTTGTATCTTGGATGACATTTTATTTGCAACCACTGGGTCGATGCCGCTGCTGGTGGAATGTTAGTCCCCGAGGGTATCACCAGCTAAAACTTCAAAGCTGACAGGAATATCATTGATTTTTTCAGTGATATAGTCATTGTCTAAATTTACTGTCCGAAATTTCGAAAATAATTTTAATTATAAGGTGCTTCTATTTTCAAGGTGTAGATGGCCTTAGCCGGATTCGGTATAACGTTTTGGAATTTTGGAGATAAAAGTTCTAAAATATCTCCATCATTTAAATGTTGTTTGGTTTTGAGCGCTACTGATGAGTCTTGTATCGACTGTATATGTAAATTATGTAGTGTATCAGACATTATTTTGTCATACTTTTTGTTTTTACTCTAAAATCCAGTTATTTTATTCATCTTCTTTAATTGCCCCTTATTATGCACTTCTATTTAAGACTATCATAAGTCATTTTGTTTGTTATTAATCAGTTTAAAATACACAAAACACCAAATGAATGTTTAATTATTTGTGAAATTCAACTGTTTGTTGCGAAATTTTAAAAGAATCTTATATTAAATATTAATTAGTTCGAAACCACACTCTACACCTGTTCACATAAAGAAACTGTTAAATGTATATAAATCAAAGAGGCTTTCTGCGCAGATGCGATTGTTATGCTCTTGTTTTGCGCATGTTTTGCGTGCTGCTAGAGACCAATTGTGGAAAACACAAGAATAAACGTTATGTTTTGCTGTTTTTCACACACACACACACACCCAAACATATCGATCAGTTCCACTTCTGTAATATAACCGATAGGAAAGAACCAAGCGCAAGAACAACACAACAGTGAGTGAGTCTATAAAGATAAACAATTTCAATGTTTTAAGTTTTTGATTATTAATTAACAGTTCAAATTGTGTCAATCGATGTCAAACATGGAATTGTAAAGGTGTCGTTTAATGAATATTTTACTACATAAAATGTATATCAATTTTTAATGAAGACCATCGACCCTCAATTCGCAGTGCTGACGCTGTTCAAAATCCTCTTTATTTGTATTATTTTGCATAAGTCGTTCAGTCTTAGATAAACTATCTATCATATATAGTGTTTGTTGGTATGTTTTAATATGGAGTCTACAATGTATGCTTGTCTTGATGTAATCTGTTGTGGTTTCTTAGTTATGCAGAAAGACTTGTTTATAGTAAAACGTTTTGAAACTTGCTACTTTAAAAATAAGGTTCAATAAAACAGATTATCCAGATATGATGGCAGGTATAAGAGAAATATAATCTGATGTCACAATTTGTGAGTGTATGATCAAATTATGTTCTGCATAAATTGCAGTTTTCTGGCCTCCGTTTCATTCTATTTCTCGCGTTTATTATTTTTTGTTATTTAATTATTGTTTGATAGCTAGTTTTCATTCAAAAAGTAAAGTAGTTACATTGAAATCGTTTATCTTGACATTATCAATACATTTTGATCAGTTTTGTTTTAAATGAATCATTTATATTGCAATTTAGAAACTAAGAGGAATTGCATGCCAATATACAAAGGAAATAAATTCAAGTATAGACATTCTAGAACAATATTTTCCCCACCGTAATGAATTTTAAATTTGTGGTGACAATAATACATACAGCTTACATGTTGCTTGGAAGTCAATATGACAATTAGCTGTAGTGTGATTTTTTCATAGTGCTCTTTGCCACATAATATTTAATTCAATTCTTATAGAAGTCTATTTCATTTCCTTTCGATACAATGGTGTAACAACTGTTTTTCAATACTCAGAGAAAAATCAAGTATACAGTTACTTGAGGAATCAAACGACTTTCCCAACTTGAGTTAATGATCAACGATGTGTTTATATTACGATACGTATACATAACTTTAATTCTGAGAAAAAAACTAATTAAAATTATGTAAAAGTCCTTTCCTCGAGGGGTGAAATAAAAACAAATCTCTTCAGGGTCCGATAACTTTTATTTATATATGATCACAATGTAACAGTTATGGTAATAATAATAGCCCAGTAACAAAAATTAGAGAACATAAAATTCAATACCAATCTAAATTCTATGCCAAAAATTCCACTTGCATTGACCAGATTGTGAAAAATCAAACACAAATAATATCACATCGTCTAGAAGTGGAAGGTCTAGTTTAACATAATTTACTTAAAACTGTTCGTTAACTGATTAGTATGAAACCAAATTACTGTTCGTTGTTAATTAGTAGTTCTACTTATAATTACTGCGCATATCAAAAATGAGAAATAATTTATTATTATAAACACACAACAAATAATCAATGTATATTTATATTAAATGAAAAACTATAACATACAAGCACTATCAAAATAATTCCAAATCTATAAAGTACCAACTACATATGGTGTACTTCCTACACGCCAAGTTTTGTTGAATTCCGTTATACAGGTACATTCTTGTTTCTTGATTTGTAAAATCAAGATGTAATTTTGAACTGAATTAATTTGATAAAATAACAAATAAAGCTTATAAATTTTTTTTTTAACAAAACCACAGTCATTCGTTGAAAAATATGTGGACGGTTAAAATCCCAAATAAAAAATAATAGCACGTGGCTACGTTTATATAAGAACTATTCTGATTGGTAGACGATTATGTCGCACGCAATCTGATTGGTTATAACTGTATTAAATTTCGAATTTCGAGTTTCGAATCTCGAGTTTCGAATTTCAAATTTCGAATCTCGAATTTCGCGTTTCGAATCTCGAATCGAGAATTTCGAATATCGAATGAGCCTTCTGGGATTTCGTAGAACACAAATCTAATACTATACCAGCTATTAATGAGAATAAATTTTATTTGAAAATAAAAAGATCTTGAAGGTTATCTAAATCTGAAAAAGGCATTTGCAAAGAAAAAATACACATAATTTCCAATTTGTTTGTAAATATCACAGATATATTTATTTCTATGATGTTCTTTCAAAATCACTTTGTTCCTAATGAAAAATTGAAAACATTATGCTCATTTCTGTTAAACAATATGTTTTAATAATTTATTTCCTGTGGTGCCGAAACATACCAGTTGAAACCAGAATTATATAATTGTCTTAAAATTAAATAAAGTTGCTTTTGCGACAGACGTCATACGTGTTATTAAATTTTCAATAGTTTACGCTAGGACTAATTAAATTTGCAAACATTATATAATGTACCGGTGTAATATTCCTCTCAATACGATATCATAATTTGTGAATAACTTTTCTGCAAAAAACAATGTTATCAGGAAGAAATCATTTACGTTTGAATTTGTGAATAAGTTGTAATGATAATTTATTACCATATGTATTGTTACCGTTATATTGTTCATACCAACAGTATGCAACATACTAAATTGATGAATGCATGGTAATTTACTGTCGAAATGAGACAGTTAAAATAATAATATATCTGTTTTGCTTCACCTAGTTTCCAGTGTTAGATCCACAAACTGCCATCCCAGGAGGAAGAAAATGGTTCTTTTGTTGGGGTGTGTAATGTTGCAATATGGGAACCCTGACCGGATGACCGTAAAAAGTTCGCTCCTTCCACTATTAAGTCCCAGTTGTAGCTGTTAATTAATTGAAGGCATATTGTAACGACGAGTTAAATGGTTTAATCGCAACTTTTCAATACTACATGCTTAACCAGTTGCAGTCAAAATTGTCTGGCCCCCGTTTCATTCCATTTCTCGAGTTTATTTATTTTTTGTTACTTAGTTATTGTTTAATAACTAGTTTTCATCGAATAAATCTCATATACGGCTTGCTATTAAGCATTCGACCAGTCACAATTTACTCTAATTTAAACACTACAGTAATGCAATGGGAAGGTTTGGTATGCAATAAGACCTGGTTTAACCCACCACTTCTTTGAAATGTCTGCACCAAGTGAGAACCATTGATGAAATTGCGTCAATTTTGTTTGTTGGTTCATTGGTTTAACTGTTTCTTGGACTTTGATTTGTGGATTTGTCTTTTTAAAAACTGTCCTTGCTGTTCGGTATTGTGCTGTTATCTTCATTACAGAGGTATACACCTATTCAGTCAAATACATTAACAGCAAAACAGTGAGTTACCATTGAAAATAACATCAGTCACTAGAAAAGTTAGCTTAAATAGCTTATGATTTGAATGTTATCTTTGCAACTCATGTAAAAGACAGACATTTCATGAAGAGCATATGTAACTAGTATATGGGCCCTAACTTCTGAATATTATAAACTTGTTTACTACACTCCTCCAACCAACTACCAGGAATTTTGTAAGCATGGATAATTTATTACTGCCACTTAAAAGGTAATGAACTGATCAAACTTATTCAAGTCGCCAACAAATGATATCCTGCGGTTTTCTACCTCTCCTATCAAGCGAGATGGACAATGCTGTACTCAGCATGACACGGTTTTACTTCTCCTCTCTAGAAATATGATTATTGTTGTAATAGACATGGCTCGTTTTTTGTTTCTCCTATATAGTTTGTCCCATAAATGCTCGATGCAGGATAAATTTGGACACTCTGAAAGATTCTCTGTGAGACGGGATTTGTACTTGTCTTGTGTTCCGCGGTCATTGTTTTACATATTATGCACAACCGAGAGGGTATCCCTATCCGGAAGTTGGGGACGCGTCAGGCAAATCTATGGATCGAGTAGTATGAACCCTTACAGTATGGTCCTTGCCCGATAAAAACCGCATTAAACGATAACTATTGTGATGTTATATAGCCATGCAAGAAATATAACCTTTAAAGTTCTATAAAATATGTAATGGTATATCATTTTTGTCACAGAAAGGCATATCCCCTAGTAAGTGTTACCCGGAACGTTTTACACAGTAAGACTTCCTTCTACTCACGTGCATCTGTTTTGTTGCGCAAATTATACTATTATGTTACAAAAATGTTCAGAAATGAAAGTGATAACAGGTATTAGGAATTAAGAACTATTTTTGACTTCGAAACTAATATATTACACTACCTACTGTGAAAATTTAAAATCGAATGTACTTGTTAGCAAAGTTAATTAACATCACTTTTAGAATGAATACTTGGCAAAACATAGTACACAGAGTGTGATCAATTAAAATAGAATTGCATATAATGTTGATTTCACCATTGATTACAACGTTATTATTATATACGTATTGGCAGTAATTTATGGTTTAGATTTGATTGACTGAAATATAAGTATTGAGATATTAGCATTAGTATTCAAGCCGGTATTGACAGACATATATTTTCAATAAAACATGAAAATGAGTACTGCCTGTCATATTAAATTCAGGTAGTTGTTATGCCCTTAAATATATCACACAAATTGACTCAAACAATAGTGATGTAATATTTATTGTTTCAATCATTAATACGTACGTTATATAATAATTGACTTAATATAAAGAGCTTCTGCTTAAATGACAACGCATAGACAAGTGCCAGGACATGAATGAGATGGTAATTGTATGTAGATAGTAAACATGAAAACTTATTTTGTTCTTGCTGTGTACTTTTTGACGGAGAAACAAGTCAAAGGAGATATTACAGGAGGATCCTTTTTTTAAAAATATACTTCTAAAGGACGATGCTCTTCAAACTTTTGAGAAGATGGGTCCAAAGTTGTGTATTAAAGGAAAAAAACACTAATCCAATTCTTTAAGATTTTCTACTAAATTTGTTATTTTTTAAATTTGCGCAGCTCTTTTACCTTAAGTGCAACTTGACCGACATCATATATATCCACAATCGTACGTGAAAGGCCTATGTTCTCTCAAAATTTCATGACCTCTTTAAAACCTTCCAAGAGAAAACCAGCTTCCGGAGTAAACCCCACTCTAAAAATAGCACTTTCATTTCAGAAAATCTTGGTATATAGGTCATGCAGTGAATGTGACATAAAACATATTTAACACCATTAGAACAGATCATGTTAGGACTCTAAAATTCTCCAATATATTCACCTTTCAGAAAAACTTTTTTTCATTAAAATCCAGTTAGTAGAGTTTAATATACACAGATAAACAGGACTATTTTGTTTGAAAGTACTATTTTCTTACATGTTTTAAATTTGATTGGTCCCCTTTAGTGTCTTGACACCATAAGCGTTGTATGCAAAACAAAGATTGTAAGAAAATTAACTTCTGGAGGACCAACTGAAGTGTACCCTATTAAGTGGAAATGTAGCCAATGTAAGCAATGACGATATTCAGAGATATCTTTCTGTTGAAAACGGCGTTGACTTTTCGTTCATTGAACGCTGGATAATGGTAAGTGAAATATTGACAGTCGTTAAATATTATATTGTTTTCCAGATTTTGTGTTGTAGTAAATATACTTTTTAAAATAAAAATTTGTCGTTCGTACTTCGTGCCAAAGTTATTTGATTGTACAAGCTTTACATATTGTTTTGGAAATACAATGGTATCTAATTAACAATTTAAAATTTTATTATTATGAATAATTTGCATTATGTTAAAAATATTATATTGCAGATCGTAAAGTGTTTTTGTTTTGCAAACAAGTATGCGTGTGTTTGTTGGAAAAACCTGTCTTTAGTGCTTTCTTTAATATGTTTTGTGCCTTTAACGTGATTTAAACATCAGGGTAAGCGATTAAGACGGCAACAGTTTGTCTAGCTGTTTTGTAATAAATCATACGTGCATACAGCATAATGAACAGAAATACCTGCTGTAATTAAAATGATTATCATTAATATGTCTCAAGATTCAATGCATAATTAAAAAATTGCATAACATATCATCATAGTGCTTCAAAATATGTTAACTCAGAATAAGCATGTAGAATATGAAAACTTCTATTTTTTTATTTCTAATTCTATGTTAGTTGATTTTATGGTGTTATTTTCTGGATAAATTGTAAACTGTTTAGAATTGAAATTTGCAGATAGTCAGAACACACAAAATTCGTACTCAAAAAGGAGTATGAGATTAATAATAATGAAACCAAAATGATTGATTAAGAAAAATGACGTGTATTCCTACCAGTTATTTTTCAAAATAACGAGTAACTTTGAAATGACATAGAATTTGATGAAACTATAGACAGTATATGTTGTTACAATACTTCAGTATACGCCAGTAATCTCGTGAAAAGAATGAAAAAATTCATTAAATATTAACTTTAACTATGATGCGTCTAAAATATCGATAATTGTACCAATTCAAAAAGCAATATAAAATTAGAATTACATGGTGCAAACAACGAAGGTTACAGAAATAACGTGAAAGTTAACAATTACAAATAAGTTTATGTTAAACATAAAATATTACTCTTATGCGATTTCCGAGGGACGATTTTATACACAAAAGCTACATCGTTTGACATGATTTGATGTTTCTTGAATTTATTATATTGGATTTAAATATTGTTAGGATTTGAGCGCCACGGATGAGTATGTATTAGACGAAACCTGCGTCTGGCGAGGTAAGGTCTATGAACCTTGGTACCTTTGATGACATTTTATTTGCAGTAATTCTTTTTATAACTTTGACAAAAAATAGTCAATGGTTTTATGTAATTTTTCTCAAATCTAAAATATATTCTAGAAAGAAGACAGCTGCTGGCCTTTAAATCCGTGCAGTGCCCAACAAGTGTGTGTACCGTCTCACAATAAAAAATTGCTGAAACTTGCGTTAAACCCCATTCAAACAAACAAACAAACATTTTTACGATCGCATTGCAATCTATCAACAACACTCCATGGTTACAGCGTTCTGATTGTTCAATTAATTTAGATTTGAACTTTTTTACAAGTTGTTCTTGAACTAAAATCATAAATTGTTGCATAGTCGGGTGGACACTTGAAGGTTTTCTATATATTCGAATTTCACCAATTAAAATTGTTTATCATTATGTTACAATACAGTTGCTACCTTTATGTTAATGTGATAATTATAGAATTAATGCTGAACAATGTCCAGAGAATTGATTACGGGTTTTATATACGCTCCCACCCTCACACACAAACAACATACGGAAACACTAAAGAATCAAACAATATCTTACACTTACACTTAACTTAAAATAACGTATTTCATATATTTGCATAGTTCCCACATAGTTATCAAAAGTTTGAAAAGATCAAATTCTTAAAGGTTATACACACTGACTCAAAAACAAAAGATTATGATATTGTATTTACCAAAAAAAGGTTTTAACGTCTTGGGTATATGTGACCTTGGTGGCCGAGTGGTTAAGGTAGCAATCTACTATTGAACACGTCCACGAAAAAACAGAGGTTGCGGGTGCGAGTCTCGCTCAGAGCAGCTTGTACTTGGCTCCAACTTTAATTGAAAAAGTATTGCTAGTTATCCTTCGGAAGGAGGGGCTTCCTATCCCAATAAAATCTGGATGCTATGATAGAGGGGAAAAGTTGCTGAATTAGTGTTAAATATAATTCAGAAAACAAACAAACTGGAGTATTTCATTTATATGACTCATTCATACCCCAATAATGTTAAATTGGTCACGTTTTGATATTTTGAATAATTTAGTTGGTTATTAATCATTTAATAATTTTCTGTATTTGCAATACTTTAATATTCATAAATGCAATAAAACTAAATTCACCTTCATTTTGTAGTAACATTAACCATTTATCAATTTATTATCCAGATCTCGAAAAGTAAGGCTTTTGAGAATCATTGGGTATCATCTTGTCATCATTAATGAATTTTTATTACATTTATTATTTTAGAAGAATTATTTCTATAAAGTTTTTTCTTTGTTCTATTGTTAAGCAATTTACAAGAGGAGAAATACATTACAGTATAGCAATGAAATCAATTTCAGTGTAAAATTCCAGAACAATATTTTCTCTCACCGTTAATGATTTTAAACATGTGCTAAGAGTGTACTCCAGTAAATACACACAAAGAAAATCTTAGTGCGCATTTGTCCCTTGGCAATTATTATCGATACTTAGAAGTCATGTGATGTATATTTTAATTGTGGAATAAAAGCTACCAAAAAGATACGGATGAAATTTCACAATGTTTTTTTAATTTGATGGATTAAAAGATAAATAAATGTACAACAACATTTAAGTATTAAGAATTATATTGAAAATTTTAAAATAATTCTTGAACACAAATGTTTCCCAGTGTCATGGCTCCATATCTGTACTGGCGATTACACATACAGTTTACTGATACTAGAAATTCTTAGTAATTAAAAATGTGATAAAAAGCGACATACATAAAGCATAGAATCATTTAGAACTTAATTAATAAAATTTGAAATAATTAGCAACGATTATAGTGCGTGTTTGTTTTCTTAGCAAATAATCTGATTATTGTTTTTTAAAATAGTTTCTTTAAAATTATTGTTTTTATCTGACTAAATTCCATGTGACAGTAATATATAATCTGATTATTGTTTTTAAAATAATTAGCAACGATTATACTGCGTGTTTGTTTTTCTTAATAAATAATCTGATTATTGTTTTTAAAATAGTTTCTTTAAAATTATTATTCTTATTTGACTCAATTCCATGTGACAGTATTTCATAGATCTTGTTATATTTACAATTATATAATTTCTAATTTTTAACTTTATCTTTTTTATTATGACCTGGTAGTCTCCAACAAAACAAAAGGTGAGAAAAAACATATTTGTTATGATGTGCTCATTTGACTTTATTAACTTGCTTTGAATATTTGGACTTCTTACGTATGACAACCTGTTTACCTTATCGTTAATGACAAATGTTCTCCTTAGTAAAGTTTATATTTATTCATTAAAAAATACTGCACTGTGCTGGACTTACATAAGAACATGCCTTGCAAATTTTGTAAAAGAGAACTAATAATTCGTGTCTTATGATAGTCAGATCTTTTCAGTTAGACATCGGTCAGAATATGTATTTTTTTTATAGATTTCACTTAAATTAGTGGAAGAATATTTATAAATTTCTTTATAGCATTGAGTTTCTTTTGAAAGCAACGCAAATGTTAACATGATAGGTATGTGTACAAAGTTTGCATTCAAAAAGTGTTTGCTATATTTGTAAGATATTGTTCTCATTTTGATATTTTTAAGCTTTTGTTAAACAATCCATTTATAATTATATCATCTGCAAGCATCAGTAAACAAGCAAAACAGATTTTTTTTCCAAATGCCTCACTCTGTTTAATTTTTAAATGAATGAACAGTCATTAACATTATTTTTCTAATAAATTTTAAAAAGAAAATAATAAAATGCGGAAAAGACGCTTATAAGGACTTTGGTAATATATGAATACGCAAACGTAGAGTCGTTAGGTAATGATCATTTTCCTTTATATTTTGCTTCGGGAGCGGCGCAGGTTTTGAAAATAAATATTCCTAATTTTGTCTGATAATAGAAGAAAATAAATATGAAGACCTTGTATAAATGGCAATAAAATAATATTCAACGAATTAAAGTTGAAAATGAATATTTTAACCCTGAACACCATACATTCTCTCGCTATGATCTCTTTCTAAATGTGTATTTGTGTTGTGTGGCCATATTTGCCTTTAAAATCGTATTGAACGTGCTTAAATATTACTTGTTTATGGCATCGCCGCGGATTTGCAAAAATGGTTTTGTACTGCGTCCTTTTAAAAATAATTCATGTGCTTGACAGACATTTATAACGTAAATGTCGACCTTCAGATTTATAGCTAAAAAAGTTGAATAGACAAGTGATTTCCGAAAATCGTTCAATTTTAAAGGAATGCTGTTTTTGCAAACTGTAACTATTTTGTGACTTTACTATAATTGTACCTTCATAACATAAATTAAACAACATCATCGAACTGAACTGGATTACAACAGCCTTCTTAAATACTCGTAACAATTAAATTCAATAAACAGACCAAACATTTATGTAATAACTAATTAAATTATACATAATTCGTGCAGATTTCTGAGATATATACTATATTGTAAAATATTAAAAACATTTACTGTATTCGTAATCACCTTGACTTTCGGGTTTTTTTCGGTAGTTCAAATCCTTGTCATTTTTAAAAGTTCTTCTTATATATTTGAAAGCCATTTCAGGTTACATTTCCAATAGCAATTTTAGTAGAGTTTATAAATTCTTAAAATTAATAATTCTTTGATAATAATATACATATGTTGGTTTTAGTTTCACCTTGTACTAGTAGACCGTGTTTAAATGGATTCTGTGATATTTCCGAAAGTAGCTTTACCTGCACATGCAAAGCAGGTTTCAGCGAAAAAAACTGTGATAGTAAGTTTTTTTTAGAAACTTGCTTTTTACGAATAATATGATATAAAAAGCATTTTATTTAAATGTATGCCAATCTTATTACAAAATATAACATTTATTAAATGTTTTAATAAGGTCACGTCATTTTAAAAACTCGACTGGTCAAGGTAGTTCGTCTACTATTGATCACGTGGTCTGTCAACACTGAGATTGCGGGTTCGATTCTCACTGCAGGCAGGGGGTACTCGACTCCAATCTTAATTGACAAGGATTACAAGTTTTCCTACCGCAGGTCGGGGGTTCTCTCCGGGTACTCCGGCTTCCTCCCCCAGTAAAAACTGGACGCCATGAAATAGCTGAAAAATTGCTGAAAGTGGCGTTAAAACACCATTCAAACAAACAAACAAACAAACACTATAAAAATTTAAAATTAACATAACAGCAAAGCATCTATAAGAATACAATTTTGCAATCAAGAAACATAAAAACATATCATGAGCTGTTTCTGGGAAACTGCGCGATAACAGTTGCAAACAGTGAATACACTGATGAGGTCTATATATTGGGAAAAAGTTTACGTAGATAGTACACGATTTACCTTATCGTAGCAATAAGAAATGATTACCAATTCGGCTTTCAGTCGCAGATGATTGTTCATACTACAAGTCTAACAATTACTCCAGCGGAGTTTATAGTATTTCTGTAAATGATAAACTTATCCCATAAATATTGTTGATAGACGGTGGAGGATGAACGGTAAGGGTTTCTTTAAATTAAGGTTTACAGGTAGCAATACATATTGCTTAATTATACAAAACTCCAATAATCGCCTGAATATAGCTGAAATATTGCTGCTCGGGCGTTAAACACCATTAATCAATCAATCAATCAAAACTCCAATATCGCATACATAATATTTGAAATGGGCAATCGATATATTGCCGTAAAGTAGGTTCTATTTTATTGATGTTCATATATCAATTATTGGTCCTATAAAGATTTAATCATATTATACATTCCATTGTATATTGAAACAGTTGTTAGCTATGAATATTTCGACTGAATGTAAAAAAAACTTAGGGTCTGGGCGCAAGTCTAAAATATGTTTACTTTTTTTATATCATGCTGTATTACTATGTGACGGTTGGTGTCCACAAAACATTAAAGAGGTAATTCTTTTTGTATTTTATGTAGGTATTTCAGAAACTATTTGACGGATCAGTTAATTTTTACAACAGGACATGGAATTTTTATAGAAATGGATTTGAAAGTTTAAATGCGGAATTTTAGTTAGGTTAGCCCGTCATATAAATTAAGTTTTGAAAGAATAATCTTACAACTTTTACGAATACATTTGCAAATCTGGTACTGCTGCGAGAATTAAAAAAAATTATAATGAACAATCTCAGTAATACCTGTTGTGATAACTACGCTTTAAGAACAATATAACATATTTTCTATTAACAATTGCATAAATTGTTTCAATTATTGAAACAAACATGACAAGAACTTCTATCAATAAAGAACAATCAACCTTTTTAATTTTTTTTACCATTGATTGTAATTAAGTGGTTGTTTATTTTATTACTTTTAAGATGTGAGATAGAGATAAATTGATCAAACGTTTGCATTACATCCAGTGAGCAGTATTTCAGAAATGTGCGGAAAGGTGGTTATAATCGGATCAGAACAAAAATTAAGCCGTTGGTATGCAAATGTGATCGCTTTCATGTAATCGGCAGTCGCCAAGGCTACCCACTGCAAGGGTTTAATTATAATTATTATTATGACGACAAACACATAAAATGAAATTCTATATATACCATCTACTATTTGGTATCTTAAAAACCGTAAATATCCTCTGGGGTGGGGCGTGGGTGGGCGAGCGAGCTCTGGAGTGTGTATGGGGATAAGAATCAGCATCTACGTAATATTCACGTTTGTAGTTTGTTTTACTCGTTTAGAAATTATAAACTTTAAATGAATATTAAAATGCTTAAAAACATATTAAATCGTTTTAATATGTAACGAACTTGTACATAAAATGACAAAAAATAACTAATATGAAATGAGAGTTGATCTGGAGGCATCTAATGGTGTAACATGCTATTCTCGGTTTTCTACATTCACCTTAAGCACCGAAACTGACAGATATAGATTGACCATCACAGGATACAGTAGAACAGCAGGTACAACGCTTGCATTTTAATTATCATCTATGTAAATAGGTGACAAAAAAGACTTTTAGGTTTACATTCAAAAATCTCAAACAACTTTTTTAAAATGAACGTTTTTATTCCCCTCTGGTAAACTAATATGTAACTTCTTATATCGATTGATTATGTTAAATGTTTAATGTTTAACTTAATTTTATCGAACTATGCATGTAGGGTTTTGTTAATGTTGATTTTGTTGATAATGTTGGTTAGCCATTTCAAGACCTGATGATTGGTATTTAAAATTGTTATTTGCCAAACTTTTGATCCCTTCCAGAACAGCTAGGCATTCCAATTTACTGACGCTCCTTGCCCTTTCTGTTTGTGTCAAAGATCTACCATCATAAGCACCGTTACTCTTTCCTGGCCTCAAGAGTCTAACTGATATAAGATGTAATCGATGGATGTGCCGCTGGCATCAGTTGTAAGAATAAAGGGTTCTGATATTTTAGGATAGACAATAATATACGCAGAGCAAAATGCAAGTTTAAGCTGTTCAAATGGCTTTTGGCACTTCTCTGACCATTCAAAAGAAATTTAATATTTTAAGAGGTGGTTGAGAAGAATGGTGCTGTGACTGTAGCCTTTGATGAACTTTCGGTAATAATTAGCCAAGCCCAGACACGATTTCATTTGTTTTGGGTTTTAAGGAACAGAAAAGGAACCTTCAGCGTTCTCTGTTGTTATGTCTACCTAGCACTAACTTTTGAAATAGTGTGTCCCAAGCAAGTAAATTAATTACGGGCAAATAGACATGTGCTTGGTTTTAAAGTAAGACGAGCTTGTCAAAGACTAGCTGAAGATGATGCATATTTTCTACGAAAAATTTATTAAAGATAAGCATATAATCCAACTAAACAAGAGCAAATTTGCCATTCAGTGTTCTGAGGACATGTGTAAGTAAATGTTGAAATGAAGATGGTACAGCTGCATAAATTAAACACCACTGCAAGTGACAAAAGCTGCTTTGTGTGTTGTTTTCGGTAAAGGCCACACTGCCAGTATCCCGATAAGCCTTGGAGGACTAACGAATTTAGTTTTTTGATTTTGTTTAGAGTCCTATAATCGAAACATATCCTCATTTCACCAGATTTCATTTAACCATGAGCACTGAGCTTTGCCATTCACTGTCTGATTCCTCAAAAATACCATGTTTCAACATTATTTTCAAGTTAGCCATTCATTTAGTCTAGCGTATGGGATATTTGTCTATAAAATCTCTTTTTGACAGGGTAAGCATCTCCCGTACCAATGACTTGTTGTTAGATATGGGCATGACCTACTTCACTTAAGTATTTAGCAAAGATCTTCCTACTTTTTGTTAAGAAAGATAATCAGTTTGTCTTTTTGGTCATTAGTAAGGTCCGAGTTGCTATGTTTAGAAAGTGTTTGTCATCATCGGAATTACTAGACTGAAACGGAGTGTGTTTTTTTGTCGTTTCTTTGGTCAAAGGGATTACATTTTCTGGAGAAGTAACAAACACTGCAGTCACAACCGTATTTGCAGGAAGAAAAATCTTTCTGAGTTGGATTTATGATCCATAAGCATGACTAATTTGTATAATCCAAAGATGCACAACATTTTGCATCAGCAAGAGTTTGTTAAGGTAGATAAGGTACAAGTTTTAGTAAAGAAATCTCACTTTTTGGGTCAAAAATATAAATAGGTATATCAGCTTAATGAAAAGGAAGAATAGTGGTACCACCTGAAACAGTTCATGCTAGACCTGAATCAATCTCTATCGCGCTTATTGTATTTGACTCGGAATATAGATTGTCTTATTGTCCAAATTAAACTCAAACTTGTTTTCCTCAACAAAGTCCATACCCAGAATTATTTGCTGTTACAATTTGTCAAAAACATGAAAGTTTTGTTTTACAGCAATGTTGCCTAATACAAGAGGAAGAGATACTTACCTACGAACAGAGTGAATTTCACCTCCAAAACCAATTGCCTCTTAAATATATGACTTTTCCAAAACGTCCTTGTTTATGCTTACAAATCAAAACAATTGTATTGAACAAAAACGAATAGCTGTCCCTGTATTTACTAAGCAAGTTATTGGCTACAAATATCAACTTGAATTTTATTGCCTGATAAGTTAATCAATTGAAAAATTTCTGGAATTTTATTTTTCATACTTTCCTTTTCATTAGAGAAGATGTTAGTGTGACTTGTGATCTGGGCGTGTTTCACCGAAACTGCAAACCCAGAGCATGGATTGAAGCGCGTCTTTATTGTGTGTGAGTTTAAGTCGTTTGTTGACAGCTAACATTCCTATTTCGAGAAATTTTGGTTTGCCTTGTATTACATGAATTTCTATTGTTTGAATATAACTTGCTTATCTCTTTAAATTGACCATATCTGTAACATTGAAACATTTGGGAATTAAAGCAGGACATACTCTTCTACTATTGCATGACTTACCACCGCCCCAACACACATGACGTTGTCAGTATTGCTTCTCTTATCCATGCATGTTTGAAACAACGGCCATCCCTTCTTGTGTAGTACATCGGCTGTTTGTTTGTGCACATTCCGCAACACTTGATGCAATATCTATTGCTTTTCGTTGTTCTTCAATGTGTTTGGCGACATTTGAATAACAGTTTGTTTTGAATTTAAATGTAATCCATTTAGCCGATGTCTACTACAATAGATTTGCTAAAATTGTTTCCACACAATGCCAGTTTTTTTACCCTGGTTAAATAGGCTTAACCTGTCTCAATGACTGTTGTAGTTTGGTAATCTGTAGATTTTATTTTATTTTTGAAAATCTCTCCAAAAAATATACAGCTTATAGTATCAGAGGACTTTGTCTTCATACTTTGTTTAAGAAAGACCTGAGGCCGTTTCAAATGTAGACTCGCATTTATGTGGTAGATTTGAATAACTTTCAGTATTTGTAACTTGATCATTAGACTATTCTAATGATTTTGAAGTTGTAAGTTGGTCTCTATTGTTGCTTATCGGTACCAAACCTATACTATTGTTACAATTATCTTGTTCTTTGTTCGATAAACTTTGGTTTTGCTATTTTGAGAAGGCTCTAGTCACTGGATGATAGCTGGAATTTAAAGGTGTTGCTCCATTTGCTTGTTCGGCAGATATGATACATGTTTATTCTATGCTGGTCACCAATTCAAGTAACCAGCTACGCTTGTTCAAGTATTTTATCAGTAAACTTTGAAAAATAATTCTAATAACCAATTGGTTTGAATTAGTGTCACTTAAGTTGACGCCATGAAATGTTTGTCTCAATCAGGTTCATTATCAACAGAATAATGAATTAAAAAGGAAGTAGTATAAATTATGTAATATATTCTTTGATGTCTTTTTATTCTACAAGCAAGTTTTAAATTGAGCTTATACAATTTTACCAAATGGAATGTGACTTAATACTTTAAAGTCTTTAGTTGTTTATACACATGTCTGTAAATCTGTATGTTATGACACTTTTAAATAATTGAACTTTCAATTCGAAAATATAGCAGAATAATAGTTTTGCTAAATCACATATTATATACAGGTTGCTATATCACATATATATAACCTGTATTGAAAAACTACACAATATCAAAATAATAATGATAATGCAAAGAAGTGATTCCGCTTGTGAAAGCATCCTGGCCGCAGTGAGACTTGAACCCGAAATCTCAGTGTTGACAGACAACTAGTAGACGAACTGTCTTAACCACTGTAGATGTCAGTTAACCTTTCTATCAAATTCCATAAGGTCACTGAAAATAGAGCAAATTGGCTCAGTGTATTTCTGTTGATTACCGTGAACTCTTGATTAGATCGACTTGTTTTGAGATTCAATAAATTCGGCGGGAGAAGGGTTTACTTTGTATATTGGGTAATACGAATGTTCGGCTCGAAAGGGTATCTTTTTTACTTTTCAAAAATATGTGAAAAGATAGCTACTTTCATTTAATTTTAAGGTATTGCTTGGTAGTGACAATGTGGATGTACAATCATAAAATATATGAATATGTTTTGTTTAAAATTTCTGCATTCTCTGAAAAAAGAAGGGACACTTAATTCTTAGACAAAGACATTTATATCCTGACTCTTGCCTGTTACACCCACGTTCTCTTAAAATGTTATTTCTTGGGTAACCCTTATCTAAAAAAGCAATTTTTATCAGGATATTCAGGATATTCATTGTGTGTGTCACGTTTACTAACATCACATGACCTATAAAATCTAGATTTTCTGCAGGGAATTTGGTTTGGCCATCTGTGTTACCAGAGAGGCACTGACAAGCCCTTTAATTTGGCGGTCGGTACGTCTCCCGGGAATCTTAACAAAATTGTATGCTGTGGCCAGATCTTCCAATTTTATGTTAAAGGAAATATTTTTATACAATGTAAAATCCTTATTTATGTAATAAAAGTGTTTATCTTAACATTCTTTTTTAGTGTTTATATTGGTAATCTCCGCATTAACGTTGTTTTTTACGAAACACGTCATACATGTAATAACATGTTAAACAGAATTCGCGAACTTATTTCGGTGTCATAACAAGACTAATTAAATTTGCAACCATTTCAAGCTATATAATGTAACGGCATGTTCTTCTTAATAAGATATCACAATTTTTGAACACGTTTTCTGTGTAAACATGTTACCATAAAAGTAAACATTTACGTTTGAATTTGTGAATACGTTGCAATAATAATTTATTAACATATATATTGTTACCGTTACAATGTTTATACCAAAACGTATGCAATATATCTGTCAAAAAAAGACACTGAAAAGAATAATATATTTGTTTTATTGCGTCTCACATAGTTGCCAGTGCTATACCACAGAACTACAATCCCAGGGAGCAGATAAATTCTCTATTCAATAACCCATAATTTTCCAGTGAGAGTAAAAATGTGCAGCCTCTGGTACATCATATTTCTCGAATAGATTTATTGTTTGTTTTTAAATTATTGTTCGATAACTAGTTTTCAATCAGTTTCAGATAATGCTGACTTGTATGCCTTCAATCAACAGAAGTTTTTCTGCTGTTATAAACTATTCATCAAATGTATAACACATGTTTATTACTTGAGGTATTTAGCAGCAGGAACTCTGAATTACATAGTTAGTAAAAAACGATTGTGCTTGAATAACAAACACGAGAAATTTTCTGCTCGAAATCCAATTTAAAAATAAAACAAATCGTTATACTCTGCCTCATATCTAACGGCAAAAACTAGAAACAACTAACTGCAGTGTAAATAGTATGTATTTAAGTGTAATAAACGAGGAAGGTTTGGCATGCCATAAAGTAAGATTTAACACATCATTTCTTCGAAATGCCGCTACCAAGTAAGGCCCTTTGATGAAGCCGGTTCCATTTTGGTTGTTGGTTCAAGAATTTGTCTGTTTCGTGATTTGTGGATTGTCTTTTTAGAAACTTTCATTGGTGTTCGGTATTGTGTTATTACCTACTTTACAGAGGTATACAATTTCGTCAACAGGCAAATTTATTGATTAAAAGATGCTGAATAGCGAACTGTAAATAACTGACTAAATTAACATCTGCCACTAGAACATTTTTGAGGGCGGCCAAGATATTCTTTTATATAAAATAAATTATGATTTTAGTGTTATCTAAGCAAATGATGTGAAAGCAACAAGGTCTGGAATAGCGTAGATAACTAATATATTACAACTAATTTATGAATGTTATAAAATTGTTTACTACTATCCTACAATGAATTACGAAGATTTTGAAAGCATAAGTGATACTGCAGGAAGATTACTTAAAAAGTTAAACTTATTCAATTCAGCAAGTGCAATATAATATTATTATTTTCCCTGACAATCGGCATATTTAGACAATGAAATTATATTTCTGGTTAAGTCGCCAACAAATGATATAATACACAAAACTGTCTTTCGTGAACAATCCAAGCACAACAATACCCTATTCAGTTTTTTTATAAATCAGTATTGAATGTTTTCACACGCTATTCCCGTGAGCTCATCAGTAAGTTTGTTATTCTATAAGGAATGCAACATGTTATTCTACCGTTGAAGAAATATGGGTTTAGATAAAACATCACATATACGTCCGCTCGATTTTAACTTTTTAAAAAACTGCTAATAAATGCTCTTTTTGATATCCAGACTGTCAACTTAATACAACTGAAGGGCTCCTAATTTATGAACATACTGCCAACTATACGCTAAAGTGCGCTGTAATTGTGCTATATTTTTTATAAATAATGTTTGATGTTAAATATTATTTGAATATTATTAACCTTCCAATCCTCTTATTCATCTATTTAAAATGATTCTTGTAAATTTTCCACACAACAACTACAGATTTGCAATTTAAAAGTTTAAAAGTTAAATGCATCCAATAGTGTAACTGTCACTTATTTCTCAGTGGGAGAGTTTCCAGTTGTGTATAAAAAATGATTCTCCCGTCTCTGAATCTAATAAATCTCTTAATGTTATCCCGATTAAAATGTAATTAATTGATTGGATGTTTGCTTATTTTTTATTTTTTATTTTTGCTAGCCAGTATTAAATGAGATATGTTCAGGATAAGATCAATAGACAATAAATAAATTATCGAAGAATGAACCAAATGGAAAACATTTGAATGCCACTGGAAAAGTTAGGAGTATTGTTAGGGTTGGAAATTAAGGCTTTGTATCGTCTACAATGAGCCTACTCTAATCGACATCCACAAAAAGGGTCGTTATCGTGCAAGGAACGTGGTACTCTCCAAACACATTACCCACTGTTGTCCGCGGTCAGTTTTTTACGCATTATGACATTACACCCCCCGCCCCAACAATTCGATGTCCATATTCGACAGCTGGGGACGCGCTAGGCAGCTCTGTGGGTCAGGCAAGAGGTACGTAACACCCTTACAATTCTATAAAATTTGTAATGGTATATCATTTTTGTCGCAAGAATGCAAATCCATTGGTAAGTGTTACCCAGGACTTCTAACACAGTAATCATTGGTTTTATTAAGTCATGTACGGCTGTATTTATGCCCAACTTTGTAGGATATAACAAACATGTTCAGAGATGACATTGCTTTACATGTATTTGGAATTGCTAATATTATATTTTACGTAGAAACAAATGCTGTATTAGACTTTTGTGAAAATTTCAAATCGCATGAACTTGATAGCAAACCTATAAAAACAACATATTAGAATGAATAAATTAAAACAAACTGCTAACATACAACACAGAGTGTGAGCAGTTAAAATGAAAACTGCATATCATGTTTTATTTTACCCTGGAGTACAACGTTACTGTATAATATGAATTGCCAGACATTATTGGTTTGTATTAGATCAACTGAAACAAGTGCTTAAATATTAATATTGATATTCAAGACAGATATCATTGATATTAGGTAATATTCATAATAACAAATATTACAATTGCTAATTAGATGCAACTGTATTCCCAAAACAATATGTAAAGCTTGTACAATCAAATAACCTTGGCGATGTAAAAATGATAAAAATTATTAGCGTTCAATACTAAAATGGTATGTTAGTAAATGTTATTCCTTTTCAATAATTTTTGCTAGAATATTTTCATGATTTGTCTTTTGATATGAATTGTGTATTGTTACCATAAATAATAAATTGCCTTTTCAAACATCATTGTCACATGAAAGGTTTATTTCAAAAGATTTTCTCCCTTTAATTTTCACTTTAATATTGTTTTTCCTTTGTGTTTAATTACTTTAATATTGTTCTTCTTATTTATGTGTGAACGGTGAACATATACAATATCTGACACCAAGCTGAGTAAAGCGCGTTTTTGTAATAAAATATCTATTAGTGAACATCCGAGAGAAAATTATCATATAAAAATATACTTAAAAATATTAATGAGAAGTGCATAATAATTGCCCATCCAAACATTTTATCGCCAAAGTTTTCTTCATTGTGGTTACAGAAAAAAAGAATCGAAGAAACAGAGGAGTAATAAGAAAACGATACGACAAGTCAAGGACAGAAAAGACATAGTTAAACAAAAGGATAAAAACACACAAACAAAAAAAGAATTGGATAACTAGAATCCCATTTGAAACCGGGGGGGGGGGGGGGAGGTGAGTCCCGCAAAATGTTTGTCAAAACTATGAAAAACATCAAGTAATTTTAGTCCTTCTTTTTACGGGAGCTGCTGCTGATAGGTGTGTGACATAAATATGTCTTTTGCTGCCTAAATTTTCACCCTACCTTTCTTATTCCACAAAAAATGGGAATTTGACCTTGACGATGAAGAAATATTCATAAATGACTTAATTAAATTACATAAAATACATAAATTAAAACTTACATCTGAATTATTGATAGATATTTCGTATCCTTGAAAAACTACAAGATTGTGTTGTGATTGGTTTCTTAGAAACCATAACGCATATTCGACATCTTAGAGATTCTTTGTGTTGACAGAAATCACGAAAGTGTTGCACTGATCAATCAGTAATTAACATTGTCTATACTATTTGACGAACTGCTAATGAATAATTCTCTTTTTTCAACTTTATGCAAAGCCCACACTCGTTCACTGCACAATCAAAGCTTGTCGGCAATTTTATATTAATTTGCAAAATATCGAATCATATCAATGCTATGTTTGTTAAACACCTATTGGTTTAGTATTATTCTTTTTGAATTCTCCTTTATGTCTATTGTCTGTTTCAATCTGCAGTTTTAAAAATTCTTGCTAAAACCAGAGACCAAACGACACTGGTTTCGTAATTTGTTTAGATAATTTTCCACTTAAAATATTTGTTTGTTTGTCAATCATGAATAATTATTATATATTTATAATCAAATTTTGTTTGTTTGTTATTTGTCTTAAAATGGTTTTGAAGGTTTTGAAGCAACTTTTGTATGAGGAAACCGGAGTAACGTAATCCCTCTTCCCAACTCTTAGAAGAAGCCGGAGTACTATAACCCCTTTCTAATACCCTTAGAGGAAACCGAAGTACAATAATTCTTCTCCCCAACCTTTACCGGAAGCCAGAGTACAGTAACCCCTCTCCCAAAACCCTTGCAGGAAAACCAGCAATTCAGTTCAGTTTAGATTGGAGTCTAATACACCCTGTACGCATTAACGATTTGGTTTGAATGGTGTTTAACGTCAGTTTCGGCAATTGTTTCGATATATCATGACGTCCAGTTTTTATTGCAGGAGTCCGAAGTACCCGGAGAAAACTCCCGACCTTCGGTAGAAAAACGGGTGCGTTAAAGATTCAACCAACAAAATAATATTGACAGGCATGCATGTAATCAATATTAAATGACTAGCTACCTTAACCAATACGCATACTAATATAGAAATAAATAAATTATAATTATAATCAGGAAAACAAGTGTTTGAACCTGTTTGTTGCGAATTCACTCCGTTTTACTTGCGCCTTTGACGTAATGTTTATCTCGAATCAACGAATTTTTACTTATAAGACCAAAATGTCCTTGTGAGCTGTGGTTATCACTGTATCCGTCTTCTTACCCCATCCCATAAAAGAGATATAAGAGACAGTAGATAAGTTCATAAAATAAGTAAAATAGAAGGTTTGTCCTGTTACATAAAACACAAAATCTGATTCTTAATTAAATGTCAGCTAATACAAAATCTGGTGTTAATACATATGTGTCTAATCCATTGGCTTCCGGGTAGTAATGACATGGACCCGCTGCGTGTCTTAAGTGGCCAAAAGAGCCCTTGCTGGTATTATTACCTTATTGCCAATCCTGATCAGTACAGGTCTTAGACCGAAGCTATACAGACAACTACAGTTGATGATTTTTACTGAGTACAAAAATCCATGATATCTGCCACTTCTGATCTTATTTTAACATTAGATTGAAAGAGGTATTACCTTTGAACCAATTGAAACCAAAATAAAACCAGCAGCATTCCTTGAAATGCCCTCTACAGAGTTAATATACGTTTAATGCTGATCGGAATCAATTTTAAAGAATGCCACCACAGTGTTTTGATTAACGGAAGAAATCGAATATCTTCTCATAAATTACAAATCGGTTAGAGGCAAATTGAATTTGAATATTAATTTATTTGTATTCTCTATAATTTTTTTTAACATTTACAACACTAAGCAAAATTAAAAACCTGTGTGTAATGTTTTTGACATTTCTTTGCTAAAACTTCCAGCAATTATTTTGCCTTAATTTAATTATTATAGGCTAAGTAAACTGAAATTGGATAGACGACCGCTAAATGATTAATATTGCAATTAATTGATTCAATGAGTCAGATGACGAATTACTGAAGACATCTTTTTAATATTTGCTATATATTTTGCCTATGTTTACCTTACCTGTTTAAAAAAAAATTAATTTATTCATTCACTCGTGACTTGGATACACATGTACCTACGCCAGCGAGCATATTGGAAAACTCACGCTAACTTCTTTTGTTCACGTAAATAACAACGCATAAATAAAAGGCTTATACTAATTTGTTAATGTTCTACTTGTTTTTGTTGTCGTTTCATGCCACTTTCACCGATTTTTACGCTGCATCATCGCGTCAGTTTTCAGGTTATAATCGCACTGCATGATGTCTTTATCGTCGAAGTCGAGGTGTCGAAGATGGCTAAACATTGCTGACTCATAAGCATCTTATTACTGTGCAGTGGGATGTTGGGATTGTATACCCTTTAATGAATGAATAACTCTACTGCTATTTTTTGTAGAAAAAAATGGCCAATTCTAAATATTCGATGTTTTTATACCGATTTCAGTAGTATCTATTATTAAATATATTATACTATGAATATTACCTTGTTTTCTACATTTCGTGTATTAAGTGTTAATTCTATTAAACTTGGTATCTTTGATGACATTTATTTAAAGAAATTATTTTTATAACTTTGACAATACTCGTCCATAATTTTATATCATTTTTCTCAAATATGTTCTTAAAAGAAGATAGCTGCTGGCCTGTAACTCCGTGCATTGCTCAACAAGTGTGTGTCACGTCTCACAATAATCAACCAGTTTGCACAAAGTACGGCGTCGTGTAATTAACCTTTTTGCTTATTATTGTAGCTTCTGGGTAATAAGGAACGCGCATAACAGTTAGCCAAATAGTCTATTAATATAATCGAAAATTCACCCATTTGCTATTTTTGTAATATCTCAGATCTGACATTGTAAATCTTAAAGAAATGGCTTTAAAATTTAAAATCATTTACATTTGTGAGCGCGTAGCTATATAGAGTCTCAAAAACTTATATTGGTTCTTTAACGAAAAGGGAAAGATTTAAATGTTTTATCATAAAACTTATTTAAGTAAAAGTTTCCTCAGGAAAATGTGGTTTTTAATCTGTTGAGTCAGTAGTCAGATTGTTAATATGTGTACGAATACAAATCCACGAATTTTCTACTCACCTCATACAAAGGCTAAGATGCTAAAACCAGTCATTAACACAAATTTTTAATAGAAAAGGACTTAAAACGAGAAAGCAGAATAGAATAGAAAATGAACTTAATATGTCATTATACCATGAAAAGAAGTAACGCAGGAAGGTTAAATCAAGTTCATGACACATTTTGACCAACAACACTCCATGGTTATAACGTTTTAAATGGTCAATTTATGTATATTAGAAGAAAAAGACAACTTTCTAAAATTATATACAAATTTGTTGATTCTCGAGTCAGTTGGAAACTTAACGTTTCCTATCTATTCGAATTTCAACCACCAAATTTTTTTATTAATATGTTACAGTACAGCATCTATCTTTATGTTTTTGCTGTAATTATAGAATAACTGTTGAACAATGTTCAGAGACTTGATTACGGTTTTTATAAACACCCCAACACACACACAAACACACACACACACACACAACACACGAAAACACTAAAGAATCAAACCAAATCTTACACTTACGTTTAACTAAAAATAAATTTCCACATAGTTTTCATTATCTCCACAATTTTGATCCTAAACATAAACCAGAAATACTACAAAGAATGAGGTGACCTAACAAATATATACATTATTTAAGTTAAAAATAATTAGAAATTGTAATTTATAGTTTTTTTTAATTTTTTGAAGAGATTTCAATATATTATTACAGACATACACAAACAATACAAGACATAACATATGGAGACATTATTTGCACATATCATGTTGAATATAAATATAGTGTAGATTCATTTTTTTGCATATTATTAGATTGCACAGGTCTCTTAATTGATTGTATTGCAACATTACAGCTTTCCATTTAATTTTTGTGAATCTCAAGAATATTTACTTGAGGTAGTTACTTAATCAATACATACACATATACATAGACATATACACACACATACACATATATACCAATACACATGTATAAATTGAGTCCATAATATTTATAATAAATATGTTACAAAAAATATGATATTTGTTGTCCAATGCCATCAAACAATGCAGAAAATATTACATAATACCTACTAATACAATACATGTACATGATGTTCTTTTAAAAGAGACCATTTCATTTCATGTTTATATAGTAGTTTTTCAACCAATGCATTGATTTTTTCTAAATGGTCTCTTTGTTTCACTTTTTGTTTAACAACACTAAGGTCTGGCTTGGCTTCAGTCCACTTACAGCAATGGATATAATTTCTTGCTAAAAGGAACAAAAATGGAACAAGTTCAGGAAGTGTACATGAATCTAGGAAGATCCCTAGAATTGCTAGTGTAGGAGAAAGATCAACATTTTCTACATCCAATGCTGATGAAATCCAAAAATTAAATATAGACCAAAAATTTTGAGTAACTGGACAGTCCCATAGATAATGATATATTGAGTTTTCCTCTTTGTTACAGAAATTACGTAAAGTAGTGTCTTTTTTCCCCATCTTATGTAATAATTTGTTATTTGGAAGAATATGATATAGTAATTTAAATTAAAAGTTTCTGAGTTTGGTATCATTGGTGGTTCTATATATATCATTAAACAATATGGAACAATCCAACTCTACCTCTAGGTTTTGTTGCCATTTCTCAATACCTTTGATATTGACTTTATTTGGTAATTCTTATCTATAAAATATGAGTAAATAAATTTTGAATTATTTTGTCTACCTTTTAGATTTGATATCAGAGGGGGTTTTGGTACAATATCTTCTTTTATCAAAGCTTTATTAATACATGTGGTGATGCCATAATATGTTAAAGCATTAATATGATAATTAAAATTATATTCCTGGTTAAGTCACCAACAAATGATATCCTACACAAAACTGTGTTTTGTAAACCATGCAAACACAACAATACCCTATTCAGTGTTTTTTTTTTTAAATCTGTATGAAATGTTTTCAGTGCCAGCATTACAGGATTTCCTTTAGCTCATCAGTCAGTTTGGTATACTATGTGGGATGCAACGTGTTATTCCGGCGTTGAAAACAGACCTGCGTAAGCTAATAATTATATTTCTGTAGGAACATGACGCGTGTTCTGCTTCTCCTATCTAGTTTGTCCCATAAATGCTCGATGCAGAATAAATATGGACACTGACAGATAAACTGTGCGCCGGGGCTTGTCCTGGAATACACTTAATTAAAAAAAATCGATGTGCGCACGCTGTTTGCGAGGTGTCAAAGATGGCTAATATCGTTGACTCTTAAGCCATTAATTACTGTGCTATGCGATGTTACCCTTAAAGCAATGAATAATGCAACTGCTATTATTTTCAGAAAAATTGAACAACTCTGAATATTTAATGTTGTTATATCGATTTCAGTGGTATCTATGGTGCCCATAGATTCACAGCTTTTTAAACACCTATTTAAACGACAACGAATAGACCAGGGCCACCACTTGGAATGAAATGGTAATTGTATACATACTAACATGAAAACTTATTTTGTAATTGCTGTGTACTTTTTGACGGAGAAACAAGTCAAAGGGGATATTACTGGAGGATCATTTTTCAAAAATAGATTTCTAAAGGATGATGCTCTTCAAACGTTCGACACAATGGGTCCAAAGATGTGTATTAAGCGTTGTATGCAAAACAAAGATTGTAAGGCAATTAACTTCTGGAGGAGTCAACTGAAGTGCACCCTTTTACGTGGAAATGTAGCCAATGTAAGAAATGACGATATTCAGAGCTATCTTTCAGAAGAAAACGGCGTAGACTTTACGTTCATTGAACGATGGACAACGGTAAGTAAAATATTGTAATTCGTTTAAATATCACTTTGTTTTCTAGATTTCGTGCACATGGGCCGTTTTCAATAACAATTTTATCATTTGTACATAGCACCAATTTGTATTAAATTAACAATAATAGCATTTTGTTATTATGAATAATTAGCCTTTATTAAAAATGTGTTAAGATATTACGACTTTAACATGTAGTATTGAAAGTTATATTTCAGATCGTAATTTATTTTTTGTTTTGGAAACAAGTATACGTGTGTTTGGTGCAATAGCCTATCTTTAATGCTTTCTTTAATATGTTTTTGTGAATTAAAAATCTGGGTAAGCAATTAAGACGGCAACAGTTTGTCTTGCAGTTTTGTCTTTCAGTAATACGTGTATATAGCATAATTAACAGAAATACCTGCTGCAATTAACATGATTATTATTATCAATATAAAATCACAAATATTCAAAACATAATTAAGAAATTGCATGACATATCTTCATCGTGTTTCAAAATATTTTTAACTCGGAATAAAAATTAATGTCATACTTAAACCATTCCCCATTTCTACTGTTATAAATATATATAGAATATGAAAACTACTACTTTTTTGTTGATTGCTAATTATATTTATGGTGTTGTTAGCTGGACACATTGTAAACTGTTTAGAATTGAAATTTGCAGATAGTCAGTACACACAATATCCGTAGACGAAAATGAGCTTGAGATTAATAATCATGAAACCCAAATGATTCATTAAGAAAAATGCCATATATTTCTCGAAGTATTTTTAAATGATGAGTAACTTTAAAAGGAAGCAGAATTTGTTGAAATTATAAACAGTATATGTGGTTAAAATACATGAATGTCTGAGTATACCCAAGTAATCTCGTGAAAAGAAAGTAATTATACATAAAATTGAATTTAACTATTAAGCGTCTAAAATATCGATAATTGTACCAATACAAAAGGCAATATAAAATTAAAATTACATGATGAAACAACGAGGGTTACTGAAATAACGTGAAAGCAAACAATTAAAAATCAGTTTAACTTAAACATAAAATATTACTATTATGCAATTTCTGAGGAGCGATTTTATACAGTAAAGCTTTATCGTTTGACATGTTTTGATGTTTCTTGAATTTATTTTCATTTCGATTTTTAATCTTGCTTTGGTTCGAGCACCACGGATGGGTCTTTATAGACAAAACGCTCGTCTGGAATAATGTATTATGTTAACCTTTGATGATATTTTATTTGAATCAATTCTTTTTATAACTAAGACCAAACTAATACATGTCACTTTTTCTCAAATATGTTCCAGAAAGAA